>JARHVA010007408.1:595000-647500 GCA_037957365.1 Torreya grandis
TTATGATTGTGTGTACCTTATGTTTCTATTTGGATTGGGTGTATGATGAATTATGTATTATTTTTTATGCCTTGATTTTATATATAGAAATTACTAGGAATGTTGAATATGATAATGGGTGTTAGATATATGAGGGTGTTGACTTACATCTCATATATATATCCCCTAATATCACATGTTTATTTTTTATTCATTAGTAGAGAGTTTGTGTGAATAGAATTGACTCAGATCTATGTGAGATCTAATTTATATAATGAAAATGTTGGCCAAAGTAATGTTATAGCTTAGACATTGTCATTCCATAGTATATCTATTTTATATGTGTATGTTGATATCATATTGGATAGAGGATTGGTTTCCATTGTCTATGTGACTATTACATGTATTAGTGATTGTATACACATATGTTCTGGTTGGTTTATTGATATCCACATTGTCCTTATCTCTCCCTCCATGAAGGGAAGGTCCACTCCCAATGGGGAGGTTTGTGGGAGATGAAATGTTTATGGTTGGAGGTAAAACTCTTAGATGATGCTCTCCCTCTATTTAATTATTTGGCTATTTGGGATCATACTCATGGCTATATATATGGATTATTGAGTTGTTGTGCTTATTTTTATTGTTGTACAAACTATATTTGTTATATTTCACTTTTTACTAAAATGCATTATGTAATACATTATTATTTGATTATTATTCATCACAACAGTGCCTATGCGATTTGTAATTAATTCTAAATATTATAACAAAAGTGGATGTATGCTTATTTATAGTTTTATTGTGGATTATATCAGTGATTTGATGTACTAGATTTCTTACACTATTTATTTTATGAGAATTATTCATCTTATAATATGTTATAGGTTCTTTGAAAACTAAATGGATCATTTTATTAACTAGTGGGTTGAATATTTCTACATTTAATTCTTTTGGTGCATTTAATAAACAAATAGTGATTTTACAAATTGTTATAGATGAATTTTATAATTCAACCATTTAGAATTTAAAAAAATGGTGTAACTTTGATAATACCATTGGGGTATTAATAGTGTGAGTAATTTTATTCACTCTTCTTTAACTTCTAACTCGATAAATCCTTTGATTCTAGTTTCACCTTGGACCCTTAATTGAGGAGAGACATCAGTATTGGTCATTACAAAGGTGGAATTCTCAGCATCTTGAGTACATATCATCATAGATTAGATGTGTTGAATCTATTGGTTTTATGAGCCTAATTCTGGGTGAATTGCACTTGGTGGTTAGGAAAGGGGTTTTGGAAAAGTTAGAGATTTTGATTTTTAGGAGTGACATAACTATTTTGAAGGGTTTAAGGGTTTACACCTACATTCCCTGGGAATATTTATTCAAATGTTTGTCTCTGATCCTCATGGAGCCTTTAGATAAATTTATTTTACTCCTTTTAGTTCCATGTATCATGACCAAGCACCTAATAAAAGAGATAGTAAACATTAGGATCATATTCTTTAGGCCTCCAGTTTTGTCCCACTGACCAAACCCCTATTGATTATTTATTTGTAAATAGGGTTGATTATGGGACTGGCGGACGTGAGCTACAAGTAGATATTGGTTATGATTTTGATTTTGGTGTTGTATGTTCTGTGGTTATTTATAGTTGGTTAAGGTTAATAACATGAATGATAGGTGAGATATTTTTATTATTATCACCTTTATTATTATTGGCATTGATGTTATTCATTGACTGATATTGATTATTATTTACTCATTTTGAATTTTTTCTCTAGTCATTGATGTCATCAATGGTGGAATTTTTTTTTCAATTAAGTATTCTGGGGACTTGATTATTGGCATTGTTTGGACTTACATTTGGAAATCCCCCATTGTTCTAGTTTAGAGTTGTAATGCATTATTTGGTCCCATAAATTCATTGACCACTAGAATTATCTTTTGGGTCAGTTTTTAAGGCATTCTTAAGAGATTATTCATAAGAAAATATTATAATTTTTGGGAATCCTCCATCATATCCTTATTAAGGGAGTGAACAAAAACATCACATAGTTTTAATTGATCAATGTGAAGTACATTGTAGACAAATATAGAACATGTCATCATCTCATGATGAAAAGGGCAATTGATTCATTGTGTTCTTATTTGATTTTAAGTAATTCTTGAATTTTCATCTTGAGAATATTATTCATGACAAAGGCCATGAAAAATGTAGCCATTAATTTCCTAAAATAATGAATGGACCCCTTAGGGAGGTATTTATACCAGTCAAGAGTGATTTCTTCCAAGGTTTTATGGATGATTTTGGAAACAACTCCATCCCAAGGTAAGAACTCCCTAAAAACCATGGAGTAAGCCTTAACATGTACACTGGGATCTCCTTCCCCCTTAAATTTAGGAAGGTATGGTAAGCGATGTGGGATAATAAATCCTCTTATTTTAGGATCAACGGGTTCCATAAGATACGCAGTGCAGGTCCCCATGTTGGTAAATTTAGTCGTTGATGTGATGGATTGGATTGAAGAGGTGGGATTACATAGGGTTTACTTGGATATAAATTATAAATAATGGAATAATATTCGTAAGGTGAGGTTATATAAGATTTAAAATATCTATCCAACTATGTAGATTTGGAGAAAATATATAAGAAGGGAGGTGAATTATTAGTCAAATAAGGGTTGGTGGTTTGTTGAGGAGTGACATACATGTTTTGTGCATACCCATAGCACTATAATGTGGGACATAAAATCATATATGGTGAAAAAGTGTATTTTGGAGGCACGTAACCTGAAGGGGTAAGTAATGGATGATTATTGGTCACCAAATTATTTTTTAAATATGAAACATAAGTGTATACACTTCCAATTGACATTTTTGTGGAAACTTGATAGGATGAAGGGACTTTAAAATCATCCAAATTATGGACCCCATGAGTAAGGATGTCCCCAAGGGGTTGGATAGATGCGTAGCTTGATGAGAGCATATTTTATTTTTGTCGTGGAAGCATTTAAGTTTATTGTTATGATGGTTGATAAGCTGTTTGGATAAGAACAAATGAGGAATGAACCTAGGTATGAGGGTTAAGGTTCATTCCTTGATCTATATATATATATATATATATATATATATATATATATATATATATATATATATATATTGGTTGTTTGATAAATCATGAATGTGACCCACTAGCATGTTGATGAGTCCATTTGGGTCAGTAGTGGTACTAGGCCTTAGATCCTCCTTCACAAGAGGGGTAGAAGTGTGAAATTGGTTAGTATGAAGAGGTTGGTTTGGAGTGGGACCTTCAAAGTTAGTGGTTAGGTTTTTCATCAAATGGCTGGGGTCACCTTAGTTTATGTTAGGGGGATGCATGGCCACTTGCATGTGATTAAACTCATCCTCTAAGTGGTAGATCCTTTCTAGGTAATGATCATATTTAAAAACACTTTACACATATGGGCTTTGTAGGCTAATCGATAAACTAGTGATAATGTGAGGAGTGATCATACCTCCCCAAATGAGGGTCATAATGTTAGACTTGGGATGATTGACAATATTTTTAAAAACATCCTATTTATTATGAATAGAGACCCCACCCTTGGTTTAAGTTTTACGATGAGAAAAATCATAAAATTGGTAATATAAATTGGTGTCAAAGGTAGGTTTAATCTAATTCACTAGATAAGGATCATTATAAATGAGTTGGATTATCATATAGCCTTCCACACCAAGAGATGTGCATGTCATGTCCAAACATAATTTGTGGGTATATGAATACCCATAAAATAAATGGAAGGAGAAGGGAAGGTGGAGAAGGTAGAAATAAGTAGAGGAACAAAATGGAAAACACAAAGTATGGAATTATTTCATGTTGAGTTCACCAATTTATGTGCACATAAGTAACACATGATAAACTATGCACTTGACTCCCATAGGTCAAGCTAGGGTAGCTAATGTAATGGATGGATGATGGGTGAAAATATGGATTAGGTTTGTTATTTAGTGGAATGAGATTTATAATGGATGGTGAGGTCTGATCATGATGGGAAAAAAATATCTCTATAGTATCTCATTTCTCTCTAATAACATATAGTTGTGTATAGACAAAACTCTATGGTCCTTCAATATCCAAGATTATAAGAAGGTGAAACTCCTTGTCGATAGTAGGACTGGGGAAATGAGGGAGGTTTATCTGAATGACCTATAAGATGAGGTCAATTCTATCAATTTTTCTATGATAATTCAATTTCATACACATGTGAATTGTATAATATGTGGCTAGACATGAGGAAAAGGAAGGGGAGGAGGATGAGAAACTACGCCTAGATAATGTTGTATTGACACCTTTATTTTAAGGGAGAATGATAATGAGAGGATCTAGGATTTTTTAATATTATTATAAGGAATTAATAGTGTCAAAAATGGGAGTGAGATTTTTTTATAATGGAATAACTCTCTTCTAAGCTTAGTGTTGATATCAGACTATATATAGATTGTGGGATCATGTGCTCTAATCCTAGGGAAAAGAATTTCCCTAACATGACTTGGGTTTTCAAGAAGTGTCATCTAAGAGGGATAAGGTAATTTGTAAACATATGAACTTGTATATATATATATGTGTGTGTGTGCGTGCGTGCGTGCGTGCGTGCGTGCATGTGTGTGTGTGTGTGTTTGTGTGTGTGTGTGTGTGTGTGTGTGTGTGTGTGTGTGTGTGTGTGTGTGTGTGTGTGTGTGTGTGTGTGTGTGTGTGTGTGTGTGTGTGTGTGTGTGTGTGTGTGTGTGTGTGTGTGTGTGTGTGTGTGTGTGTGTGTGTGTGTGTGTGTGTGTGTGTGTGTGTATTATATGGGGAATTGATTTGTTTTTATAATCAAGGTTTTGTTTGGCTTGTGTCTTTGGACAAGGATTTTGGCAATGCTTTTGTCTTTTTTATTTGTTTTAGGATATTTGATTGAAATGGAAACTAATTGCGTACTAAAATTAAATAAATAAAAGTAGAGATAAATAATAAAACTGAAATTAAATGAACAAAAACTTTTTTTTGTATTTTACAACTAATTTTCAACACATTCAAAGTGAGAGAGAGATGTATTCTAGCTATGTTGATGCTGATTTTTAGCTTTGTTATATGCAAGATATATGAAGTTGTTTTTTGATTGATATGTTAATTAATATACTATTGAAACTATGTTTTATTAGCATGAAATTGATTCACTAAAATATCTAATATCCAAATAATAATAATATAAGATTCCTAGAGTTTTCTTTCACCCAGACAAGTCAAGAATAAGTTTTTAGCCTTTATAAGAGTTGCACATTAGCTATGAACAATGTAAATAAAATAGAAATGAATGATTTATATTCTAATTTATATGATTAAATTAATTAAAAATAACATTCATAACTAATTAATAATTAAATGAAAAACAAAATAGCACTACTTCCTGACCTAGGTTTTTCTAAGGTTTTGTTACTCACCAATTTCTTGTTTGAGAGTGAAAAAAACTTCTTTCAAAAATAAAAATTTATAATTACAATGAATAAAAATGTATGATGTGTTCTCTAACCTTCACATAGGGTTTATATGAAATATTGTGTTTTTAAAGAATCTATTGAGTGAATTCATGCAATCAAATAAACTAATTACTATTTCTGTGTAAATATGGAGAGAGAATAATTATTTTACTTATAAGAACTTATTTTTTTCCAAAATAAATATTTATTCCAACACAAAAATTAATGATAATCTAATTTAATCTACCGAATAGAATAGATAAAATCTAAACTAAGAACCTCCAACATAGTCATGATGTATACAAATTAAAAAAAGGATACTTTTTTTATTGTGGTCCTTAGTGTGTTAGTTCCTTTACCTGAAAAAATATTTTAGGAACTCTCTCACAATGAGGATGAATAAATCATTATCAAAAAAGAGAGAAGAAGAAGAGACACAAATCCAAACAAAAAAATTGATTGTGGTTGGTGAAAGACACTGTTGGCAAATACCTTATTACAACAATAATGGCTCTCCATGTCTAGAACTATGTATTTGAACATGAAAGTAATCAAAGTAAAACTTTGAATAAATTATAATGGGTTTTGGTTGTAAAGGCTTCAAAAATATTAATCTCTAATTCAATTTTAGGAGTTGAAATCAAGGAAAAATTGGCTTACTTGTATAAGAGCAATGGAGGTTGTTTTAAGGAGTTTAACTTAGTTGAATTGGGAGTTAAACTTTAGAATAGTTTAAATATAGATAAAATCAAGAGTCAGAGTGATATGGGCTAGCATAGAGATGAGGTTAAAGCATAGAATCAATAAAAGAAGATAATAAGCATGTAAAACATGTCAAGAAATGAGTCATATGGTGGTTCCATCACCTAATAGGTTGGTTTCTAATTTTAATTATTAATTAATTATGAATTAGTTTCCATCACCTTTTGGGGGGAAGCTAAAAAGGCTAAAAAATGGGGTTTTTGGGATCCTATAAGAGATAGAGTGAATCAAAAGAGGAAGGGGTGAAACTCTTTCATAATTATTAGGAGTCACTACATCATCATTTGACCTATGATGTTGAGAATATTTCACCATGTAATAATTGGGTAAATGCAAATGAATGATATGGATCATGTGAATATTTATATGTAACAATAACAAGATCAATAAATAATCAAGCACACACACATAATAGTACTCAATATCACATAAAAGAGTTGTAAGGAGACCATAAACAAGGGGTATGTTCAATTGAATCACACTAAAAGGAGAGGATATTTTCAAATATCTACATACTAAATTAAAAAATATGCATTAGATTGGGGTAAAAAATAAAGGAGCATGTTTAAATGTTCCATATTTCAAAAAATATATCAAACAATAAGTAAACTCATATAAGCCATGTGACAAGATGAATATGTGAAATATAAGCAAATAGAATAAGCATATCATACAAGCTCTTACATACATGTGTTAGCAAAATGTCTTGTAGCATAACATATCTATCACATTTTTTAAGATGTAATAAAAAGTAAACATGTTTAAGTGTTAGTATATAAGCTCAACATGATAATGTAAACTCATCATAAAACCATAAAACCTCTAACAATCATGATCAATTCAATCATATGCCCCCAATGTAGTGTGTCATGTAGGTAGAGGAAAGGTACAACATTTGTATGCTAATGTATCATGGATCTAATATATGCTTGTATGACACTCAAGTACTCTTGAAACATACATGTGTATAGAAAGGAAAATGATATGATATATACTAACATAAACTAAACAAAATAAGAAAAAGCTAGTAAATAGGTAAATGTTAAGTATTTTTGTATATTTTATTTAGTTGAATGTTTTTTTTATTTTATTTATTTTTTATTTTATTAAATTTTTGAATTAGGAATGATAATTTTAACCAATGATCCCATCCAAGGTATGATACTATAATGATACATGCTTAGTATGAGATACAACAAACTGGGAATACTGTCAAGGATCATGTATATCTGCCAAATATAAATAAGTAGAATTTGTAATACATTACCTATGACTCATTAGACTATGTGGTCATGAAGCAGTAGTAGAAGATGTAGTGGTTCATGGAAACCATTTTTAGTGCTTTTTTTATTTATTTTGGTGTAACTATAAATTTATGTATTTGTACCCTATCAAATACATGTTGATATGCTCTCAATAACTAGTTAGGCTATGTAAGAGTAAATGAAGAATTCATGGAATCCACTATATATATCTATAATGTCATCTTAAGTATTGGTTGCCTAGGAAATGGTATTTACTTTTTCTTACCCTTTCATTCTTGATTAACCTTAATAGGATGTATAATTAGTTATCTTGGAATAAAATTTTATTATTGTAGTGGATGCTTATGCTCAATCCCTACAACTATTATTACCCTATTGTCAGGAATATACTTGAGACATATATACATTATGGAAGGAAATGTGAAGAGCTTATGAATCCAAGGTCATCCCAAGAACACATCAAAGACTCATATATATGGGATAAATAAAAATGTTATGTTCACATGTGCTAGAAAAAACTATATTGACAAATCAATCTCACCAAATACCTCTTGTATGTTTCCATTAATTTCTTTGACCATGTTTTTAAATGAGTATAAAACATCATGTGTATATCCCAAATGTGTGATAAATGTCATGGTATATACATTATCACTAGAACCATTATAAAAATAACACTATTTATATTCTAGTGATTAAAATGTGGTCTAATAAACAATGAGTGAAGGTCACAGTCATCATCCATAATTTCACAATCATTAGATGTAATATAAGGCCTCTAAACCATAAGAGGTATCTCATGTGTAAGTGTGTCAATAATTCCACATAATGGGTTGTCGTAATGTGGTGGATGAAGATGTGTATTATATGCTAGTCACACCTCTGATGCTTCATTAAAATTATCTTATAATGGATTATTAAATATCTTATGGTTTTTATGGTAACCATATTGTGATCTTGAATCATTTGGTAAATCATTGAATGTTATCTTTTCACTATCAAGGTATTATATCTTGTGCTTCAACTTGTAACATATATTTCGAAAATTCCAAGAACATTAGTGAAAGTGATAATAGGTATTATCATCATATCTTTTTGGTAGAGGTCAAATAATATAAACCTCTAATGAAAGAGGGAAAGATATGGGACAAAACTCCACTAACTTCTTAAGGGGATAAACTAGAGAATTAGGTAATTATCTAAATTATATCTTAGGTGCATTGGATAAGATGAGATGATTAGGTTGTTATGACACCATTTTTACCAATTTTTTTGTTTCTTTATTAGCCTCTATAGGTTTTACCTTATAGTTTTCTTTGATATAAAACTTGTTGTTTAATTTAGTTAGTGTGTTGGATACATAATTAATATTGTTAAATTATGTTTCATTTCTTGATCTTGGAAAATATGGCATAAGTGATCAAAAGATTTTAACTTCTTAAAAAAAAAGACTCATGTTGTTGGGTAAGAAAATTTTTCTTGAAGATATCTTCAATATTGTTATCTACCATTGGATTTTTCATTTTGGCCAACATTATCTTGTAATACAAAATGTATTCATTTATGGGCTCATTGGTTCCTTGATTTTTCTTTGCAATTTTTGCATTTAACATTTTTAAGGAACATTTATATAGAAATGTGCTATTAATTGATCTTATAGAGTTATGAATGTTTTCACTAATCCTATGGGTAGATCATAAAACCATCTCAATGCATAGTCCTTTAGGCTTATTGGAAATTATTTGGTCATTACTTTATCATTGGAAGAATAATAAAGACATGCTACATAGAAATATTAGAGATGTTGCTCAGGGTGACCCCTGACATCATAAAGTGTGAACATGAGTGATATAAAAATAGCTTGTAAAGGGTGAAAATATATCTCAATTTTAATATCATTATGAAAATACATATTATGAATCAATATCATGAGTTTATTTCAAAGATTTTTGTTCAATATGTGTAACTTTATCTTCCAAAATTTCATTAAAGTTCCATTATAGTCAGTGTGTTGGCTACATGCTTAATATTATTTAATTAAGTTTCATTTATCAATCTCATACAATATAACATAAGTTCTAAAAGTATTTAAACTTATTGAAAACAATATATGAATGTAGTGGGGTAAGAAAACTTTGCTTGAATATATCTTTAAGCTCTTTATCTTCCATTGTATTTTTTATTTTGGCCAACATTGTCATGCACCTCAAAACATATTCATTGATGGGATCATTCATTCATTTATTTATGTTTTAAATTTATGCATATGAAATTTTTTTTTAGTAATTTTGATAAATAAATGTTCTAAGAATTATTTTGATAGAAGTTAGAATGCTTCCACTAGTCATTTGGGTAGATTATAAAACCATCTCAAGGCATAGTCCTTTAGGCTTCTTGGAAATAATTTGGTCAATAGTTTATCATTGGAAGTATAATAAAAACATGCTACATAAAAATATTAGAGATGTTTCTTAGGGTCACCCTTGAAATCATAAGTGTTAATGTGGGTGCTATAAAACTATTTATAAAAGGTTTCAAATATGTCTCGGGTGCAAGAGGATTATGGAATACATTTTGATGCATTTTGTTCAATATTTATAACATTATCTTCCATAGTTTTAATAATGCAGATAAGAATTTTCATAGTATACCCATTGGGATTAAGATTTTTTATTTTATAAGCCACTAAAGGGGATTTAAAACCCATTTTTTATGTAGGCATTGATATTGGTAATTAAGTTAAAGTATTGATTGTTCCCATAGAGGGTATAGTAGTATTTGTTTGGTCTTCAAGGAACAAGGGATTGGATAAATATATTGTGATTCAAATATATGTGGGAATCAATGGTGTGCTCAATGGGATGGATATTTAGATTTAATTATTAGTATTACCATTTAAATATGCATCATTACTATATGTGGATGCATTGATCTTCACATGTATATTGATTTCATCTTATGTAACATAAAAATGCATCAATTAGTCATAGTTTGTATTTAGATGATGAATTAGTTATTATTATATTCAATTTCAAAATGATATTTTTTATTTTTTCATTTATTATAAATAAAAATTAAAGACACTAATAATAATGGAAAAGGTTAGATCAAAAAAGTAATAATAACAATATGAAAATTTGGAAGGATGGTAACCCTAGAGAAAACTAGAGTTACACAAGAAAAATCAAAGGTCAAGTTCACCAAATGTTTAAAACTTTTTTTAAATATATAAAAGGAGATTAACCTAATAAAAAAAATTCTAACCTATTCTCAAATCAAGTCAATTAAATAGTTCAAATTCACAATATTTTGATATAGTGTTGAATTATGAACATATGTTAAATATAAAGTACAATGCCAAAAAATAATTTGAATGTTTAAACAAGAATAATAGATAAAAAATTATTTTATTCACTGATACATAGGTAGATATGACTAATCCAGGTGTGGAAAAAGATAGGTTGATGTTCTACTATGAGTTTTTAGATTTTGTAAATTAGCTCTCTAGCCACCTAGACACTACCATCTAAATATAGATAATAACATCAACGTTTTTATAGTTGTTTTTAGATTCATTTACCAATGAAGTATAGGTGTTTTTATATAAGTTACACCTATTTCTATTATGTATCACCTTTTATATTTTATATTTATATCTTCTGCACATGTTTTAGATATTTATATGTAGCTCAAAACCCTAGGTCTTACAATTAGGTCATGACAAATTATAAAACAAGGGTTTGTGGGCTCAAGTGAAGTAAATTTACACTTAAATAATCCTATGTTAATGATCACTCCCTAAATATTCATATAATCTATAGAGGGCTTCATAACAATTTAGTTCTCTCCCTTATGTGGGTTTCTATGTGAATAATTATGTAATATCATATATGTGAGTGCATGTAGTGATCTAACTTGTAACTTTCAAAATATATATCATGGGATACTATTTTAAATATTTCACACCTATAATAATAATCCTCTGATCTATTTGAAAATAAGGAATAAGATAAGGACTATTTTTTAATCTTGAGAGGTGTTTTTGCTTCGTATAAGATAAATGGGTGCTTGATTTGTAATTAATGATAATGAATCATATTTTAATTATATGTATACCACATATTTTGAAATTATATCACATGATGGTTAATTAAGACAAATCAGCTAAACAATACATGTCAAAATATTTAAATATTTTATCATTTTTAAGGTTTAGACATTAGCATTGGACCTAGGACACTAGCATCAAAGGTAGTATCCTAGTTTAGAAAGTAGTGTCTGGGAGAATATAAAGTTGATGAAAATGTGTAACTACTAGAGTAGGATTTTAATTGGGTTTTAAGTAAACTATTGGTTATAGATGATTTGGGTAATCATAATATCAGGGTCAAATGATAGGATAAGTATTTAGGCATAGTGAGATGCAAACATAAGCTTTGTGGCATCAGAAAAGGTCTTAAACTATAAGTTTAATCCATTAGTGACATTTGTAAAGTGTAAAATAATATTTTATCATATATAATCTATATTGATTATCTACATTATTATATTTAGGAGTAAACTAATGTTAATATCAAAATAAAAAAACTAGCATAAATCTCACACTATCCTTACAAAATCTCAAGGAAAAAATGAGACAATATATCCCAACTTGGTAAACAAGTTGTAAGTGTATAAAGTAAATATATATGCATTTAAACTAAGAAATAAAATGATATTAATCCTAATCTAAACTCAAACAATATCAAAATAGATTAAAAATAAAATGAATAATCTAAACTAGTAAAAGAACTACTTACAAACACATGAAAAAATCATCACCTTGTCCATTACGTGATCAATGGTAAAATTGCTCTTTTTATGGAATGTGGAATCTCAATCCCTTCTCCAATGAAAATGTGGAATGGGAAACATTTTTATAGTAAAATTCTCTCTTGATGGATTTGATTCACTTTGGAGTAATTTGTAATTTTGATATCATTTTATTAGCTTGAAGGTAGATGATTGAAAGTGATGGCTTGCATGCTTATTTAAAGGTTCTGGAAGATAGATCAAATGGTGGAGGATTATTTTAATATTTAAAATTATCCAATTAATCTATGGTGGGGAGTGAATCCTCACCCATGAATATTATGAATAGTTCATATGGTTGAGAGAAACATGGAGATGGTTAGCTCAGTCACCAAGAATGGGTTATGTTGTTTGACAAGTCAAGGGATGACTCAAGGGTACTTGAGGAAGTTATGGGATTGGTTGGGTGAGGAAACATGTGAGGGAGATAATGTTTGAGTATGTATATGTGAGGTGGATAATCCATATTTATTAATTAAATTTGGATTAAAAGTGTGAATAATTGACTAAATTTGAATTATTCAATTATTATAAAAAGGAGGTAAATGACATGAATTTGAATCTAAATTTGTTGAATAAGAGTTAGTGTTAATAGGTGCATTTTGAAACAAAATGAACTTTAGGTGTCTAAATTTTCCCCTCTTTGAAATGGGGTTGTGAAGCAATACCCTTTCAAAGAATAATATAAGAAGTAGAGTGTTGATGATTGAGAAGAAATAATTACCCTAGATAAAATAAAATGAATTTGATGATGATACCTCAAGTGTTCATGCCAGAATATAGATCAATGCTTTAAAATATTGAACTGATATCAAACTTGAATTATTAAGGCATGTTTAAATAAGTTAACCCTAGGTTTTAAAACTAGAGAAATTATCTAAAAAATAATATTTACCATTTTAAAAATACACATTTGGTTGGTGCTCATGACTTAGGGGTCATGTGAGCAGATGTAGGATTGATATATCCTAGTGATGGTAAGTTGTAGATCTAAAAATGGGAAATATAGATTCTCTAGTTTGATTTAAATATTTAAAAAATGGATAATTACAAGTAATAGATATTCATTCAAAATAATTTTATTAGTATTATCATAAGTTAGAAAAAAATGGATTTAAAATGTGAAAATAGGGATTAGGAGGGAAAATATTTGAATCGAGGGTGCTAGAGTATAAATAGAGAAAGGGGGGATTAGAAATTTATTTATGAATTTTGAGTTCTAAAGTGATTTGGGAAGGAAATTAGTATTGTGTGATTTGTCTTTATGTTCATCAAGAAAAAAGGATCATATACCCTTTCACTTACACCGTAACAAGCGTATGAGGATATATCAAATAATTGAGAAGATCGATCCTCTACTATGTGTAATTTTAGAACCTTTGCTCTTTTATTTTGATGCATTTATTGTAGTTAAAAGTTAGAGGGAATGAACTTTTAATTATCAAAATCTTGATTTTGGTAACAAAAGTTATGAAATACTTGAGTGTAATCATGAAATATTAAAACATGACAATGAATTCATGGAAGATGATAGAAGTATATTCAGGGGAATATTATTGGAAAGATTAACAAATTCACAATTTGCAATTGAAAAATTATAAAATTGGATAGTGAATTGTTCACTAAGAAAATGAAATTATTAAGGAACAAGTAAAATAGGCATATGCAAAATTGTAACCTAGGGTTGTAAAATTAGTAAAATGGATATTTAAATCACTAAAATGATTATCAAATTTAATAGAATTATGAAATTGAAGATGTGAGTGGGTAAATAATCAATAAAAGTTATGAAATCATCCAAATAGGTTAAAAAATGTTAGGTTTTGTTAAAATGGATTGATTTAGCATATAAATAGGCATGCATTGATTAAAGTTTAGCAAGAAAATAAATTGAATGAATGTGTTGATGATAATTGACACATATTTGTTCTGATTTATGATATTAACATTGTGCTATTATGTGTGATTTTTGTAAGAGGTATTACTAGTATTAGGAACATGGGAGTGGAGGTCAAGAGAGTTAGTGCATATTATGGGATTTAGTGAGTATGAGTTGTGGGTATTGGAGGTGATGGGATTATCATACATATCTTATATGCCATTGATTTTAGTGGATTGAGCTTTGTTAACTGCATTGGCTAAGATATGACACAATGAGATGATCACATTTCACCTACCTATAGGTGAGATGAATGTGACCTTGGAGGATGTATGGTGGATCCTTGGGATTCTGATATGGGGGAGATAGGTATAATAGGGATAGGGCATATAGGAGACTACTCTCTATAGTATATTTAGTAAGGGATTAATTCTAGTTTTGAGAGGAGTGGATATATATATACATGTATGGCTTTAGGCACAAATTTATTGACTGTTGTATTCATATCTATTATTAGTGGAATCATGCTACATGATAAGAGTAGTAGACTATGTCCTATTGTTTTTTTAGATGTCATTAGTGATATTATGGATACAAGAAAAAGGTTTTTGTAGGATACATCTATACTAACACATTTTTACATGGATTTTCATCATGTAGTCAGTTTATATGATAGGGACATAGGTCCTTCCACCTTATTTTAGGTTTGTTGTTTAGAGCATATTGGAGTGGAATAGTCAGTCAGGCACATGATTACTAGAGTGGTATATGAGTTGATTTCATATAATTTATGTGTGATTATAGGTACATGGAGGCCATAATTAGGAGATATACAATTTTATAAGAGATTCTTGGATGAGTTGGGTGAGGATCAAATTACCTAGAGTCCATATCAGGAGATAAACTTCTAGTGGACATAGGATTGGCCATATATGGACTATAATGATGACATAGAGATACATCATGGGAATTCATGACTACATAATTGATAGGTACTAACCTGAAATGGTTATGAGATAGTTTGGCTAAAGACAACACATTCTAATAGGTCCATATTTTTTTGCATGTTCAATAAAAAATAAAGCATAGTGAGGGACTAATATTGATCCCACGATTTTAGAGCATAGTTAAACAAACATTAAAATAGTTATATGGGAGGATAGGGGGGATGTTATTGATATGATATTGGTGGATGGATGTGTAAAGTGGTGATTTATATAATGGTCTATGAGACTCACCATACCATATGATCCTCCATGCACTTGAACACAAAGACTAATAGCCAACTTACATTGATAACCATAGGGTATAAAAAAGAGAGTTAGGATTAAGAGGGTTATGACAAGAAAAAGGGGTGGGATATGGGGATTAAAATATGGATAGAAGGGATGAGAAGGTGAACTTAGTATAAAGGAGACCCATATAGAGGAGGTGGAGGTCACACAACTACATGATGTCAAGATATTATAAGAGGTAGGTGTGGATACATAAATTAGAGATGTGATAGAGGATCTAATTGGGGGAAGAGAGATTCCTCTAGTTATTATTGATAGTGATGGGGATTGGGATGGTGAGGACATAGAGATGAGACCTATCATAGATACACATAGAGATAGTGGAGATAGAACTAGGTCATCAGGTCCAAGGAGGCCATCGGAGGACTAGACATTGACATGTAGGTTGCATGAGGATATATATGTGTAAAATATAGAGATTGTTGTATTATGTATAAAGGTGACTAGACTACAAGTGAATGTGCATAATAAGGATGACTAGTCATCTTTGAGAAGGGATGACATTGGATGTAGACAAGTTAAGGTGGATAGGTTACAGGCTGAGGTGGAGAGGTTGTAAAGGGATGTAAATACATTAGAAACTGGGATTGTTACACAAGATGTAAAGACCTAGACACCTAATGATTAATTCTTGACACAATATTAAATACAAGAGAGGGATACTTCATGAATGGAGCTGGAAGAGGCTATAGTTTTATTAGTAGGACAAGGACAATTGACAACATTGGATAGGGTCATGTAAGCTATGGATCAAGAAACATTCTATATGAGAATATAAGAGGATTTTACTCCAAAATCATAACAAACACCATCATGTAGGGATTACTTGACTAGGAGATCCATGTTAGGTCAGATAGTATAGGTAGTAGAATCAGAGAGGTATGTGGGATAGGGATCCCAATGGGTCATGGGTCCACTTAGGAGTATACCATGGTGCTATGAGATTTTAATAGTGGCTCTAAGGTTTCACTAGAACATGTTAATTATAGGGATATCCCTATGGTCTAAGGAACAACTCACTAAGATTTATAGATAAATATTAGTTTTCAACATCTGGATTAAAATCATAGATATTTCACTAAGTAAAATTCACTTTTGTAGAAATTACATCTAGTAAATACTAAAAAACTCTTAACAAAAAGATTACACATGAAATACACTCTAGTACACATAATTTCATAAAATGAAAGATAAACACAAGGAAATCATATTATATATTCTATTGACTCTCCATCATAATTATTTATAGACATTGGAACACTTAATCATACATATATGACTAGATTTTATGGGTAAATCTCTATTACAATCTTTTAACCAAATCCAGGGACTAGTAAATACACTAAAAAAAATTATACATAAGCTGAACCCATTATATTACATTATAAATAAATATATAGTATGAAATTTGTTATCATCTTAACCTCTAAGTCCATCTTTAGTGCACACATGTGCCAACTCATATTCTATTTCTTTGTAATGCCATCAATATAAAAATATATTAATAATGGAATAATGAAAAATAACTTATATAATAGATGGAAACCATGATTCTATCCATGTGGTAATTACATTGGTTAGCACATTCACCTTCTAACAATATCCTAGACTTAAACTATTGTCTTATCCTAAGATAACATCATAGATATTAGAGAGGCATAGAAATAGGTTGAAGTCATAGGAATCATAGATCACTTAATGTGTTGTTTTATTAAATTTCACCTTGTAGCACACTACTTAACTTCCCTAAGGGATTTTTAAATAAGTAGTAAGATAGCCTACTATCCTTTTTATTTTCTATAGGATAGTGGAACTAGGGGTATGACCTCTAGGAATTTCAACCAACCAGGCTATATGATGTAATTTTATAAAATCTATATTAAAACTAAGTAGAAACATTTCAAAACTTTCCCACATGTGGTGAAAATATGTAGAAGGTAGAGGAATTTATTATGTTATAGAGATGGAAGGTGGTTGTGATGATTGTGATGCACCCTATGATGAACTGGCTAAAACAACCTTCTATTTTTTGAGCTTTTGTTGTATTTGACTTGATAGAATAAGCTAAGGGACATTAGCTAAGGGTTAAATATAACTATCAAGATTGGCTAAGTCATTCTTATAAGATTTACATGCAAGTGAGAATTACTACATGATGTCTAGTAATTCACACATAAGATATTGAGAATATATAAGTTGTCAAATATTTATATCTTTAGTAGTGGTAAAGAAACATGAGAAATATCCATCTTGGTAGTGAAATTTTCTTGAAGTGTGGAATTTTAATCACATGGTGCTATGATTGAACTGTTGTAAAAGAGTTATGCAATCTTTAATTGATGCATGAAGAATTCTTGAGCCTGTAGGGAGGCTTGTAAATATGGACTTTGAAGTAGCATTAGTAGTGAAGTCAAGTTGTGTACTGCTCTAGACCATGTATAACTACTAATTTCAATCTAACATTTGAGCTAGCTATATCACTTAGTTGATAAAACTATAATATCAAGTTGGTACACAACACATTATCAAATAAATCTAGATTCAATTTTAATGGCTTGACATTGTTATGTGTGATTAGATAATTATTGGAGGGTTTATTAATCCTTAGTAAGATATGAAACTAGAAAAGGATATATTTTAGAAGCAGAGATAAAATTGGTGCTCACAACTTGATTGTAGAGTGATTGGTAGGAATATTCAATGGAAACATTGATGTTACTTATTTATCATCAAAATTTAGCATTGTCTTATACTAGCTAGGTGACCTACTTCTCAAAATATACTATTATTTGTAAAATGGGTTCTTAGAACATAAAATCCCAATCAACATTTTTGGATAAAATAAGTTTTGAAACATCTAAATAACCTTTTGTTGTATGTAGATCCATAGCCAATATAGTCATCAATGTGCTCATTGGAATGTATTGTAGTAGAGCAAGGTGAAACGAGAAAATGGTCTACCTAATGGCCATCATAGGGACATCCAAAATGTTGAGACTCTAAAGTCCTATTCACACATCCTCAAATTGAGATACCATAGTATTCCCAAGGTCTAGTGGTGTTTCCACATATGTCATATCCTACAACATGGTTATAGTGGGTCCATCATGTGAAAGATTAATCATATAATTGGTGGACTAAAAACCACATGGTTTTTTATTGGTGACCTCTACATGTGATGCCTTCTCTTTTTATAGGGCCTTAACTTTTATTGGGTCCTACATAGCCTTAGCTAATTGCATAGCTTTATCTTCTATTTCCTTGGTCATTCTCTAATTCCTAATTGCCTCACAAAATTATTAGTTTTTCTTCAACTTCTCTCGAGTTTCCTTCTCTTCTACCATTTTTATTTCTATGACCTCCTCCTTTTACTGATCCTTGGTCAGAAATTCTTATTTCACTTGTTCTTTCATGTGAGTAATTTATGCATACATATCTTAGATTATTTGTTATAATATATATACTTATTGAAATTGTGCTTGTATAAGGTCTATATGAGCCTTATGTTTACTGCACTCTTATAGTGTTTTAGTTATTGTTTTTATGGTAGTGGTGAGTGGAACACCCAACGATACTATTTTAAAATGAGGTTATCTTTGTGTGATGAGCTTCTTCTGATGGTTGACATTTTTTTCATGATAATCATGTTGATGAATAATGATAAAGGTTTAATTGGTGCCTTAGGTAGTTCATTTATTCATTTGACCATTCCTTGAGGGAGATTAGTCACCACAATATGCTGGCCCAAATACTTCATCACATGAGGAGGAATATATGAGTTGTTGATAATAAGATCTACTAATTCATTATATTTTGAATTAAATAGGAACTAATGTGTGAAAATACGTCCTTTATCTCATCCATATTAAGCTCTTGAATGCAACATCAGGCCAATAGTTGACATCAAGATGCATTACACCCTTTGGAGACTTACATTATACGAATACCAAAAACAAAACCAAGAATTGGTATTAGAATGTTTACTTCATATATGTCATGAATTTGTCAATGTTACTAATGATTTTAGACACTAGGAACTCCATCTAATTTAATTACTCACTTACATTTATCATATGATGGGTGATATCAATGACACCCTTCATGGATTCTTTGGTGGCTTTAGTTGTTTACCAAAATTTGGTAGTGTTGAATTTTGTGAGACTATGAATGGGATAGTCTTGAATATATTCCATGGTATTCCCTCGATGTCCTCTAGTATAAACATCATAGATTTCTAAAAAAATAGGAAAGACTTTGGACTTGTAGGGACCCAAATGCCTTCTTTGTGCTTCTATTCTAGTTATGCATGCCTAGAAGATTCATTAACATAAATTGTGATATCTAAGAAAAGATAAATATTTACTTGATTAAATTAGTTGAGTATAAGCTCAATTATATCTCCCAATTGATTGAATGTGAGAAATAATATCAACCTTACATTTATATTATAGAGTTTGTGTATTGGTGTGATTGCTAACAATCATTCTCCTTAAAACTCTGAGGGAGAAAATACACATTACTCTACAAGATTAATGGAAGAATATGCATTTGGATCCTATTGGGGTTAACATACCCCCATTTATTTTTTGAAATTGAGACCTTTGAGAAACCTTGAAAATTGAGCATGGAAATATGGCATGTTAACGTCATTGGTAGAATTTGAAGATCATCCACTTTATCAAAATAAAGCTTACTTGGTTATGTTTTGCTTTAATTTTGACTAAAAATACTAATAAATAGTATTTTATGGCTTTAGTTATAGGTTCTATTGTGTTTGTCCTTGAGAAATTCATGTTTGAAAAACCTGGTAAAACCCTCAGTTCAAATTTGAATATTGGTGGGAACTAAATTGGTGGTAACTATTTAAAACCCACTTTGGACCTAAGTATAAAACTCATTTTTTAAGCTTAGTTGTGTTTTTAAACATTACTAAATCTTATCTTAAAAATGCTTGGTCCCCTTTGTTATTTTCCACTTTAAAGTTCTTTATGTGCCTAACTAATTTTCATTCTATAGAGTCATTTTAATATTCCTAAACATAGCCTAATATTTTAACCCTAAGGCCCCGATGTATTTATTAATACTAGTGGGACCTTAGTCTTAACATCTTAGCTTAAGTTATAGCTTCTCAAGTCCAATTTTATGATAACATAACCCTATCAGTTTATAGCTTAGCCTAAGTTTTTAATCCTAATGCCCTGACATATTTACTAATATAATTAAGACCTTATTCTTAACATCTTAGCCCAAGTCATTTATATTACCATGGTCCTAACTTAACTTCATTTCATCTTGTAGGATTCAATAATCCTCACTTTATCATGGTTTTCAATTTGACAGAGTGAGAAAAGCTTGAGATTTGACTTAAATAGAATGCATCTTGAAAGATATAATGATCCATGTTTCCTCGTAGCTTTCTGATCAGATAGCATGAGGAAAGCCCAACAAAATCCTACACATAACCTCTCAAACCAATCAAATTCAATCCCTTGGATCATGATCAATGGTTCTCACTTTGTCATTTAAACCATATTAGATGGAGTGAGGCATCATTCAAAAGTTAAAGGAATATGGAAGGCCTAAATGATCAACATGTGACACCATTGCATTCGATGATCAAAGTAAAATGGATCTCACTTGAGAAAACAACCAATCATGAGAAAGTTCATAGATCATGATCCTATGGCTCTCACTTTATCATGGATCTTGATCTAATGGAGTGAATTAGGTCCAAGATCTTGGGAAGCCCCATGGAGGTACCACATGGAATTCTCATGTTGGGTCACAAGAATTTGATGAGCGTAAAATTTATGTTTGTGTAACCATCATTTGATGTCCATAAGGACATATTTGACATTTGCACGATT
The DNA here is from genome assembly GCA_037957365.1 of Torreya grandis. Lineage (NCBI taxonomy): Eukaryota > Viridiplantae > Streptophyta > Pinopsida > Cupressales > Taxaceae > Torreya > Torreya grandis. The sequence goes on from JARHVA010007408.1 coordinate 616,419, forward strand.
GTCAACTTTAAGCCAATCAAATTAAAAGCTTCACTAGCTTAAAATTAACATTTATGCGACCATAATTTGATGCCCATGATGGAGTATTTGATGTCTGTGAGACTATCAAAATTAAACTAGTGAATTATTCTAGTTAAGATCAACACACTCCAAAATATTTTTGGAAGGCTATAAAATTGATTTACAAGCTAAGGGAAGTGCTCGAAAGATGCTTAAACATTAGAAATATACAATCAACAAAGACTAAAATGGTCTTATGATTTGAGTAGATGCAAAATGAATTTAGTATATGTCTATATCCTAATGTCCCCATTGCATGTTGTTTAAATGTCATGAACCTTAGGCTAAAGACTTATGCTAAGTCTCATTTTAAAAGGTCTTTGAAAATGTAGAAGTTAGGGCAAATATATCTAACAAAAGGTTTTCATGTGCTTGTTAATACATCAAAATCCTATCTAATGTTAGACCATTATATCATTTTAACCCACTTTAAGCATGATTTATAAGGCTTGGCATAAATATTTTAGCCTAAAGTATACTTTGTGTAATCTTTGGCCTTAAATATTTACCTTGGTCCCCTTTGTGTGAATTTAGAAAACTTAGGTATAAATTCCTTAACTTAAGGTTTATTCTATATTAATAAAACATGAAATAAACCTCATCATAAGGAATTTAAGCCTATGTCCCACCTTAGTAACATGATAACTTAAAACTTGAGCATATTTATAGATCGATGACTCATGCTCCATCATGGGGAGATGATCCAATGACATGAGAGCCTTGAAGACTTTTCAATGAAGACTCGAGAACCCACAAGCTCGCCATATGGCCAATACTCATTCAAAAAATGACTGATATAAGATATGAATAATGGAGAGGCACACAATGATGTCAAGTATCACAACCATGGAGCTTGGAATGGAAAGTAGCCAATCACCGGTAAGGACCTCGATTACAATCAACAGTTCATGCCAATCTAGGATTTTAATTTGACGGTGAAAAATAAAATAAGGTATTTTAAATACCAATGGCTAGTGATCAAAGGCATTTATGAAAAATGTCATGAAAAGTCCAGAATAATGCCACATGGGCAACATGGAAGTAGAAAAGGACAAAATAAGAGATCTTGCAAGCTCAAAAATGTAAAGGTATAAAGGCAAAGGTCCAAATCAAATCCAAATCACATATGAGCAAAATTATAGATATATATTACCATTAAATCTATAAACCCCTAAACCCTATATAAAATCAACCCAACTGAACTCAATTGGTTATAATTCGATCCAAAGAGAGCTTGATTGTGTTTTTGAGTATAAAAGAGGTTTCGTAGAGACTATTTAATATCCATGTAAATAATTTGTAGAAGTAGAAATAATGGCATATCTTAGGAAATATCTAAAAGAGGAGACAAAACTCTACTTGTCCACATATAATGAAGGACCTTCAAAGACACTGAATTGGATGTTGCTACCTTGAATTCCCTAGGCATTAGGAATCGGTTTGAACTCTTATTCACTATAGAGGAGATACTACCTATTTCCAAGGAGGAACAAAGAATTTCCTATGTAAGCAAGAGGCATTATGAGCTGGTCATTATCTAGATGGATGGCCTTTACTATGCTATTACCAAACCTAAGGTAATAAATTATATATATGTCCTTGCTCCTATCTTTGTTGATTATAGAATTGATAATGAGTAGATCATCTATGAAAGAAATTCCAAAAAGGTAGCTTATATTTATCTTGTATCTTTTGAGAAATATTATAAACTCCCAATCCCCATGTGGACTTGGCCAAAATCAAATAATAGACTAGTAATCATGACCTAGACATTGTCCTTAGACCCTAGTTACACCAAGGACCCCATATCTTAAGGGAATTTGAGGGAAATATCCCAATAGTACAATTTAGGGAAGTCATAAAAATAATAATGACCTTATTAAACCAAGCCTTTGGATCCCCTTCAACCACCTATATAAAAAAAATCTAGGTCCCCTATGTGCATTTCATGGTGGAAGAAAAACTCACCCCTCCAATTGGAGATTTGATTAGTGTCTTCTTGGCCAAGAAGTTCACTACCATCAAAAAGAAGAAATCTATGCAATTATATATGATGTCATACTTATTATATACCCTAATTTCCTCTATCAACTTCTCATGGATTAGAAATTGGTCTCTTAAGGGAAAAAAGACCATTTCCCACCATTAATCCAAATTACACATCTTTAATTACATGAACCATATGAAATTTATTTGTGACTATGTCTACCTAGCCATAGTGGAGGCTATCACTGATGTTCTCATGCCTAGGGTCCATCCACTAATCAAAAAGTATGTATAAATGATAGATGACATCTGGTACTACCCTGACTGCATAGTCATTAAGATTGAGGGGATCATGTCCTAGCCTTACAAGTTGCTAGTATATGTTCTTAGCAAGCTAGTTTAATATTAAATTACTTCCCACCTCATCCATAACATTTATAGAATTTTCAAAGAAAATATGAAAGGTGTTCTCTACTCCTTACCTTTAATTATTGGAAGGACTATACTTCAAGATTAGAAATAAGTTGATACCATGGCCAAACACAGGGATTCATTTGGGTTTTAACTTGATTAACTCAAGATGTGGGATCCTAAAAACATAGTGACTAATCATTTAAAGTAGAATAAGTCCCCCAAGCCTGAGTATGTAGATTAACTTAGTGTTCATGACACCATTTATATTAAGGCCAATAATTATGAAGAGGTGTTGGCTAGGATCTAAGGGAACAACATAAAGCTTGAACATAGATTCACCAAAGATGACAAGATATATAGAGAGGCATGGAAAATACACACTTTATAATATAACTTACTACTTGGACCATCTAGGATATCTCAAGATCAACCCCAAGTAGAACAGTCATAGCCACAACATCAAGGGTAAATTATGTAAAATCAAGATGATCAAGGTCATGGTAGGGAGAAATTGGGAGAAGTGAAATTGGAAGAGAGACCAAGAGAGGGGTCCTCATCTTAAACATTTCCCCAAAGTCTACCTTACCTAATTCAATATATAGATATGATTGACTTAGAACTAAAAGAGACACTTGAGGGTACCCTAAAGGAACTTTTAGAGGCATATGACACAAATAGGGAAGAGGAACTGATTGAAGAGACTCAAGTCCAAGTAGTGGAGCTTGGAGGAAAGAAAGGAAAAGAGCTTAATCTTAACATAGTCTATGTGGCATCGCAATAGAATAGGAAGGTACAGCTAGCATTGGTTCCTATTGGACCAAAGAAGATACCAAGATTGACCTTTACTCACCCCACTAGTGAAGTCAATATATTTAGTGATGAATTACCCATTTATGGACCAGTCATCCCTCACTAGTTTATTTATTGGAAATCATAAAAGATTCCTTCCTTGTCTCATTCATGGGAACTCATAGAAGTTACCAATGTGGAAGTACATGATGACATGAATCCATAGATTAGGGATATGGTAAAGGAACAAGAAGAAAGGGGAATAATAGTCACTCCAAGGCTAGAATGCAAGAAAATGGATGCCCCTAGAGCATCAGGAAGAACAAGGGTAGAGGTCCTAGAACCTCTAAAATTCACAATCTCATCTACCATTATTCAATTTAATCTAGAAATAACTAGATTAGAAAGGGTCACCACCAGGACCACCATGGTGACAGATGATGAATTCACCTTCCATAAGGTGGATCCCTTTGTAGGCTTAACCTCAATGGGAGATCAATAGATTGGGGATGAAACTATACATGAAGAGGATGTTGAGAGCCTAATTGAGGCTCAATAAACTCAAAAAAAGGCTAGGGTTTAAAGGATGAAGTAGAGTGTTCAAAAATTGGAAAGAGAGAAGCAAAACCTAGAAACCCAAACCATTTTTTTAGTTCTTGATGCCATTTTTGATATGTTTGAGTCCTTATTCTTTGAATCCAATAAAGCTAAGGTAGGATGATCTAAGATAGCAAGATGAATTAGCTAAATAATTGATAATATAATGGAAAATGGTAGAGACCCAAAATAGGGATGTAATTGACATTGTGATTAGGAATAAGATTCCTAAGTTCAAGAATATCATCTTAGCACATTTGAACAACATACTGGGAATAATAGTAGATAAGATACAATGTATAAGTGCTTGGACAAACAATGTAAATAATATTTTGGTAGATGATAAAGGTTTGGTCATTAGAATTGAGTAGCTCCTAGGAATAATATTATTAAATCCTACCAAGACTACTAAAATTGGAATCATTGATGATGCTCAATTCAAACACAGGGTAATTTTGGTCATAAAATTAGTTAGGAGAAAGAGTCAAGACCAATTTGAAAGAGAAAATAGAAGAATTTTTGACATGTTTTTCATAACAAAAGATAAAATTGTAGTGGTAAGGAGTATAAAGGAAGCCATGGTGAGGGATTATCGAGACTTGGATAACTTGGTTGATCGAGAAGAGGTTTTACTAATGAATTGAGTTGTGGACATGGAACTCATCAAAGAGAAACATTAGAAATCTATGGAACTACTACAAAATCAATAAGGGAACCTTCAACAATGGGCCCACTGAGTAGCTAATATTCCTTATGTTAAAGGCATTATAATGTCTAGAATAGGAATATTGTTTTATAAGGCATATGATAATTTGTTGGAATATCACCCCTAAGTTAGTATAATTGTATATAAAAAGTGTATTTTAGGAATTTTAAAGACAATTATCCTTATGTTTTATACACCTGTATATTGTAACTAACTGATGCATTGCCTTGTCTTTCTATTAAAGGCATGCATCACCATCTTGTAAAATAGAGATAATTTTTAAGAAAATTTTTTACACTTGAAGCAATTAATATAATCAAGGAATTCTTTAAATATTGTCCACATTTTATTTTTTAATTGATAATATACCTTTTCGCTCAATTGCTAGTTTTATGTCTTAAATTTGAAAAGTTTCTTTAAATTTTGGGTTTCATTTTCTAATCATAGGGTTTCTAATTTGTTCATCTAGTATATTAGTTATAGGATCTTAGGTTTTGCTTCATTTCATTTTTATTTGTATTTAGATGTGCAAATGTTATTTGATTATAGTAGTAAATCCTTAAAGTAGACCTAGTTCTTACTTGTGAGTCTTTACATTGTCCTTTGAAGTTTGCTTGGTATATGGTGAAATTTAAAATTAGGCTATGTTGCATTATATATTGTTTTAATACATACTCAATTCTAATTGATGCTTTGTCATGATATTTGAAACTAAAAATGGCAATCACTCATTTCTTTTCTTCCTTATCCTTCTCTTTGCTCCTTTTTTATACCGGATCACTTTAGTTTGAGTTTCATTATAAATATCCACTTACATTAATTTTTAGCTTAAATATGGACCATAATTCACTAATAATTGACATATATTCCTTATAATTCACAAATAATAGACCAAGATGGCTCCCAACAATCACTCATTATAAATTTATGGAACACCAATGCATATCTCTACTACTATTTCACCATAGGTAACATTAATTTGCCACAACATGCTCTTCATGCTTTGAATTCCTTAAATTCTAAAATGATAAGTGTTTTTTTAACACTAAGAAACCCTATGGTGCACTTAGGGACATCAACAAGGCATTTTCCACTTGTGCTTGAAAGGAAGGCCAAGATCTTTGTGAATTCTTTGAATCTTTGTTGATATTAGTTTGTTTAATCCAAGATTAGTGTATCTTTGTGTTTTTAAGTAATTTTTTTCTTAGAAGTATAAATATCATTGATATTTTTTGTTTGTGACACATTTTTGTGATTATTTGGACAAAGACTTAAGTTATTTAAGATTGAATGCTTGTTTTCAGTAAATTTAGCTTAAAGTTTTGAATATCCATAGTATCTAAGGTTAGGATGGCTCATTTTGATCAAAGGTCTGCATATATTATATAGATCTGAGTTCCTTTAGGCTTATAATTATAAATATATATCGTATTCACATTATTTAATGCATATTTGAGGTAATTTATTCAAATATCAATATCCTCTGCTGTTTTTCATACAACCAATGCAAAACAAGCTTAGTGTGCAAGATTAATCCTTATTTCTTATACAGGTTAACTTGACACAACATATTTCAAGTAGTATCTTCAAATTTTAATATGGAATTCCCCAAGATTAGAACAAGGTCACACTCAAAAACTAGGGAACCTTTGCTTGAGCTTGAGGTCCACAAAAAAGTTAGACATGACAAAGGTATATGTAGGAGATACAAATCTATTCCAACTTTACCTCTTCAAGGTACTTTTGCCTTCAACTTTTGTCTAAGTATGGCTTGGTTGGGATAATATTTAATTAATGTGTTAGGTGTGGTGCATGATCTCCCACATAATCCTAAGAAGTATTTTCTTGCATTCAGTACAATTAGTATCAAAATTGTTGAAGAGCACATTAGGTCTTCTCAAGTTCCTTTAAGGTTGTTAAATGTTTTGCATGAAGATGTATCTTGTAGGTTTGTCCCCTTTAAGGATGTTTCTTATGAATGGTTCTTAAACTTTCCTAATAATTACGTCACCAATTGGGATGGTTTCACTGATGTTTTTATAGATCAATTTGGTAAAATTATCAGTCTTTGTGTTATTTACCATCAATTCACCATCATTAAAAGGGATGCAAGTGAGCTTATTAAGTATTTTAATGATAGAATTTACAAAATATATAGCAAGACCATAAAACCCTATAATCCTAATGATGTCTTAGCTTTATAAATATACAAGGATGCAATAGATCCCATGACCTCTATATTTATGAAGAGATCCATGCCATCTATAACCTCATTAGCTAGAGCCTATTCTGAGGTAGTAACCATCAATGATCAGATGTAACCCCAGGGGCAAATGGCATACTCTATACCAAACATAAACCCATAGATGCTTGTGATGAAATTATTCCCTAATAACAATAAAATCATCCCATCATTAAACCAAATCCCAAACCTCACTCAGCTACCATTGAGTCATGCTCCCAATTAGAACTTAGGATTAATAAATCATCTTACTAATGGCTTCAGCACAAATGATAAAATAGCTTTGGTATCAACTACTGGCAGTAACAATAACCAGGTTTACAATTATGAAACTCCTAAAAATGAGAATGTGTCTATCTTAAAAATGGTCCAAAAGTTGAGCTCTGATTTTCTTTAGTTACAAAACCAAATTCAAAATACTAATGAAATTTCAAGTAGGAACTTCTCATTTGAAAGGTATAATAGGCCAAATAATGGATTTTAGAATGATATTTTTCATTATAATAGGAATAATAAGCCATCTTCTGAAAATAATACCATATACATTAACCTCATTGATATTGCATTACCTAATTATTATAGAGTAATTACACAGTCAAGCATGGTGAAATTGATTATATTGAGTTTTTCAAATCTTTTAAAGCTTTCCAAGAGAATTTGGATACATTTGAAGTGGTACCTAATAAGGAAAGTGGTGTAGGTGCTTTTGGATGTAAGTCATTTGATCAAGCCTTCATGGTGGATACATTTGATATCCCCTTTCAAGAGGAGAATGAACTTGATGAGATCCCTAAGGAGATCCAAGCCTTTCAATAGTTCTTCAAGAATACCTATCCCTTGATAAAGAGAGAGTAGAGGTAGCCTTTGACTACCTCAATGCTTCCAAATAATTTTGGAACTCCTCTAGACACTTCAAGCAACAATCTAGAGCCACCAAAAGGGAGTACTTCTAAACCTAACATTGATAATCCTAGTTCTTCTAATAAAACTAGATATAACATAGTTGAGGATATGGAGAATATAAAGGATAATATTGCATTTTGTGAAATAACATAGATCATAGAATAAAGGGACCTCCTATTGGAATCTTTGTCAAAGAAATCCAACAATCCACCCAAGGCTGATCATGCCAATGTGACTGTGTACAAATCCAATGATGAATCTCCTCCCTTCTTGCTCACTATCAATATGTTTGGTAATAAATTACATAATTTATTAATATATTTTGGTTATTTTACCAACATCATACCTACATGTATATACAAGGAACCTGGCCTAACTCATGTTAAGTTTGATAGGGTTGCCACCCAATTAGATATATCTAGAGTTAAGGTTATTAGAGAGATTTTAAATGTTTATATGAAACTAGCTTCTAAGCTTAGAGTATAGAAATTTATTTATATTCAAGTTGTTGAGATACCTAATGTTTATGTAATATTATTAAGAAAGGAATGGGATAGGGATTTGAATGGTTACATGTCCATATATTGCTCACATATGTGAATACCTTGGAAGGGGGTTCCTAATCAAATCAAGGTTGAGAGAGAACCAAGGATGAAACACATGATAATAGAATATAATGTTGTGAATAAGAGGGTAAACATCATTAACTTAGACTTAGGGGTTTTCACCCTAGAGACTGATAAGTTATGTGATCCTAAAAGTGCCTATGTTATTCCTAGACTGTGAAAATTGCATTTTGATGGTGTTAGGTGTAATGTTGGATTAGGTGTTGGTGTTGTCTTAACTGATACTACCAATACAAATTACCATGCTTCTTATAAGATCCAATTCCCTTGCACTAATAGTATTTCTAAATATGAAGCTCTTATCTTAGGTTTATAATTTGCTATAAATATTAAGGTTAAAGAACTGCTAGTTTATGGGGATTCAAAACTAGTGGTTAACCAGTGAGAAGTAAATACCAATGTAAGATCTCATATCTTAAGAGTTATAAATTCAAGTTTTGGGATTTGACTGAGTCCTTTGATGATTTTAGCACCACCTACATCCTAAGATAAGAAAACTAAGATGCTGATGAGCTGGCATCTGTTGTAGCCAACCTCATACCCACCCAAGATTTCCCCAATTTTAGTATTGAGCTGATCCCCTATCCTGTAGTCCATGATAATATTAACCATTTTCATGTTTTCAATGATGATCAAAAGATATTGGATTTCATGACCAATTTTAGCGAATTTGATGCTCATAATATTGATGAGACTAATGAAAATAATATCAAGGACAAGTTTGATGGTAAAGTTATCCAACTAAATGAAAACAAGCTCCCAAATGGGATGATCTATTTAGAGAGATTGTTTGATCAAGACAAATTAGATGAATTTTCTAAGATTCCAAAGGTAAGTGGGAAATATTATAATGTTATTGATCTTGGCCTCCAAGTTTAACCCCAACTTTTAAATGTTGGAAAATCCTACACAAACATTGAGAATAAGAAGGATAAAGACCTTCTCACCCAATATAATAATATCATAGCATGGTCCTATGATGACTTAAATATCTTTGATCCAAGATTCATTATCCATACTATACCCCTTAAAGAAAGTTGTAAGCCCTTCAAGTAGAAATAAAGACAAGTAAATCTTATCCTAGAACCAATGATCTTCAAGGAGGTTAAGAGACTACTAGATGCTAGGATACTCTTCCCCATCAGGAATTCTACTTGGATGGCCAACTTGGTGCTAGTCAAGAATAAAAATGGTGAGATTAGACTTTGTATTTACCTCATAAAAGTAAATAAAGCATCAAAAAAGGATAGATATCCTCTCCCTTCTCTTGAAAAAGTTATTCAATTTGTTTTTGGTTTAGGTATGATGTCTTTTATTGATGGATTTTTAGGTTACAACTAGGTGTTAGTTAATAAAGATGACCAGATGAAAATAACCTTCATCATAAAGTGGAGAATATTTTCTTACAAAAGAATACCCTTTGAGCTTATCAATGTAGGAGCTACTTTTCAAAGAGCTATGGACCATGCCTTCAAAGGAATAATTGGTAAGTGTATTATTATATATATGGATGATCTAATATTTTTTCTAAAAACAAGGAAGATCACTTAATGCACTTACAACAAGTTTTTGAAAGATGCAAAAGGCATAGAATATCCTTGAACCTTAAGAAGAGTATATTTTGTGTTATTAAAGGAAAATTATTGGTTCATGTTATAACAAAAGATGGGATCTCTATAGATCTTGAAAGAGTGGAGGCTATATCCAAAATAGAGCCTCCAAGTATTAAAAAATATCTAAAGTCATTCTTTAGTAAGATAAATTTTGTAATAAAGTTTATTTATGGATTTGCAAAAATTGTTAAGCCACTGAATGACACACTGAAGAAGTATGCCCAAGTTTCATGGAATGAATAATCCAAAAAGGCATTCAATGATATCAAAGATGCCATTATCCAAAATCTAGTCCTTATAATTCCTAAATTTTCAAGGGAGTTCTATATCTATTCCTTTTGCATCTACCCACATTATTGCTTTAATGTTAACTTAGAAGGTTGATGAGTGTGATCACCCAATAGATTTTATGAGAACTAATTTTAAGAATGTTGAGTTAAATTATTCTTTAATTTATAATCAAGTATATGCATTAGTTAAAGAAATTAAGAAAGTTAAGCATTACATCCTTAGAAAAAAGGTACATGCTATCTTACTTGACCCTGCCACCAAACTTATGTTAAGTCAGAATGAGATCAAAGAATATAGAGGTAAGTAGATGTCAATTTTATAGGAATATGACTTGGAGATGAAAATAATGAAATTGGTAAGGTGCCAAGGTTTGATATAAATTATTGCTAATACTAACCCTAGGCTAAGTATTATGCAAATGGATCAACAAAACTTTCAACCTAGGGAGTTGTATGATTCAATCATACATTTTATAATTAATGATACTTGTCCTGCAGGATTATCTATAGAGAAAAAGAGGACCCTAAGATCAAATTCATACCATTACTTGATCAAGGATGGAGTCTTGTATAAAAGAAATTTTGAAGGAATTTACTTGAGACGTGTCTCACAAGAGGAGACCACTCACATCATGAGCACCTTCCATGAAAAGCTGGGTAGAGGGCATCCATCTAGAAGAACCACAACTCATAAAATTCTCATAGATGGTTATTATTAGCAAACTATTTTTAAGTATTCTCACAAACATGTGATGGAATGTCATGCATGTCATGTCTTTAACACCAAGGAACTAAATGCAATAATGCATATATAACTAGTCATGGTTGACAAACCCTTTGATTAATGGGGGTTAGACTTTGTTGGGATAATTAACTCCAATTCATATAAAGGTCATAAATATGTCCTAACTTCCATAGACTATTACACAAGGTGGACTGAAGATACAACCACCAAATAATGTAGGATTGAAGAAGTGATCAACTTCTTGGAAGAAAACATCTGTACTAAGTTTGGAACTATAGTCTCTCTAGTGTGTGATAATGGATCTATCTTCATATATATAGAGATGACTAAATGGGCTTATGATAATGCATCACTCTCAATTTTTCATCCATCCATTATCTGTCATGTCCCCTTTTTCATGGACATTGATAGACTTGATGCTTAGCCTATTATATGACCTTCGTGGGCTAATAGGATGGATAGAGGGTCATAATAGAGCTTGGCTTGACTTTGATTCACAGAATTTCTACATTTGGTTTTCATTTAGGTTATTTTAGATGCATTGGCACTAAGCTCCTACTTTTTAGAGATATTTGATATGCGGTGGAGCACCTTTATTTTGGTATGGTCATGTGCGGAATCACTCCCTGATTCACCTACTTCGATCGGTTTGAGGATCCAACGTATATTGAGGGAGATATTAATATTTGATTGATTTAATCAAATATTAATTATTTGGTCTCATTAATAATTAATTATTAATTATTAATTATTTGGTCTAATTTTAAATTAGAAACCCTAATGCTAATTTAAGAAAAACCCTAATTAGGGCAAGCATATCTTTTGAGGGTATAAGGGTTTCACATGGAGGCCATTATTGATTATGCATAGATTATTGATTATTGAAAATTGAAGAAATTCTTTTGTGAAGACTGAGCCAAGGGTTCCAAGATTCCATTGCAATGGAGAACGTCAACTCTTCATTGTGTGTGATTTAGAGGCTGTGAGATACCAGCTGATTTATTGCCAAACTGAGAGATAGCTTCATCCAGAAGTTATCATAGAGGTACAGATTTGAGAGATAGCTTCATCCAGAAGTTATCACAGAATTTTAGGTTTGAGAGATAACTTCACACAGAAGTTATTACAGATATTTTAGGTATTTATCTTTATTTAGTTTTTGATCCAATAAATTATACAGATAAAGGAATTCTGTATTAGAATAGTATATCTTCAGATCAGGTTGTTCAGCAATCAGGGGTTAAGAACAGACAGGGTGGCGGCCATACTAAGTCCATATAGATCCGTACAGATCCACACAGATACCGACACCGGCAGACAGAGATCCCCAGTGACCGACATCGGCCGTCTGAGGATCGACGTCGGCAGATAAGGACCTGCAGTGACCGACGTCGGCAGTATATCGACCGACGCCGGTGACTGTGTGTTCGACACAGCAGGCTGAGACTTCCAGAATTGCAAGTTTATTCCCAATTTGCATAATTTCAGGGTTTTAAGACCATATCTATAATATTCTTTGGTTTGCATAAGAAAGGACATCTATTGTAATCAGCTGAATGAATGATAAGATCTGTGAATTGTTTATGCATGTTTGAATCTATTCTGCAAATTGTATCTTGTTCAGAGCTTTATATGTTTCTATATACCCTGATTGAAGGGGATATTACAGTTGTTCAGAGCTTTTGTAGGAAGAAAAAAGAGCCCCTAAGTAAGGGACATTTTGTAGCCCCTAAGAAGAAGTAAAAGAGCCCCTAAGTAAGGGATATCACAGTGGTATCAGAGCTAAATTCCTGCCATCCTGTTGGGTGGTATCAGAGCCAATGTCTTTCCATCCTGTTGGGTAGTTTGGGTATCAGTATGGCTTTAATAGATGTCAAAGATTTGGAAGAAAGAATGCACAATGTGAAGAAGAAGCTAGATAATCCATTCCAGCAAGCAGTTGACATTCTAAAAACTTTGGAGGAGTTAGAAATTTATTTGAGTGAGGTGGAGCAATCAAATACTTATGATATGCAAACAGCGTTATCTCCAGCATTTAATTCATTGGTGAAGCCCCGATTATTGAGACATCATGATGAGGTGGTAAGTCTTGCAGCTCTCTCTTGTATTAGTGAAATCATGAGGATCATAGCTGGCTTTGATTTTTATGATGATCATATTATGAGAGAGGTACTTTATGCCATGGTAAAAAGCTTCGAAAAGTTGGATAACATGAGAGACCCTCATTTCTCAAGGAGGGCAAGATTACTTGAAATATTTGCAAGGTATGGGTTTGAAAACATTATGATGTTAGTAGGTTGTATTGGTGAAATTCGCATGATGTTTAAAATATTTTGGAATATTTTAGATGAGTTTCATTCTAGCAATATATTGGCATCAATGCACTCTATCATGTTCACAATCTTGTTTGAGGAGGAGGATAAAATTTCTAAACTTTTGGCAAAAGATTTATGGTATGTCTGGACAAAAGGGAGAAATGTCTCACCTAGAGCTTGTATGTGGTTAAAGAATTTAATTAATAGGCCCAAGGATCATAGTGCTTTCCCTATGACATGCAGCCACTTGCATGATGAGTTAGACACTCATGCTGATCCAGTACAGGGAGATATTAACACCATCTTTTGTAGATGGAATTTACAGTTGCCAATTACACAGCCTACAGTATCGACACATCCAGGGCAGATTAACACCATCTTTTGTAGATGAATTTGCAGTTGCCAATTACACAGATTGGTTGAGTTGTGTTTGCCAATTTGATTATGGGTTCCTCTTTGTTTTACTTTTGATGATATTGCAGGTACTCACATTGATTCACAGCAGTGCAGAGCATAACTACATTTAGGATCCAGGTGGATCGAGTAGTTCATTGTTTCGAGATTGTTTGGGGACAAGCAATTTCTGGAGGGGCGGATTGTCATGTCCCTTTTTTTGTGGACATTGACAGACTTGATGGTTAGCCTATTATACGACCTTCGTAGGCTAATAGGATGGATAGAGGGTCATAATGGAGCTTGGCTTGACTTTGATTCACAAAATTTCTACATTTGGTTTTCATTCAGGTTATTTCAGATGCATTAGCACTAAGCTCCTACTTTTTAGGGATATTTGATATGCAGTGGAGCACCTTTATTTTGGTATGGTCATGTGCGTAATCACTCCCTGATTCACCTGCTTCGATCGGTTTGAGGATCCAACGTATATTGAGGGAGATATTAATATTTGATTGATTTAATCAAATATTAATTATTTGGTCTCATTAATAATTAATTATTAATTATTAATTATTTGGTCTAATTTTAAATTAGAAACCCTAATGCTAATTTAAGAAAAACCCTAATTAGGGCAAGCATATCTTTTGAGGGTATAAGGGTTTCACATGGAGGCCATTATTGATTATGCATAGATTATTTATTATTGAAAATTGAAGAAATTCTTCTGTGAAGACTGAGCCAAGGGTTCCAGGATTCCATTGCAATGGAGAACGTCAACTCTTCATTGTGTGTGATTTAGAGGCTGTGAGATACCAGCTGATTTATTGCCAAACTAAGAGATAGCTTCATCCAGAAGTTATCATAGAGGTACAGATTTGAGAGATAGCTTCATCCAGAAGTTATCACAAAATTTTAGGTTTGAGATATAACTTCACACAGAAGTTATTACAGATATTTTAGGTATTTATCTTTATTTAGTTTTTGATCCAATAAATTATACAGATAAAGGAATTCTGTATTAGAATAGTATATCTTCAGATCAGGTTATTCAGCAATCAGGGGTTAAAGAATAGACAGGGTGGCGGCCGTACTAAGTCCATACAGATCCACACAGGTCCACACAGATACCGACACCGACAGACAGAGATCCCCAGTGACCGACATCGGCCGTTTGAGGACCGAGGTTGGCAGATAAGGACCTGTAGTGACCGATGTCGACAGTATATCGACCAACGCCGATGACTGTGTGTTCGACACAGCAGGCTGAGACTTCCAGAATTGCAAGTTTATTCCCAGTTTGCATAATTTCAAGGTTTTAAGACCATATCTGTAATATTCTTTGGTTTGCATAAGAAAGGACATCTATTGTAATCAGCTGAATGAATGATAAGATCTGTGAATTGTTTATGCATGTTTGAATCTATTCTACAAATTGTATCTTTTTCAGAGCTTTATATGTTTCTATATACCCTGATTGAAGGGGATATTACAATTGTTCAGAGATTTTGCAGGAAGAAAAAAGAGCCCCTAAGTAAGGGACATCAGAGCTTTGTGCAGAAAAAAAGAGCCCCTAAGTAAGGGACATCACATTATCCCCAAGTAAATGGAGTCTCTAAGTCTACCAACAAATACCTAATGAAGGAAATCAAAAATTCTATTGTAGACAAACCCATAACCTGGCATAAGCTCCTTAAATTTGCATTTTTTCACTGATAGGATAAGAATCAAGCAAGCCTTAATATCCTCACCATTCCTATTGGTTTATGGACAATAACCTATCTTTTATATCAATCTCAAGTTTCCCACATATAGATTTATGTAGGAATACATGGAAGAGAGCTAAGAATATGTCAACTCAAGATTTTTGGACATAATTCAAATTGAAGATGAAAGGGAGAAAGACTTTTCTAATTTTAGAAGGTATGAAACTATAGTGAAAATATGATTTGACAAAAGATCAAAGATCAAGTTTTTCATATAAGGAGACATGGTTCTCCTTTGAGATAAAGCATCTGAACCTAAGGGCAAGCATGGCAAACTCACACCTTTGTGAATTGGTCCATACCAAATTATAGAAACATTAATAAACAACACCTTCACACTCAAGGACCTTCAAGGGGAAGATTTCACATTTCCCACCAATGGGAAATATCTCAAGCACTACATCACTACTACTCCTCCTGAGGTCTTCATGGAGTAAAATGTAAGATGGTTATATTTAGTGTAGCTAGGCTAGTTAGTTTATTTCAAGATCTTTCCTTCTTGTCCCTTATTTGTATATAAGCATGTATATTTTTAATTGATTTCCTTTGCTTTCTTAATTTATTGATTTAGGTTGTGTGTTTGTTTATTATTGCATTGCTCCTTGGTTCTAATAAGTCCTCTTGGATAATATTGAGCTCAAAGTTATGAATTTTTCTTGAAAATGCCTAAAATTCAGAAACTTTGGTGTGAACCTCATACATATGATGACCAGGGTTCTAAAATATGAGCATAATGTTGTAATATGAAGAAATTGGTAAATACCAATAGAAGAATCCAATTGTTTCATTAGAACCTAACCATTGTCTTGATCTCAAACTAGTTTTAAGAAGACTTTCACTTGTAGGGTGAAAGCTCAAATTTTCATGGTATAACCATACTAACACTTAATCAACATCCTTGCCTAGGATAATAGTTGTAGCCATGGTGATTCTCTAAATGTCAAACATTTTGACGTAATCCTAAAACTTGACTACCCTGGTTCCAAACCTTGCAGAAAGCATAAAAGTCTAAAACAAATACAAAATAGAAAGATACAATGCAAAATCAACATCTTTTAGGTATAGGTGATGATGGTAATATCCAATAGGGCTATGGATGCCTAGTTGGTAGTGGAACAAGGCCTTGAGTAGAGCTAAAGGCATCTCTATCGAGGATATGGATGCCTAGATGGTAGCAAATCAATGCCCAAGCCTTCTCTAAGCTAAAAGTATGGTTCTTAATGGATATCTAAACATACTCCAAGTCAAGTGTTAGTGATCAAGGATAAGAAAACTAGAATGTATTTCTTGAACCTCATGGAAAATGGTAGGTGGAATGAAATCACACACATAGTATGGCTATGTATTGGTTTTTGGCCCTAGTTCTTCAAGTGTAAGGTTTTTCTCAATTATAACCTGATCTGGATGATGATATTCATTGAGTAAATTGGATGACATAATTATTTATCTAAATCAAAGTCTCTAGGTTCTAAAATATTTTTATGTTTCCTCCATGAGTCACCATATACTGAGGTGAACATAACCCCATTTTTTTGAAAATTGAGACCCTTGAGAAACCCTAAAAAATGAGCATGAAAATATGGCATGTTAAGGTCATTGGTAGAATTTGAAGATCATCCACTTTATCAAACGTAATCTTACTTGGTTATGTTTTGCTTTAGTTTTGACTAACAACACTAATAAAAAGTCTTTTTATGGATTTAATTCTAGGATTCATGGTGTTTATCCCTAAGAAATTCATGTTCCAAAATACTGGTAAAACCTTCAGTTCAAATTTGAATATTGGCTGAAACTAAATTGGTAGGAACCATTTAAAACCCACTTTGGTCCTAAGTATAAAACTAATGTTTTAAACTTAGTCAATGTTTTCAAACATGACTAAAACTTAGCCTAAAAATGTTTGGTCCCCTTTGTTATTTTTCCCTTTATAGTTCTATATGTGTGTAACTAATTTTCATTCTATAGAGTCCTTTTAATATTTCTAAACTTAGCCTAATGTTTTAACCCCAAGGCCCTGATGTATTTATTAATACTAACATGACTTTATTATTAACATCTTAGCTTAAGTTTGGCACCCTGAGTCCAATTTTATGATAGCATAACCCTCTTAGTTTATGCCTTAGCCTAAGATTTTAATCCTAAGGCCTTTACATATTTATTAATACAATCAAGACCTTAGTCTTAACACCTTAGCCTAAGTCCTTTATATCAAAATGGTCTTAACTTAACTTCCTTGCATCTTGTAGCATCTAATGATCCTCACTTTATCATGGTATTTAATTTGATACAACAAGAAAGGAACAAACTTCAACTTAAACAACATGCATCATGGAAGATCTAATGGGTCATGCTTATTTGCAGCCTTCCAATCGAATGATGTGAGGAAAGCCCAGTAAAATCCCACACATAACCTCTCGAACCAATCACATTCAATCCCTCTGATCATGATCAATGGTTCTCACTTCATCACAAAGACTAAATTAGATGGAGTAAGTCACATTTGAAAAGTCAAATAATTATAGAAGGCCTGAATGATCAACACATGACAACTTTCCATTCGATGATCAAAGGTAAATGGGTCTCACTTGATAAAATAACCAATCATGAGCAAGCTCTTAGATCACAATCCTACAACTCTCACTTTGTCATGGATCTTGATTCATTGGAGTGAATTAGGTTCAAGATCCTGAGAAGCCCCATGGAGCTACCACATGGCACTCTCACATTGGGTCATAGAATTTGATGATCTTAAAATTGATGTTTATGTGACCATCATTTGATGTTTGCAAGGATGTATTTGATGGTCACATAAACATCAAAATGCCATGTGGTACCTTGAAAACATCAAATTAAAAGATTCACTAGATTGAAATTGAAATTCACATGACCATCATTTGTCACCAGTGAGGATGTATTTGATGTCTCAGAAATTGTCAAATTTAAGATAGTGAATTATTCTGCTTAGGATCAAAATACACTCCAAAATCTTGTTGTAAGGCATAAAATTTTCTTTACAAGATAAGGGAAGTGTTTAAAAGATGTTGAAACATTGGAAATATTCAATATACAAAGATTGAAATGGTCTTATGGTCTAAGTATATTCCAAATGAATTTAGTCTAAGTCTATATCCTAAGGTCCCCATTGCATGTTGTTTAAATGCCATGGAGCTTAGGCTAAAGTCTTATGCTAAGTCTCATTTTAAAAGGTCTTTGAAAATGTAGAACTTCGGCTAATTATAAATCACCAAGGTTTTCATGTGTTTGTTAATACATCAAAACCCTATCTAACATTAGACCATTATATAATTTGAACCCACTTTGAGCATTATTATAAGGCATGGCATTTATATTTTAGCCCAAAGTATACTTTGTGCAAACTTTGGCCTTAAATATTTAACCCTGGTCCCCTTTGTGTGAATTCAAAAATTATTCAATATCTCAAAATAAAATTTGCATAAATGTTCAAAGGAAAATATGACATCATTCTATTAGGGTTCCACCATACATGGAATGGAATTAGATTACAAAGGCCAAAGTGGTAGCTACTTATAGCATTTAAGAGAGAAGTGGGAAAAGATAAGTTCAAAGGGGAATCAAATGAGTTCAACCTCCTTTCAACTGTAGGTATAAATTACTTAGCCTAAGGTTTATTTTTTGTTTGGTAAACATGAAATAAACATAAACCTAAGGAATTTAAGCATAAGTCCCACCTTAGTAACAAACTTAAAACTTGCGCATCTTTTTAGATTGATAACTCATGATTCATCATGGGGAGATGATCCAACAATATGAGATCCCCAAAGACTTTTAAATGAAGCCTCAATAACCTATGAGATCACCATGTGTTAAATGTTTATTCAATAAATGACTCATGTAAGATACAAAGCATGGGGAGGCATGTAAGATGCTAAGTGTCACAACCATAGGGATTGGAATAAAAAGGATATAATCACTGGAAAGGACCCAAATTATAATCAATGGCTTGTGCTAATTCAAGATTTTAATCAGATAGTATGAAATAAAATAATTTATTTTAAATACCAATGACTAGAGCTCAAAGGCATTTATTAAAAATGCTATGAAAATTTAAGACTAATGCCACATGGGTACCATGCAAGTAAAAAAGGAAAAAATAGGAGATTTTATGGGCTAAAAAATGCAAAGGTATAAAGGAAAAGGTCCAAATCAAATCCAAATAATGTATGAGATAGAGTCTAGATATATCCTACCATTAAAGCTCTAAAACCCTAAAGCTTGCATAAAATCAACCCAAATGAACACAATTGGTTCCAATTCAATCCAAATAGAGTTTGATTGTAATTTTTAGCATAAAATAAATTTCATAGAGACCATTTGTTATCCAAGTTAAAAAATTGTAGAATTATAAACCATGACATATCATAGGCAATAGATAAAATAGGAGACATAACTCTACTTTTCCATAGATAATAAAGGACCTTCAAAGACACTAAATTGGACATTGTAGCCCTAAATTCCCTAGGCATTAGGAATTGATCTAAATTCTTATTCACCATAGAGGAGCTACCACCTATTTATGAGGAGGAACAAATAATTGGCATAGTGATAAGGATGTATTATGACTTGGTCGCTATCCAAATGGTTAACCTTCAGTATGCCACTACAAAACTTGAGGTATTATATTGTATAGATGTCCTTGTTCCTATATTTGTTGAATGTAGAATTGATAATGAATGGATCATTTGTGAAGGAAATTATAATAAGGTGTCTTATATTTATCCTATATATTTTGATAAATATTACAAGCTCCTAATTCCCCATGTAGACTTGTCTAAAGATAAAAAATGGACCAGTAATCATAATCTAGACACCATCTTTGGACCCAAGTTGCACCAAGTATCCCATATATTTAGGGAATTTGAGGGAAAGATCATAATATTCAATTTTAGGGAATGTATTAGAATAATAATGACCCTATTAAAAAAAACCTTTGGATACCCTTCAACCACCTATGTACACAAAATATGGGTCTCCAATGTGCCTTTCATGGTGGAATAAAAACTCATCCCTCCAACTAGAGATTTGATTAGTGTCTTCTTGGCCAAGTAGGTCACTACCATCAAAAGGAAGACATATAAGCAATTATATATGATGTCATAATTAATGGATACCCTAATTTATTCTATAAACTTCTTAGGGATTATAAATTGGTCTCCTAAGGGAAAAAATACCATTTCCCACCATTACTCAAAATGGCACATTTTTAAATACATGAACCATATGCAATTTATTTGTGACTATGTATACCCATATATAGTGGAGGATATCATAAGTTTTCCCATGCATAATTTCCATCCACTACTCAAAAATTATTTAGAAATAATGAGTGACATCTGGTACTACCCTAATTACATAGTCATCATGATTGAGGGGATCATATCCTAGCCTTATAGGTTGCTAGTATATGTTCCTATCAAGATGGCTAAGCAAAAAATTGCTTCAAAATTCATCCATGGAAATAATGGAATTTATACGTAAAAAATGAAGGATATTATCCACCCCTTCACTCTAATTATTAGGACTATACTTCAATATTTTAAACAAGTTGATACCATGGCCAAACACAGGGATTCATTTGGGTTTTAGCTTGATAAACTCAAGATGTGGGATCTTAAGAACATAGTGACTAATAATTTGAAGGAAAAGAAGGTACCATATCATGAGTATGTACATCAACTTGGTGTTCATGACACCATTTAAATTAAGGCCAATAACTATAAATAGGTGTTAGCCAAGATCTAAGGGCACAACATAAGGCTTGAACATAGATTGACCAAAGATGATAAGCCATTTAGAGAAGTATGGAAAATTTACCCTTTAAAATATCACTTAATAGCTAAAACATCTAGGATAGCATAGGATCAACCCCAAGTAGAATAGCCATAGCCAAAACTTGAAGGGCAGATTGTGCAAAAGCAAGATGAACAAGGCCATGGCAATGAGAAATTGGGAAAAGTAAAATTGGAAGAAAGAACTAGAGAGGGGCCCTCATATTCAACACTAACCCAAATTAAACCTTTATTAATGTAATATATAGGTATGATTGACTTAGAACCATAAGAGACACTTGAGGGCACCCTCAAAGAACTTGCAAAGGTGTATGACATAGATAGGGAAGAAGAACTGATTGGGGAGACTCAAGTCCAAGCATGGGATCTTGAAGGAGAGAAAGGAAAAGAGATTTAAAATGACATATTCCCTATGATATCCCAAGAGAAGAGGAAGGTAGATCTAGTATTGGTTCCTATTGGACCAAAGAATAATCCAAGATTGACCTTCACTCACCCCACCAATGAAGTCAATCTATTTAGTGTTGAATTCCCCATTCATGGACCAATCATCCCTAACTAGTTTATTTATTGGAAATTATGAAATATTCCTTCCCTCTCTCACTCATGGTCACTTATAAAATTTATGAAATTATGAAATATTACCTCCCTCTCTAATATGGAAGTACGTGATGACATGAATCCATGGGTTAGGGTTATGGTAAATGAGCAAGCAGAAAGGAGAATTATGGTCACTCTAGGACTAAAAAGAAAGAAAATGGATGATCTTGGAGCATCAGATAACACATAGGTAGAGGTCCTAGAACCTATAAAATTCATAATCTCATCTACCACTATTTAATTTAATCCAAAAATAGTTAGATTGGAAAGGATCACCATTAGGACTGCCATGGTGGGAGCTGAGGAATTCACCTTTCAGAAGGTGGAGCCCTTTGTAGGCTTAACCTTGGTGGGAGGTCAACATATTGGTGAGTAAAATATACATGAAGAGGATGTTGAGAGCTTTATTTAGCCTCAATTAACTCAAGAAAAGTTTGAGATCCAAGGGATGAAGTAGAGGATTCAAAAATTAGAAAGAGAGAAGGAAAACCTAGAAACCCATGCCATTTTGTCAAATTTTTATGACATTTTGGATATGTTTGAGGCTTCATTCTTTGATATGTTCAATTAGTTTAATTCAATAAATCTAAGCTTGGATTCCCTAAGACTTCAGGGTAAAGTAACCGAGGAATTAATAACATAATGGTAAAAGGTAGAGACCTAAAGTATGGATCTCATTGGCATTGTGATTAAGAATAAGATTCCTAAGTTTATGACTATCATCTAAGCACATTTGAACAACATATTGGGAATAATATTAGACAAATTCCAATGTCTAAGTACTTGGACAAATGATTTATATAGGCTTTTGGCAAATGATAAAGGTTTGGTAAGTATAATTGAGCAGCTCTTAAGAATAATATTGTTAAATCCTATCAAGACTAATGCAATTGGAATCATTGATAATGCTAAATTCAAACATAGCGTCACTTTGGTCATGTAGTTAGTTATGAGAAAGAGCTAGGGCCAGTTTAGAAGAGACAATAGAAGAATTTTGGACATGATTTTCATAGAAGAAGAGAAAATTCTAGAGGTAAGGAGCATAAAGGAAGCCATAGCCAGGGATGACTGAGATTTGGATGACTTGGTTGATGAGGAATAGGTTTTACTAATGAATCAAACTATGTACATGAACCTCATCTAGGAGAAACATCAGAGAGCTATGGAACTAATAAAAAATCAACAAGCGTACCCCTCAGTAATGGGCCCACCCAATAGCTAGTATTCCTTTTGTTGAAGGCATTATAATGTCTAGACTAGCGATATTCTTTTGTAAGTCATATGATAATTTTTTGGCATATCACCCCTAGGTTAGTATAATTGTAAATAAAAAGTGTATTTTAGGAATTTTAAGGACAATTATCCTTATCTTTCGTATACTTGTATATTATAAGTAATTGATGCACATGGTTATATTTCTATAAAAGGTGTACATCACCATATTGTAAAAGAGAGAAATTTTTTTAGTAATTTTTTTACACTTGAAGCAATTAGTATAATAAATGGATTTTAAAAATATTTTCCACATTTGATATGCCAATTACTATTATAGATTTTATCTCAATTGTTATTTTTGTCTTAAATTTGAATAGTTTCTTTGAATTTTGGGTTGCATTTTCTAATCACAGGGTTTCTGATTTGTGCATATGCTAGATTTTTTGGAGGATCTTAGGTTTTGCCTTCATTTCATTTTAATCTATATTCATATGTGCAAATGATATTTGATTAGATTAATAAATCCTTAAATTAGACTTAGTTCTTGGTTGTGACTCTTTACATTATCCTTTGAAGTTTACCTAGTATATGGTGAAATTTGAGCTTATGTTATGTTTCATTATATATTGGCTAAATCCATAATCAATTGAAATTGATGCTACGTCATGATATATGAAACTAAATTTGGAAATCACTCATTTATTTTCTACCTTACCCTTCTTTTTGCTCTTTTTTTATACCAAATCACTTTAGTTTTAGTTTCATTATAAATATCCACTTAGATTAATTTATAGATTAAATATGGACCATAATTCACTAAGCCTTAACATATATTCTCTATAATTCACAAATAATAGACCAAGATGGCTCCCAACCATAACTCATTATAAATTTATGGAACACCATTGCATATCTCTATCGTTATTTCACCATAGGTAACATCAAGTTGCCAAAACCTACTAATCATGCTCTAAATTACTTGAATTCTAAAATAATAAGTGTTAATTGAATAATGAGAAAACCTATGGTAAACTTAGGGGCATCAACAAGTTCATAAATCTAATTTGATGTAAATTAGTCTAAATTCTAGTCTCTTCATGTTGTGTGATAATAAGTACTCTCCTCAATTGAGAATGGTCATAAGCAGTCATCATGTATGTGAATATATTAAAATTGTACTAGAAGCATATTTTTACTAGAAATATCAATGCTCTAAGGGTAAAAATAAAATTATTAATCTTTGTAGGCTCAATTTCAATGGCTCAATGCTTTGAGAGCTGCAAGTTCAATGATAAAAAAAATGAAACTTAATTAACTAAATGATCTACTTATAGATCCTCACATAAACTTTCATATCCTGATGCTTTAAATGTCCCACAATCTCTTTTTAATTTATTTTAATTATCAAAATAATATTTGGATGAGTTGGTGTGCTTTTTACTAAGTTGTCACCCCTTTTATGAGTTTATAATTAAGTGATGTGACTAGTCACCTTTATATTCAACTATCATACTTGATTATTCTTTCCCTAATGTTCACCAATCCTCTCTCTTATTCATTAATCAACCCTAACTAGCCATTCGCCTTTATCCAATTAGGATCTTGTTGCTTGTGTCTTTCTTAGACTTAAATTCTAAATTATGTAGTTGACTTTGTCATCATGCTTCACTTGGTCACTACACTCCCCTATTAATGGAACTTCCTACTATAAGGTTCTTTGTTCCAATTTATAAAACTACCAAGCACACTTCTGATCTATGCACACCATAAAAAATGAAAAAACCAAATCCACACAACATAACTAAAAATGAATCCTATTCTAACATGGTGTGATTTTAGCACATGTTTATGTATGTGTACACAACTTATTGGTGATAGGGATTCAACCTATTTTCATTTACCCTAATAGGTAAAATGGTACACTAAAAATGCTTTAAGACCATGGTTCCTAGCTATGTTAACTCTTGGATGACATATGTTCCTTTCTGTCTGATATGGAGATTATAAGGAAGGAATCTAAATCAATTATCATAAAGCAAAACCATTTTATCCACATGAAATAATTTGATACATAGGATCTTATCATGTCAAGGTTTTTGGCTAAATTTATGCACCTCCTATGTCAAATATGTCATGCGTATATCATCATCCATGGGATTTATATCAAGGAGCATATATGTCAAGAATTATTTATCACCCATTTGTATAATGATTATAATCCATGGGATAGGTACTACATACTAGATGGGCATGACCATTTCTAAGCCATAAACCAACTACAATGGGGTGAACCTTGTCACTCATTTTTAGTGTGTGAAATATTCTCATAACACTATAGGAATTTGATCCTATAAATCATTGAATTTAACATTATAGACCTTGGTTAACATCTTACCAACTACCTTGTTCATAGTTTTAGCTTGCCCATTCACTTGGGAATGATAGAATGTAATATTATGGTGTGATACCCAAAATTATTCTATGAGGTTCTTTATTGTTTTAATAAAAAAGTGTGTCCCTCTATCACTTACAAATTTGATGGGGAAACAAAATATATTAATGATGTTTTAATAAATGAACTTCATAGTATCCTTTGCATTGTAGGTGGTTATCATAGTAGCTTTTACCAATTTGGTAAAATAGTCTATCATAGTGACTATATACCGCAAATTTTTGTATTTACTAGGTGGATTGGTAGGCCTAAAAAAATTAATTCCCCATTGTTTGAATGGTTGTTGTGTGAGCATAGGTTGTAGAGTCATTTTTTCTCTCTAATTTGTATTATTCATTTTCTAACATACATCACACTATTGTGCCACTTGATGAGCATCTTAAAATAAGTAGGGCCACAAATACCACTTTGTAACACATTCATCATAGTAGCATCTCCTATGAAGTGACTTCTAACTATTCCCTAATGTGCTTCTTCCAAAACTTGATATTTCTCATGTTATAATGAAACTCTACATAGCACTTCATCCTTTACCTAGATGGTAAAGTAATCCATCAATAATAGTTTAGGGAAGGACCTTGGTGATAAGTTGCTTCTTATTCTTTTCTATATAGTGTTCTAGGAATGTCCCCTATTCTAGGAACTATGTTATTTCATATAATTGTTATGGAATCATAGACACACGAAATAAATGCATGTGAGGAGATTCATCTAGAATATCCTCTAGCTCCCCACCATTATTTATCCTGATCAAATGATCTAGACTAACATTCTTTCAGCTCAACTTAACATTGATTCAAAATTGGAATTCTCACAATAGCATCCTCCCAACAAGGGCTTATTAACCAGGTTCGACAATGCCTGGTAATAGATTAATATCACAAATGACATGGCTAATAATTAGTGCCAAAATTTATAAAGTGAAAATACCATTACTAAGTCCTCTCATATAGTTATTGTGTAATTTTTATCTGCAATAGACAATTTCTTGCTTGAAAATGTATAGGGTGGTGTAACCCCCTTCTCTTGATTGTGTTAATACTAATTATATTATGATTTTTGATTCATCTACATGTACAATAATTGATTTATTCTAATCTAGGAAGATTGAAATCAATGCATTCATTGGTCTCTATTTTAAATCAATAAATGCCTTTTGGCATTCCTATGTCCATATGAACTACGTTTCTTTCTATAGTAACTTCTCTAAAGGGGAAGATATAGATGCATGCCCATTAATGAACTTCATGTAGTATAATGTATGCCGCAAAAAAATTTAAACCTATATTGAACTTATAGGTGGTGGAATTCCCACAATTACTACAATCTTGGCATAATATACCAATATAACTTTACTAAAAACAATGTAATCTAACAAAACCCCTAACTATTTACAAAACAAAAATTTATTTAAATTTAGCATTATTTTTAGAACTCTACATCTCTCCTACATCAATCTAAGTTTGGACAAATGTTCTCTAAACAAATAAAATACTACCCAATCATCTAGATAAACCTCCAAAACATTATGGATAAAAAATTTAAATGCAAAGACTACAATCTAATTAAAATTGTAGGTGTGTTCTTCAAACCAAATGGCATTACTTTGTATTCAAAGGAACACCACTAAATTGTAAATGTAGTCTTGCCTTTATATTCATATATGATCAAGATCTAATGATATCCACTTAAACCATCTGTGAAAGAATACACTTTGTGTCCTGGGAACACCTCTAAAATTTCGTCTATGAATTAAATAGGAAATAGATCATTGACATAGGCCTCATTCAGGATATGTTAGTCTCTATAGATTTGAATCTCAGTAGTCTACTTAGGTTTCATGACCATGGGAATAACCTAGTCATATTTCTCTATAGGAAAGATGATACCATCTTCTAACATGTGATCCATCTCATCTTTCACATTAATCTTCATGTTTAGGTTCAATTGGTAGAGTATTGGATATGATAACTCCTTCAATTCAATATGAATTTCACCTAAGAATGGATCCACACCCTTAACCTCTATAATTTTTTTAGGTAATACATTCTAATAATCTCTTAAGAGTTGTAAGACTTTTGCTATGTCTTCCTAAGACCAATTATATCCAATATGTGTTATCCTAGGAATGAATTTTGTCCAATGTTCCCTACATGTTACTTTAAAAGTTTTTGATAGATTTTGCATTTTCCCTCTAGGATAGATTCACATAGTTTCCACTAAACTTATTTATACGGATTATTTATATGTGCTCCTAATGTACATACCAAGTAGTTGGAAGAAGATCTAAGGTATATTTGAAAACATGTACCAGTAGTTTAGAGATACATATTCTAACCTCTAGGTTTTAATGCACTAATAGATATGAAGTTAAGGACAATCCCCTTATTTAAACATTGTTTAGTTTTTTCTAACAACATCTAATAACTAGAATCTTGATATAAGTAATTTAAATATTGCATCCTAACTAATTTTTTTATCATAGTGGACTTACCACTTGTTTTAAGTAATCCCCTTCAATTCATAATTAAGATCACTCACTCTCTAGTTATTATCTAGTATATGTTGTTGAAATTTAATAATAAATGGATCAACATCCTGAGTGGAAAAATATTGAGGTATTTGGTGCTCTATTAAAAATACCATCCGTAAAGGAAGTATCACATGATATACCTTAATATAATTGAGAACGTACATATCTAGATCCCCACTCACTAAATAATATATATCCCATGGTAAGATGCCTTTAGATTCAGATCTATGTAATATTTGTCTATATGACTAGTATGGTATACAAAATCTATGTCAAATTGAATTGGCGATTGAACGGACATAGATCATACCTTTAAACTTAAAATTACATGATTCCTACATGATTTGGAATAGGTTTGGAAAATAATTGGTCCTTTTACAAATATTGTGTATGTGGAATGGTGTTTTCATAGAGGAAACTATATGCAAGAACTAGCATAGTTAGTTATTTATCTTCTTTGTTATATTTCATCCAGCTACTTTCCCCACAAGGATAGGGTGAATCTAGCTATTTGGGGATACAATATATATATTTTACACATTTTTTATGGAATTAATAGGATTTTATCTCCCTAATGAGCTTCTATTTGATTCATAATTATGTTGATGGTCATCTCACCATCATAAGCCCATTTCTTCCCAATTAATGTAGAGTAGTGAGTCTCATCCATCTTCATATCTATGATTTCAAAGTCACTGTGGAGTCTCAAGGTTACTAATAGATTTGACTCATCCATAATCCTCAAGGATAAGAGTTGTAAGACTATAAATCAATTCAATTTCCCAATGATAACCCACGTTGATCTCAAGATCATGTTAATCGTGCTTTAAAAATTGAATACTATATTGAGTATTCATATCTTGATATTTAAATATCCATCCTAGAATCGACATCCCAAGGTTTTTTAGTATTAATATACCAAATAATTATATCAATATGTTATTTACCTTTATTATCACATTTCATAAGATTATGGAGTAGGTTGGTGATTTTCTATAAAATGTCTTCATTACACAGTGTGCTAAGTAACTTTATGAGGTGTATCAGGGTAGTGACAACACCATTTTATCTTAAATTGCATATTATATATGGATAGATATATGCATCAATAGCCTCAACATAATCTATAATGGTCTCTTGCTATTGGATTATCTTTAAAATATTTACAATTTCATGCATTACTCCTTTCTTAGTAGCTAGTTTAGGTTACTTATCTCATTGAGATTTCCTTATCTCATGATCTCTTT
The DNA here is from genome assembly GCA_037957365.1 of Torreya grandis. Lineage (NCBI taxonomy): Eukaryota > Viridiplantae > Streptophyta > Pinopsida > Cupressales > Taxaceae > Torreya > Torreya grandis. The sequence goes on from JARHVA010007408.1 coordinate 645,739, forward strand.
ACATCTCCTAATGTAGTAATCCTCATTTCACATGTTGTTATAAAAAAAACATAACATTATCATGAGATAAGGAAATATTATTGGGGTTATGTGTTAACCATGTTCATAGTCATTATAGCTTTGTTCATGCACCATTTCTCTAAAACCAAACAATCCTCAATGGCATGCTAGTAAGAGACACTATAATAAGCATAGTAAGACTCTCATTGAGGGTTCATGGGACAATTTATTTTTATGTGATTAAATTACTTATACAAATAACATTGGATCATAGGACACTAACCATTATTTCCCCTACCTCCTTATAAACTAATGTAGTATCCTCCCCTATCGCCTCCTCTAAATCCTCCTCTATTTTCTTAGAATCCCCAAACATTTGGTTATTTTGGACCAAATCACATAGAGTATTGTTTATAATTACACCCATATTATTGACTTAGGACTTCATACCCACCATATTGGTACTAAAAAAGTAATTGCACCTAAATTGCTTGTTGTGTTTGGGGAATCTGGGGTGTCTAGTTATGTTATGGAGGTGTCCATGACTATGTTGGTGATGTCTAACTAGCCATACCTAAATGTTGATGTTGAGGTGCCTATGAAACCTATGATGCACTTTGGTGTGCTATACAATTCATTATAACTTGTAGTTTGGGATCCAATTGGGTTGTAGTAGATATTTTCTAAGTAGTAACCATAAATAATTTATTTGTAATGTCTTCCTTTAATTCTTGGATAAATATGTAACTTATTCTCATCATGATTAAGTGACTTATAGAAGTTATAATACAAGTTGTATAGATATTTGACATACTATTATAGTAAAATATAGTAAAATGTCACATGTAAAACTAATATATAGATTTCATAAAACTCTATTTTGATTTTTGGGCACTCATTTCATTGATGCCCTTCTTTCTTGCACTCTATGCACCATAGGCATAACTTAGGCCTACCTCCAACCTCTTTATATTGATCTAGCCTTATTAATAATGTATATATATTTTTTAATGTCTTTAAGGTTAAGGTTGAGGTTGAGATCGATATAATACCATATTCTTCAAGTTATTTTACTCTAATCATAGCTACCCTTACATTTGCCTTAGTTTTAAATTGAGTATGTGTGATGGTGAATGATATTATTATTTTTAATCATTACACAAACTAGGATAATTTATCCATTTATTATAGAACAAAATATACCTTATTCATCACATCAAAAAACCTATGATCATATTCAAATAAAGTTTATTTTGTTCCTTGTTGGATTTTTTTCAATTCTTGTATGGTCTGAATAGAACACTTTATGATTTTAAATTTTTTGATAAGTATATATTTTATTTATTATAGGTATTTTTTATTTATATATTCATGGTATATTAATTATAATTCATCTCCACTCAAAGCTAAAATTAATTCACATTTCTTTACTACATCATTAGTAATTATTTTAAGCTACCACTTCATGTCGTAAGTGATCAAGTATTGTTCTAAGTCTGCAAACCCATCATAAGATGCCAAATTGATAAAGGCTCCCAACTAAAATGTCATACTACTAATTTTCATATGTATTTTAGTAAGTTGTTGAACAACTGATGTCTTTTGATTTGGTATAATATGGAAAATACTAGTACTGATGTTGTGATAGATGGAAATTCTTATGATTTCAACTCTTGTTATGCTCTTGCTCATTATATTGATGATTGAAACTAAGAAGAATTTTTTTTAATCTTCCTCTTATTCTAGGATTTTGATCTATGTA
>JARHVA010007408.1:652500-690633 GCA_037957365.1 Torreya grandis
AAATATAGGGATTAAAACCTAAGCTAAAATACTATAAACTAGGTGAGGAAACAAGTGATAAAAGACAATGTAGAAATATATAATGGATGACTGTAATGAGATGCTCCCAAATAACTAGGGTGAATATAGTAAATGAATTGTGCATGGCATGTAAAACCTAGTTTTCACCATAGTACTTTACCAAAGTGCCAGTAAATTAGTTTTCAATGATGGATGAAATATTTTTTTCCTTCTCTCATTTTATTTATTTTTTTGGCTTTAAATGTTTTTTCTAATTTTTTGATTTTATGATATTTTTAATGTTTTTTTTTACACCTAAGATATTAAAAACCACATATATAATGAATTAATAATGTAATATCTTAAGGTTCATGATTTTCATAAGTTCATCAATCTCCTCTCTATCTTATGTGGCTAACCTATAATCTCTTGAACCATATTTAGCAATAATGATATATGGGACTAACAAATTGGGTTCAAAATTTATTTTACTTTCCCTCTCAAGATTAGTATTCCCTTGGTTTTAATTTATAACAAGATCTCAAATTTAAAACTCCATGGATTTTATCCTTTTATTATAGCTATGATGGAGGCAATTATTATATACTTGCAAATGGTTTAATTCATTGAGTTGTTTCTCATCTAGAAGATCGAGCTCACTAAGGTGTGAAGTGTGGTAGGATTATTCATTAATGATTTGTTGTAGGGATATGTAAAAATATTTAATCTAAACTTTAATGGTATAATAGACTCACCACCATAGACAAGGAAATGATGGATTGCCCCCATGGGTGGATGGATGCTAGTGTCGTATGCCTAGAGAATGGGATCAAGTTGTGTGTGCCAGTCATGACCAAATTCATTGAAAAGTCTTTTAAGTATTTGGAAAAATATTTTATTTGTTGTCTCATCTTGGTAATTTCCTTGTGGGTAGTAAATATTAGACCATTTTTACTTTATGTGATAGGCTTTGCAAAGAGCTTTAACTTCTTTATTTTTTAATGATGGTACATTATCAAAAATAATAGCAGAAGGGATACCAAATCAAAAGATAATGTGACTTAGAATGAACTTAGAGATTTAATTTATAGTAAAATTTGTAATGGGAATTTCCTCAACCCACTTGGTAAAGTAATTGGTGGCAGTAATAATGTGTTTTTGAGAATTTAATTAATTAGGATTTAATTTTCCAATGAGGTCTAGCCCCCATGTGGAGAATGGCCAAGGTTTGGTAATAGGCTACAAAGCTTGTGAAGGGTTGTGTATAAGGTCACCATGTTTTTGACAAGGTATAAAATTTTTAACATAACTAAATGAATCAAATTACATGGTAGCCTATTAATAACCTGCATGCAAAATATTTTTATCTAAGACTATGCCACTAGAATTTGCACCACAAATTCCATCATGAATTTCTCTAATGGCCAAGGTATATTATTTATAATTTAAAAAATGTAGAAGTTTTCAATCATAGACTCTTTGATATAATGTATTTAAAATAATTATGTAATGAGATATATGTTGGATAAATTATTTACATTGGTTGAGGCATAAGTTAGGTGGAAGGATGTTATCATGGAGAAAAGTGTAAATATTAGAATACCAAGGAGAAGTGGTACCAACCGCCTCACAAACCATTTCAAAATTAAACATGTCATAATTTGGTATTGTCAAGTGATCTATAAGGATTTTTTTTGTGTTTTGTGTTAAGATCAAATAAGAAACCAATGGTCACCATGATGTCTTCCATCCTACTATTGATTTGTGGTACTTGTTCAAATAGGATAAATGCAAAAGACAACTTTAAACTATCCATCATCTATTTATATTGGATTAACTTATCATCATGATATTGGAATTCATTAGTTTATTTATGATAATTTTGGAATCAACAATGATGAAAATAGTTTGGAAACCCTATTTAATACCAACTTTGAGACCATATATGAGAGATTCATACTTTGTGATGTTGTTGGTACAAGGAAACTAGATTTTAAATGCTTTTGGAATATAATCCCCATTTGGTGTAACTAGTAAAATATCTACCATTTATCCATGGTTTGTGAAGGAGCCATCAAAGAATAATTTCCAGACTATAGATGCATCAATATACATTATTACTTCATCTAGGAATTTTACAACAAGAGTTGCTTTATCTTTGAGAGGTGCCTCTACTAGTGCATCTACTAAGACTTGTCCCTTAATTGATTTATGATTAATATAATCAATATCAAACTCACTGAGAAGCATAACCCAATTATACATCTTACCATTTAAAGTTGTTTTGGATAGAAGATAATTGAAAGGGTTGGTTTTTGTAATGATTATGGTTTGATTTTTTAGCATCTAATGATGGATTTTTTGTGAATAAAAAATAACTGTGAGTCATGCCTTTTCTATTTGAGAATAAGTAATATCAAAATATATGAAGTTATTTAATATATAATACACTTCCCTTTTCTAACACACTATCATCATGTTGTTCCAATAATTTTGTGAATGCAAAATGATTAGATGCTATATATAATAGAAAATGCCTACTGACAATAGGTAGAATTAATACTAGTGGATTGGAAATATATTATTTAAGGTGGTCAAATTTTGTATCACAATTATCATTCCAATTGAAAGGAGTGTATTTATTTAATATAAATGTAAAAGGGTGACAAATATCTTCAAGTTAGGATATGAAACACCTGATTGATTAGATTTTACCTTGCATACTTTGGAGTTGTTTGAGATTTTTTGGTGGTGGCATATCCATGATAGCTAAAAAATTATAAAGATCAACCTAATTTCCTTGTCATGAAATAATTAATCCAAAAAAAATTCTTGAGGTCACTCTAAACACACAATTATTTGGATTTAATCTCATCTTATATTCTCTCATTCTTTCAAATATGCAAATAATTACTTGGGGATTCTTTTATCTAGATTTTGATTTTTCAAATATGTCATTAACATATTCCTCCATAATATTATGAAGCATATCATGAAAAATGTGAGTCATTTCTCTTGGATATGTATCTCTAACATTATTTAGACTAAAAAGCATCACTTTATAGCAAAATGTCCCTCATGGCAATTTAAGAATTTTTTTATGTTGGTCTTCAAGATATATTCTGATTTGATTATACCCCAAAAAACCATCCACTAAATACAACATTTTGTGACCTATAGTAGAATCCATGATCATGTCAATATTGGGTAAAAGGAAATCATCCTTTAGACATGCTTATTAATATCATGAAGATATGTATAGACTCTGATTCATTTATGCATTTTTAACATAGGTACTATATTGGATATCTAATATGAATAGTAAATAGAGAATATGAAACCTACTTCTAGTTGCTTCTTCATCTCTTCTTTCACTAATAGTGATATCTTGGGATGTATCTTGTGAATTTCTTATTTGATGGGTTTTACATATGGATGTACAATGAGATGATGAAATATTAGTGATGGATCAAGCCCTATAATATTCACATAAGACCATGTGAATACATCAAAAAATTCTCAAAGTAAAAGCGTTAGTACTTTTATTTCTTCTTAAATGAGGGAAACTACAATCTTGACAATTTTGGGATCTTCCTTTGTTCTAATGTTTATAAGAATAATATCCTCAACTAGGAGAGTTGACTCATCTTTATAGTTTGGGGATGGTGGAGGAAGATTCAATCCATCCTCTAGATCCTCTTGATTTGATGTTGATGTTGAATTAATATTTTGATATGATTGTTGTTCCCCAAAGTATGCAAAATTGTCTAACTGAAAAGAAAATCCCTTGTTATGATCCCATACTATAATTTTGTCCCATGTACTCAAGAATTATGAAATTACTTCATCATTATGGAAATGATCAATCAGAGGTGTTACATATTGGTCCAAATTTATTAAGGATGGATATGTGAGGTTGATTGTTAAAATGACATTTTCATGGAAAATATTAGTGAGGTGAAGGTCTATGAAATGACTAAGAATGGAACTTGTTTCACTATATGAAGAATTTGCCTCTGACTCACTAGAAGAGTCACTTTGGAAAACCGTGATATTTACATTGAGTGGACTAAACCCCATGCCATGAATATTTTAATTAACTTTTAATGTTATTGGTCCAATTGACCCTTGTTCATGAATACCAAGGTCCTTACCTTTATAATTCATAACATTATACATAATGGATTTTGTGATAGGGTATTTATTATTAGTGAAGCAAGTAGCTAGATCATCAAAATAAATCGAAGAATGATTCAAATCTTCAATGTGTTCATTAGAAAGAAAGCCACCTACTATAAATTTTGTTTTTATGAATCTTATTACCACTTGAGTATCAGATTAATGGTGGGGCCTACTATAATTATGTGTGTTTAAATAGATTATGATTGTATAATTAAAATCTTAGATTATGTATTTAATAATTCATTTATCAAGGATTTTTAAATGGGATGAAGATGATGACAGAAGTGGATGGTTGATTAGAAACTTGCTTGGCATATGATTGAGTGGGTATTTCACTGATGGAATGTGTTTCTATGGAAATCAAAGTAGTTGGTGTGTTTATCCAAATACCAAGAGGAGGTGTTTAATATAATGTATCAAGGTGGACATAGTTATAAAGCATACATTTTTACTCATGGGAGTGAATTTGTCATTAGTGACTAGGAGATAATTTGATTTTTAATATCAAACTTATAATATCTTACATTATTATAAGGGTTGAGGATCACCTTGAATGGTTACTTCCATACCATCATGTGAGAATTTCAAACACTAGTATAGATTAGATGGTATAAAATTCATTGAATGTATCCATATATGTTTAATAAGTTATAGGGTAAATAAAGATCAAGTGCATGTACTAGTTTTGATTTATAAGCAACCCTACCATCAAAGGAAGTTAAATGGTACCCATATATTATCACTCATTATTATCATACACTTTTATAGTAATGATTTTCATTTCTAATGATATTTTCAAATATCCTAAATGATTAATTATCCTTAATGTACACAAATTTAACACTAATCCATTATCTATAAACACACTCTTTACCTTGTGCCTTTAGATAATAATTTTTTTTTACAATGGAAGATTGTGAATAGATCCTAGATGGGAGACATTAGAATGGTCAAATGTAACATGATTATTAGTGGAAAAATTTCCTTATAACTCTTGGAAGATTGAGGTTTTGATGTCTTGAATGACACTATAATCTTGAAGGAAATTTTTAAAAATGTCTTTATATATAGATGAAGTCTTGAGAAGGTATAATATGTAATTATTTTGAAGGTGTCTTTTAAAGATGATCAATAATATTGTACTTGAATTAAACATTGGATGGTGGTGCACTAGGAATGGTAAGGTTTTCATGCCTTATAGTAATGACATAATATTGATATTGAAAAGTAATAACACTAACATGTTTATGCATAAACTCAACACTATTAACTATAGAGTTGAAATGATGACTAGCTTAGTTGACATTACTTGCTTTAGGTTATTATTGATTTTGTTTACCTTTTCCCTAATCATGGTTTGGGAATGGGTATTGATATATACCTAAATTTTTAATGTTTGATGTCATGGATGATTAGTTTTTAATGGATATGTCTCCTTGATCGATGAGGTCTTAAATAGTGCTTAAGGCACATACACCGATTGGTATAATGTTCCTTTATCATATGGTACTCATAGTATTCATCTTCCTTGTACCAATTAGTTTAAGGAATATCCTCTTCAAAAGGTTTAGTATTTGGAAAATTTATCATGTTATCATGGGTCAACTTTAATTTTTTTTTTGAAAGTATCACCTAATTGCATGAACTTGCATTTGGTTTTTCCTTGTCAAGTTTGACCATAAATAATGGTTATGTAATTAATGCATTAGGTGTAAATTTTTTATTGATTTGGTGGGTTTATGATTTGTTTGACATTATTCACACCATCTCCAACAATGTTTTAATTCTTGGTAAAGAATTAGGTTTTTTAGTTTGTTTGGAGGAATTGTTATTGGGTTTAAATATCTTGATAACACATTTATTGATTAATGTGCATTTGAATTGGACCCCATTTAAATAATTTGATAAAATGATCTTCAAAAAAATAGTAAAAATTGATGTCCCAATCCTTAGTTTTGATTGTTCATAAATATATTCACAAGTTTAGTTTTGGGAAATGACCACATAAAACAACTTGCCAATGATCGCCATCATTGTATGAAGGAAGTAAAGGTATTGATATTACATTATTTGGTGTTGTGTAGGTGTAATGTGGTCAAACCATTTTTAATATTTTAGGAAAATATAAAAACCAATTTCTTGTAAAGGTACTCAAAAGTGAAGATTTCTCCTTTTGGAAGGCATGAAAACCATTTGAGGGTCCAACCCTTGATAATTCATGGAAATAATCATAACATTACTTGTTACTATAAAAACATCCACACATGCATGATATAAGTTTGGTAGGTGTTACTTAAGATCTCCCTTAACTTTGTCTTTGTTATATTTTGGGAGTTTAAAATACTTAGGAAAAATTGGATTCATGATAGTTAAGTCATAGGGGTATGAACAAATTTCATCAAATTTAACTAGTTTATGCCAGGAATGAATTCGATATTGAAATCCTTAAACCCTATCTTTCATGTTTTGAAATAATTGTCTAAATTATGGTGATATTTGGTTAATTTGACTTGAACAAGTATAGAATTTGGATGGTTGGCATATGAATGTATTTGTGTTGTTGTGATCTTTTTAAAATAGGTTAAGTGGTGTGTTGAAGTTATTAGGTGGTTGGTTGGAAAAGTTAGTGTTTTGTATATTTGTAAATGGGTTGGGATTGTTGAAGTTAGTAATAAATCTAAGGTTTATTGGATTATGATTAGTTTTGAATTTTTATGTTGTTGTATTGGGGTTTCTTTTAAAGTTAATAGTTGGGTTTTGTTGGTTTGGATTTGTGATAAAATTAAAGTTTGTTGGATTATGGTTGATGCTAGATTTTTTGGAGTTTGGATTGGTATTATAGTTAAAGTTAGATTTGTTGAACAATTTTGGGTTAAGTTAATGTGGATTTGTGTTATAATAAAATTTAGATGGACTAAGACCCATGTTCAAGCAAGGGTTGGTTTGATTTGGCTGAAATTGGTTTTGGTTTGAGTTAAACTGGTTTTGGTTTATGATAAGGTTAAAGTTAGCAGGGTTAGGATTTGTGTTTAAGTTTATGCTATTTGGATTAATGTTTGTGTTTAGGTTAGGGTTATTTGGGTTATTTTGGTTTATGTTTTGGTTTGGATGTGAACTAATCATATGATTAAAATGGGTTTCGAGGTTCAAGGAATGGCTTGGATTGGGGTTAATGATAAGAGAATTAATGTTAGGTGGTGTTAGATTTGGATTGGATGAAGCTAATCCTATAAGAGAATTTGAATGAGAAAAATGATTTTAAAAACTACTAGTTGGACTAATATCGGTGGTAATACTTGTAATAATGACCAAGTTTGTATTGGATTAATAGATTGGTGAGCTAAAATGGTTGTTCAAGCTAGGATTTTGATTTGGATGGACAATGATTAGTGAGCCATGAAAACATAGATTTGGGTTGATTATGAGCGTGAATGAAAATTCAAGCTTAGATTGGATTGATCATGGATTTTTGAACTTGGGTGATAATATTTGAGATTGGTAAACTTGAATTTACATTCAATCTTTTGTTAGTTGGATTTAAATTAGAAAACTTGAATGAACATTCAATCTTTGGTTAATTGGATTTATGATTAGTGAAACTAAATGCATTTTCAATCTTGGATTAGTTAGAATGGAATATGAGTGTGAATTGGTATTCATAATGACATTAGGATGATCACGATTTTTATTAACAAAAGGATTATTTTCTTGATGGGATTAGAGATTCATGATATCTTAGATGATATGGTGTGCATGGGTTTTCATAGAAAACCCATGACTTGCCTGGGAGGATTCCTCATGAAGGATGGATTTCCCTTTGTATTTAGAGACATCAGGATTGATATTTTAGGATATTATTAGGGAATTAATACCCTATAAATATCCATGATGTGTGTATTGTTCATGAATGGAAGGTAAAATCTCTTTACTTGCAATCAAGTATTACAAGTCTTGTACATCAAAATCAGGTGGGAATTTGGATCCTAAACTCAAAGTTTGAAGTAAAACATCATTTTTGTTTGTCATGATGTAATATTTAATGGAATTAGGATGTAATATATCTTAAGTATACCATCATATTGATATTAACCTCCTTATTATTCTTCATGTTTAAGAATTTCATGTATTTCTACATGATGGTCTTGTCTTTTGAATTGAAAAGGGTCATTGCCAAATGGTGTAGCCATTGCATTAAGATTATTAATCATGGACATGTGCCTTTTTATGGGTGAAATTTATAGGTAAAATTACATGACTTCAAAAAAAAAAAAAACTTTGACTAAGAACAAGATCCAAATTGACTGAAATTGTTTGATTGCTAACTAACTACTTTTGAGTTTTAACTTTATAAAAGTTTGATTTTAAGATTTTTGGTATCTTTAAGACTAAAAATTACTTTTTTTCACTAAAGGATTATTTAGTATGTGAAAAATAAAAATTAAATAACAAAAAATTCATATTTTATACAATCACGCAATTTCAAACAAAAGGTGAAAATGTAGGATTAAGGTTGTGAATAGATTTTGGGCCTTCTAATGTCACTTACTATTTTATTGTTTTAGGAAATTAGGTGTTTAATTACTTAGTAGTAAAGTTATAGAATATGGGGATAATTCTAGTTTTATGTATTAAAATACATGTTTATGCCAATTTAATCAACTTAATTTACATACGAAGAAGAAGACAAAGAAATATTAACTTGGTTTTATACTAAAATTGATGATTTTGAATCTAGAATTGGAGCAACAAGACTAGTACATTATATAAATTATAGATCTGGTCTCTATTTAATTATTAGATAGGAGCACTATAAATAATACACCCTAGTGTCTAATGCTATAGTCCTTTCCTGGCACTATTGTCATGGGACTAAAAGTTCTCTAGGCTCTATTCATCTACTCAATATGACCCTACATACCAAATTTTAGGACTTAGAAGTCACTAGAGCTTTTTTAAAGTCCATTTTTATCTTCAGTACCTGTATTAGTCTATAGAGTTATACTATTGATTGATTTTATTATGTCTAATGTGTTAAAATAGTAAGTGTTAGATATAAAATGCCTTGTGTAGTCCTTTATATAAGAAACTCATTATTTTGAATTTGAGAGCTTTATTCGCATTTGTTCAAAATGGGAAAACATAGGAATGAAGCAAAGAAAAGGAGTAAGACTCATCTTATAGAATAAATTTACCATTGGGGCCAAAACTATGCTTAGAAAATAGTGCTACAATTTAGACACCCTAGGTTTTAGTGTTGTAGTCCTATTTGGGCACTATTGTCCAAGGGTAATGAGACATGGGGGGATGTGTATGTGTCTAAGATAGGTTCTTGTTACTAAGATGGTTAAATCTTTAAATCTATAAGTGATTAGGGATAAGTAAAATGATGTCTAAGGAGTGTATTAAGACCAAGATAAATCAAATAAGAGGACATGGCTAAATGTGAATAAAAAATCATATTCTCCATTCAGAGTCTCCTATGAAAGGATTATGAAAATACATAATATGTGTGTTTTATTAACTAATTTATGGTGTATACATTTCCCCACCTTTTAATCTAGTGATGTAATGAAATGAAGTACTAGAGTAGAATAAAGAAAGAAGATGCATACCTGAACTTACCTATGTGAAGATAAGTGTGTTAAAAAGGGTCCAACTTCCTAGCCAAGGAAGTGGATGAATAACTAAAATAGTGATCAAATAAATAAGGAATATATGTAATATATACCCCCTATACTAAATCTAAATAGTGCCTGGAGAAAGAAGGAAATGTTGTAATAGATGCCCCCTATACTGAATCTGAATAGTGCCATGGAGAAAGAAGGAATCCTTGTAATAGATGCTCCATATACTAGATTTAAATATGTCATGTCCCCTTCTAGTTGACATATTTTCGAGTGGATAATTAGCCTATTATGCGACCCTCGTAGGCTGATAGGATGGATAGAGGGTCTTGATAGAGATGGGTTGGAATTCGTTCGGGCATTTTTGGGCATGAATTAAGGGAGATATTAATATTTGATTGATTTAATCAAATATTAATTATTTGAACTAATTTTAATTAATTATTAATTAATTATTAATTATTAATTAATTATTAATTATTAATGATTTGGTCTTATTTTAAGACCCTAGTTCTAATTTAAGGAAGTCTAATTTAAGGGAGTCTAATTTTAGCAAGCACACCTTTGGAGGTGTATAAGAATCTCTCATGAGAGAGAGTTTGTATTCATGTTTATTATTGATATTGATTCTTGTTAAGAAATTCTTCTATGAAGACTGAGCCAAGGGTTCCAGGATTCCAATTGCATTGAAGAACGTCAACTCTTCATTGTGTGCGATTCAGAGGTTGTGAAGGATCAGCCGATCTATTGCCGAATTGAGAGATAACTTCATCCAGAAGTTATCATAGTATTATAGGTATTTGAGAGATAACTTCACTTAGAAGCTATCACAAGGGTTTACAGGGATTTTTCTTTATTTTGGGGTTTGATTCAAGAATTATCCAGATATAGATATTTTGTATCATCCCATAATTCTACAGATCAGGATCAGGCATACAGGGTGTGTTATATCAGCGGCCGTACAAATTTCGTACAGATCCATAAAAATCCGTACGCATCAACAGGAAGTACAGGTACCGACATCAGCGAACAAATACTTATAGAGACCGACATCAGTCGACATACTACCGACATCGGTGGAGTAACGACTGTAGATCGACTGACGACGGCAGTATAACCGGCGTCGGCGACTATGTGTTTTACACGGCAGGCCGAGACGAACCAGATTCAGAATTCTTTTCTAGTTTATGGAATATTCAGGCTATTCAGGCCTTACTTTCGATAATTTTTTGTATACTTGACAGAGGATCTCTACTGTAAGCTTATGAGCAAATAAATAAGAAATTATACTGTGATTTATTCATCAATTTGAAGATATTTTGCAAAAATTCAGATAAGCAATTTGGAGTTTTGTTTTGATATTCGAAGGGATATTACAGTGGTATCAGAGCTAAATCCTGCCATCCTGAGGGTTTGACAGATCTTATGTAGCCACAAGGGTTGGGACCACACGGGTATTTCACGCGCAGTAGAGCTTTGCTAGAAGGTACTCAAGTTCTAGAACAACCACCGGAAGACATGGGTGATGACATTGGCAGGGCCCGTATTCCTCACCATCTGAGAGATCAAGATGATCCAGAGGTTTTACTTACTCTTAGAGAACTAAGAGAAGGGCAAAGGCCGAATAACCAGGTATTACAGCAGTTGGCAGCAGCACTGCCAAGATTGGGTTCTCCGAGGAGACATTCCCCACACCGTGAAGATGACAGGAGTGTTGCAGGATCACAGAGAGGCCATGGGACTATTTATCATATAGCGAATAGGCCTACTAGGCCTATCTTTGTGAGACAGGAAGCATAAGAGGTGATAGCAGGTGAGGAGCATGAGGAGGCATTTACGGACACACTCAGGGCAGCGACTGAAGAGTGGGAGTCATTACCACCTATGGTCAAGGAGATGATTACTTTTGACCGATTCCTCACACAAAGGAAAGAACATTATCGAGGTCGATAGAATGGGAGACCAAGACCCCTGAACAATGATCTGAAGCATGCTACGAGTAGGCTCACACTAGCAACATTTGACGGTAGTGGTAAGGTGACAGCACAGGCCTAGGTTAGTAAGCTGGATACATTTCTCACATTGCGACCGATGGGTGAGGAAGATGCTATCAGATATGCGACACTACATCTCGAGGGAGTAGCTCACGAGTGGTGGCACCATGGGATGGTGACACTCCATCATGATCAGATCACTACTTATCAGGAGTTTGTGGACAGGCTGGTGGAGCGTTTTGACAGGAGGGATCCAGAGTCCTATTTTCGAGAGTTGGCACAGTTGCGCCAAAGTGGCAGTCTAGAGTCATACATTGGTGACTTCTATAAGTTATTAGTCATGGTTCCTGACATTTTAGAGAGGCGACTAGTAGTACTCTTCATAGAGGGATTGACATAACCACTGAGAGGTTGGGTCAGAGGCTTTGATCCTCCTTCCTTACAGGAAGCTATGAAGAAGGCACGTAGTATGGAGATGTCAGCCCCATCTAGTAGATCTAACTCCAGAGGTACTTCTTCATCCAGGGATAGTAAGGTCTCCAACAGGAATAGAGAAAGACCAGGCTTCAACATAGATAAATCAGGTGTTAAGAATGATTCAAGGGCCAATCCAGCAGCACCACCTTTGGATAGAGAGGCTCTTAATGATCTTTGAAGGAAGAAGCTTTGTTTTTACTATAAAGGTCCATATGATGCTAATCATGATTTTCCTTTGAGACCTAAGCGCAAAGCAAATCGGGTAATGTGGGCCTATTATGAGGATGAGGATTCAGAAGATTTTGAACATCATGATTGTTCTGAGGAGCTAGAGGCTGAAGCTTCAGAGCCTAGGGTAGAGGCAGAGTCAGAGCTCTAGATTCAGGAAGCATGTCTATCTAGCATCCAGCACGAGGGATCATTCAGACTCCAGGGAGTTTTGGCAGGATAGAGGGTCATTACCCTTCTGGACACAGGAGCCACACATAATTTCATTGATACTAGATTTGTGGAGAAGCGTGGACTCACCACAGAAGAGTTTGGGGGCATTAGAGTTAAGGTAGCTGACGGTTACACCCTCCGGTGTGAGCGGATGATCAGAGATCTTCCATTGCGCTTGAACAACTATGAGTTCAAGGCTGATTATTATGTAGTCAACATGGGGGATATAGATTTGGTTTTGGGCATGAAGTGGCTTCATTCCCTTCAGGTAGTCACTCTTAGTCTTAAAGATATGGAGATCCATTTTGATGTAGATGGGAAGACTCACATTCTTAAAGCAATACGGGATGGCAACATCAAAACCATTTCTTTACATCGGATGGAGAGGCTCATGCGGCATGATATGGTAGAGTGGGTTGCCGAGTGCACATTGGCACCAATGCAGGAGGGACAACAGAAGATCGAGTACCATCCGGACATTCAGCAGCTGAGAGTCAAGCATGATAAGGTCTTTAGTGACATTCCACCAGGGAGACCTCCAGACAGGGGCATTGAGCATATTATTGAGCTTGAGGAGGGGGCTAAGCCCATTATGATTACTCCTTATCGACATCCTAAGTGGTTGAAGGATGAGATCGAAAGGACAATTAAGGAGTTACTGGCTATGGGTCATATTCGGCCAAGCAAATCACCATTTGCTTCTTCAGTTGTTCTAGTGAAGAAGAAGGATGGTACCCTACGAATGTGTATTGACTACAGAGCCTTGAATAAGAGGACCATTAAGAACAGGTATCCTATACCACGTATTGATGAGCTTATTGACGAGCTCCATGGTGCACATTACTTCACAAAGATAGACTTAAGATCAGGCTACCATCAGATTAGAGTTCGCGAGCAGGACGTGGAGAAGATAGCTTTCCGTTGCCATAGTGGACACTACGAGTTTATAGTGATGCCCTTCGGGCTCACTAACGTGCCAGCAACATTTCAGTCCACCATGAATAGAGTCTTCCATTCACTTCTGAGGAGGTTTGTACTTGTTTTTTTTATGACATTCTTATATACAGTAGGACTTGGCAGGAGCATTTGGCTCATCTGGAGACAGTACTCAGCATCTTGGAGAGGGAATCCTTGTACGCCAAGGAGTCCAAATGTGATTTGGGGATGACCAAATTGTTATACTTGGGTCATATTATCAGTGCAGGGGGAGTATGGATGGATCCTGAGAAGATCTGCGCCATCATAGATTGGCCTATTCTAGCAAACCTAACACAGCTAAGGGGATTTCTAGGTTTGTGTGGTTTTTATCAGAGGTTTGTGAATGGCTATTCATGACATGCAGCTCCCATGACAGATTTGACTAAAAAGGGTGCTTTTTGTTGGACACCTGAAGCACATGAGTGTTTCGAAAGGTTTAAGGAGTTGATGACTACGTGCCCAGTGCTGGCACTACCTAATTTTTTGAAGCCGTTTGAGCTTCAGTGCGATGCCTCAGGCGAGGGCATTGGAGCGGTGCTTATGCAGGACAAGCACCCCATAGTATATGAGAGTCGTAAGCTCAGAGGACTAGAGAGACTGTACAACATTTATGATAAGGAGATGCTTGCTATCATGCATGCCTTGGCAAAATTTAGACAATATCTAGTGGGCAGCAAATTTTGCAACAAAACGGACCACAACAGTTTGAAACATTTCTTGGGGCAGCGAGATCTCAATGATCGTCAGCAGAAGTGGGTGAGTAAAATACAGGCATATGACTTTGACATCTCTTTCATCAAGGGCACCCAGAATGTTGTGGCCGATGCTCTTTCACGCAGGCCGTTTTTGAGTACCATGGTCCACATCACAGAGGATTGGCGACATATGATAGTGGCAGAGTACGCCAAGGATACATGGGCATCTAGCATTGTTGAGGGATCGACGGTTGACACCAGATATACTCTTGTGGATGACTTGATCATTTACAAGAATAGGGTTTTTTTGATTCCAAGATCGTCGATGAAGAACATTATCATGTGAGCTTTTCATGATATACCTACTGCAGGACATCTTGGATATTTCAAGACTTACAGACAAATTAGGGAGAGATTCACATGGAAAGGCCTCAAATCAGATGTTCTTCAGTATGTGCGTGAGTGCCCTGTTTGTCAACAGAACAAGCAGGAGAACACGTACCCAGCAGGATTATTGCAGCCACTTCCAATTCCTGACAGGAAGTGGGAGTGTTTGTCGATGGATTTCATTACGGGCTTGCCTAAAGCCCAAGGACATGATTGCATATATGTAGTTGTGGATCGGTTAACGAAGTATGCTCACTTCTTCCCGATAACCACCACACATACAGCTACACAGGTAGCAGAGGTTTTCTTCCGAGAGGTATTCTGACTGCATGGATTACCTCGGAGCATAGTGAGCGACAGGGATAGTCAGTTCCTGAGTCACTTCTGGCAGGAGGTGTTCCGACTTTGTGGGACCGAGCTTACACCTAGCACCAGCTACCACCCGCAGACTGATGGACAGACGGAGATAGTGAACAAATGGGTGGAGGGCTACCTCAGGAACTACATTGCAGGGCAGCAAAAAGCTTGGGTCAAGTGGATTCATCTGTGCGAGTATTGCTATAATACAACTTTCCACATGACCATTCAGATGTCTCCTTTTATGGCATTATACGGGTATGAGGCATCGAGTTTTCTAGATTTGCTACTGAGTGACAGTAGAGTGCCGAGTGCTGGGGACCTATTGCAGGAGAGTTAGGATATTATGAGGACTCTCAAGGAGAATATTGCTAAGGCACAGAATCAACAGAAGTAGTATGCAGATCAGCGGAGGACCGAGAGATCTTTTGAGGTAGGTGACATGGTCTATCTTATACTGCAGCCTTACCGACAGTCTACTCTTAAGAAGAGTGGGGCAGAGAAGCTTAAGCCACGTTACTACGGTCCTTTCCGGATCCTAAGACGTGTTGGAGAGATGGCTTATGAGCTAGAGCTTCCTACAGAGAGTAAGGTACACAATGTCTTTCATGTATCACGCCTCAAAAAGGCGTTAGGACACCGTGTGATACCTTCTACAGTTTTACCTCCCTTAGATGATGACGTAAAATTGATCTTAGTACCTGAGTCCATCTTGGAATCTAGAGAGAGACAGTTGCGTCGACGGACTATCAGGGAATATTTGGTAAAGTGGAAATATTTTCCAGTTGAGGATGCGACATGGGAAAGCGAAGATATTTTACAGCATCCAGAGTTGAGATTGCTTGAGGGCAAGCAATTTCAGGAGGGGCGGACTGTCATGTCCCCTTCTAGTTGACATATTTTCGAGCAGATGATTAGCCTATTATGCGACCCTCGTAGGCTGATAGGATGGATAGAGGGTCTTGATAGAGATGGGTTGGAATTCGTTCGGGCATTTTCGGGCATGAATTAAGGGAGATATTAATATTTGATTGATTTAATCAAATATTAATTATTTGAACTAATTTTAATTAATTATTAATTATTAATTAATTATTAATTATTAATGATTTGGTCTAATTTTAAGACCCTAGTTCTAATTTAAGGAAGTCTAATTTAAGGGAGTCTAATTTTAGCAAGGACACCTTTGGAGGCGTATAAGAATCTCTCATGAGAGAGAGTTTGTATTCATCCTTATTATGGATATTGATTCTTGTTAAGAAATTCTTCTGTGAAGACTGAGCCAAGGGTTCCAGGATTCCAATTGCATTGAAGAACGTCAACTCTTCATTGTGTGCGATTCAGAGGTTGTGAAAGATCAGCCGATCTATTGCCGAATTGAGAGATAACTTCATCCAGAAGTTATCATAGTATTACAGGTATTTGAGAGATAACTTCACTTAGAAGCTATCACAAGGGTTTACAGGTATTTTTCTTTATTTTGGGGTTTGATTCAAGAATTATCCAGATATAGATCTTTTGTATCATCCCATAATTCTACAGATCAGGATCAGGCATACAGGGTGTGTTATATCAGCGGCCATACGAATTTCGTACAGATCCGTAAAAATCCATACGCATCAACAAGAAGTACAGGTACCGACATCAGCGAACAGATACTTACAGAGACTGACATCGGTCGACATACTACCAACATCGGCAGAGTAACGACTGTAGATCGACCGATGACGGTAGTATAATCGGCGTCGGCGACTGTGTGTTTTACACGGCAGGCCGAGACGAACCAGATTCAGAATTCTTTTCTAGTTTACGGAATATTCAGGCTATTCAGGCCGTACTTTTGATAATTTTCTATATACTTGACAGAGGATCTCTATTATAAGCTTATGAGCAAATAAATAAGAAATTATACTGTGATTTATTCATCAATTTGAAGATATTTTGCAGAAATTCAGATAAGCAATTTGGAGTTTTGTTTTGATATTTGAAGGGATATTACAAAATAATTTGAACTAGATTTGAGAAGTAATCAAAGTTTCTAAACCAATGTCTATCCTCTATCCCCACACAAACTCCTAGGTCTGATTCTAAGTAATACAATGTACCAATCACTGTAGATGATTATATGGTCCAACCTGGTGACAACTTGATTAATGTCTAGGCGTAAACCAAAAATGTTCGTAAAATGTGTAAGAAGAAGATGGTATGTCCTACCATCCTAATATATATAATCCTAGAAGATGGAGGATATGAACATCTATATCATGCTCCCAAATCTGATATGTGAGTGATGCATCTAGAAAATATGGAAATCTATATAACTACATGTGATATGATCTATCATGTCATGTCCCATGTGCAAAACTAGAGATTAAAAAAATGTTTTTTGCATGATGCCTATAATTTGCTATATGGTTGGTAAATGTGTCATGTTATATTAATTTGTATGTTTGAGATGTGTAGTAATGTACATGCCCCCAAATTTGGTATCTGAATAGTCCATATATCTATAAAATGAAGCTATATCCCTTTGAATGTTTTGATTAATTATGATTAACCCACTAAAATCTAAATCATTTTATAATTCTGAGCTGAGTAATGTTAAGTTACCCATATAGTATGAACCACTATATAATCTTGACCAATCTAAGCTAAGTAATGATAAGTGACCCATATAGTTTGAACCACTGTATAATCTTGACCAATCTAAGCTGAGTAATGCTAAGTGACCCATATAGTCTAAACCAATGTATAATCTTGACCAATTTGAGTTGAGTAATGCTAAGTGATCCATATAATCTGAACCACTATATAATCTTGACCAAACTGTGCTAAGTAATGCTGATGATGTAAATACTAGAGGTGTAAAAACCATGATAAGTGACCCATGTAGTTTGAATCACTATATGTTTTGAATAATCTGAGCTCAATCTAATAATTTGACTATTAGAGGTGTGAGAACCATGATGTATCCATCTATGAGAACTAGTCAAAACTTCCTCAAAACACGATTGTGCCCATAACTTGAGCATCGTAGCTCCATTTTACAAAACATTTTTTTTCTCAAAATCATGAAGAAAATACATTCAACATAACATAACCCTTACTCTCTTAATACATAATTTACCTACCATAAATTCTCAATTAGTAAATAAATGTACAATATAGAACCATAATATTCTAAAAAAATTATTGTTTTAGGAAATTAGGTGTTTAATTCCTAAGTAATAAAGGTCTGAAATATGGGGAAAATTCTGATTTATGTATTAAAATACAAGTTTATACCAATTTTATCAACTTAATTTACATAGGAAGAAGAAAACAAAGAAATATTAACTTAGTTGGTTTTATACTAAAACTGATGGTTTTGAATTTGGAATTAGAGGAACAAGACTAGAATAATATCTAAATTCTAGATCTGCTATCTATTTTTTGATTGGACAAGATCATCAAAAATTGGACACCCTAGTGTCTAGTTCTATAATACTTTTTTGATGCTATTGTCTTAGCAATGAAATATTTTTTGGTTGTATTCATTTGTTTAGTATGACCTTGTGTACCAAATGTTAGGTCCTAAAAGTCACTAGAGCTCATTATAAGTCTATTTCAAATTTTAGTAACTGTATTAGTCTACACACATGGAAATAAATAAATAAAATTAAAGCACAAAAGGGAAAATTTGGGTTGTGGGAAGAATGATCACACAATCAAGAACCCCTACTATTCTGATTGTTTCCTATATTTACCCTCAAGCTAGGGTCTTAGATCCAATGTATTTCTCCCTTAGGGAACATGCATAATCAATGTCAATGAGTGATGAAAGAATTAATTTTTCATACACCTTTCCATGATCAAGCATGAAAAAATATGTGTGATGCATATAAGCTAAGCTATACTATTGATTGATTTTAATATGTCTAATGTGCCAAAATAGTAAGTCTTAGATATAAAATGCCGTGTGTAGTCCTTTATATAAGAGACTCACTATTTTGAATTTGAGAGCTTTATTCACATTTTCTAAACATGGAAAACCTTAGGAATGAAGTAAATAAAAGGAGTAAGACTCATCCTACAAAATAAATTAACCATTGGGGCCAAAACTATGCTTAGAAATTAGTGCTAGAAACTAGACACCCTAGGTTTTAGCATTGTAGTCTTATTTGGGCACTATTGTCTAGGGGGTATGAGACCTAGGGGGATGGGTATGCATCTAAAAGAGGTGCCTAGGCATAAGAGGGTTAAGTATAGAATGGTATAGGTGACTAGGGATAATAAAAATGATGTCTAAGGAGTTTATTAAGACCAAGATAAATCAGATAAGAGGACATGGATAAATGTGAATAAAAGCTCATATTCTCTAGTCGGAGTCTCCTATGAAAGGATTGTGAAAAGAAAAAATATGCGTGTTTGGTTGACCAATTTAGGGTTTATATATTTTCCCACCTTTTAATCTAGTGATACAATGAAACTAAGTACTACAGTAAAAAAAGAAACAAGATGCGTACCTAAACTTACTTATGTGAAGATAAGTATGCTAAAAAGGGTTCAACTTCCTCACTAGGGAAGTGGATGAAGAACTAAAATAGTGCTCAAATAAAGAAGGAATCCCTATAATAGATGCCCCCTTTACTGAATCTAAATAGTTCTTGGATAAAGAAGGAATCCCTATACTAGATGCCCCCTGTACTGAATATAAATAGTTCTATGGAGAAAGAAGTAATCATTGTAATAAATGCCCCCTATATTGAATCTAAATAATATGAACTAGTTTGAGAAGTGCTGAGAGGTCTAAAAGCAAGGTCTATCCTATATCCCACACAAAATCCTAGGTATGAGTCTGATTAATACAATATACTAATCACTATAAATGACCATAAGGTCCAACCTAGTGACAACCTAAGTAATGCTTGGGTGTAAACCAAAAATGATGGTAAAATGTGTAAGAAGAAGATAGTATATCCTACCACATTAATTTGTATAATCCTATAAGATGGAGGATATAAACATATGTGTCATTCCCCTAAATTTGATATGAGTGATACATCTAGAAAATCTATATAACCACATGTGATATGATCTATCGTGTCATGTCCCATGTGAAAAACTAGAGATCAAAACAATGTGTTCTGCACTATGCCTATAATTTGTTTTCTAGTCTATAACTATGTCATGTTATATAAATTTATATGCATGAGACATGTATTAATGTACATGACCTTAAATATGATATCTTGATAGTTCATATATCTATAAAATGAAGGTGTATCCCTCTGAATGTCCTGATTAATGCTGAGTGACACACTGAAATCTAAATCACTATATAATCTTGGGCTCAGTAATACTAAGTGACCCATATAGTCTAAACCACTTTATAATCTTGACCAATCTAAGTTTAGTAATGATTAGTGACCTATATAGTCTAAACCACTATATAATCTTTACCAAATTTCACTTAATAATGCTGATAATCTGAATACTGGATGTGTAAAAACCATGCTAAGTGACCCATATAGTCTAAATCACTATATGTTTTAACTAATCTAAGATGAATCAGATAATATGATTTATAGAGGTGTGATAACCATGGTGCATCCATCTATGAGAGTGGATATGTGTGTTGGATAAGTGTAGGAATAGGAATAGTAGGAACGATGCCCCCCTTTTGGGGAGAGGGATGAAATCTATGATAGAGGAGGTTGAGCCAAAATTGATGACTAGTGGTGGAATGTATATGGAATTAGTTGGTATGTATTGAATAGATCGAAAGTCTATTGTTAAATTATTGATATTGAATTATTGGGATTGACAAATATCTTTGATTCATTATGATCGAAGCTTGTACTAAGTATAGTAGAGATATATAAACTTTCATGTTGTGGTAGGCAAATGAGGTAGTAATAGATTGAATGGAGTGAAAGGTTGATTTATTGAATAGGATAGGTTGTTTGAATGTTTGAATGTAATGTTTAATTGATGAGGACCAAGTTGTATGAAAGTTAAAACAAGTGTTTTGATTGGTGAGGACCAATTTGCATATCTAGGTATAAGATAGGTGTAGAGATGTGTGTGCCATGGTAGGAAAATGATGTAGTAAGAGAGTAAGGGTCACCTAATGTCAAAGGTATCATTGTCATGATTTTGAGGGAAAAAATGGTTTGTAAAATGGAGCTATAGTGCTTAATTTATGGGCAAAATAGTGTTTTGAGGAAATTTTTACTAGTTCTAGTGCTATTTTCCAAGTTGTAGCACTCTTGTTCAATGTTGTTATCTTGTACTTAGCACTGTTGTCTTGGAGGTTAGATTTTTGGTGTAATGCTTAGTTTAGTTTCTATACTTTTTCTTTTCAATTTATTTGGCATGGTGAACTGATGTATCTACTATTTTATAGGACTTTTGATTTATGATATATTATTGTTTATCTTGGCTATTTAGTTGTACTGGTTGGATGGTATATATGTTGATTTTTGGTGTTTTTTAGGGTAAGGTATGGATGAGAGAGTTATATAGAGGCTAATTAATGTAGATTCTAAGGTTGTTGCCCTTATCAACTAATGAGTATGTTATTATTAATAGGGTTGGGTTGGGTCACGTATGTGATCTTAGTATAGTGCAGTGGGATAGATATTTGATCACTACACTATGTGAGAGGTGGAAGGCCAAACATGTACATTCTAGCTTCCTATAGGGGAGACTAATATGACCTTAGAAGATGTGTACCATATTTTCTTTCCAATTAGTGGATAATGAGTGTCTTTATAGGATGACATGGGTGTGGATGCCATTGATTATGCATCCATATACTTTATAGAGTGCCTATAGGAGTACATCAGAGAGGTAGTGATAGTGATATATTGTTGTCAATTATTATGTAGTCAAGTGTTTTGCATCTAAATAATTGGTTGGTTATATTATTGTCTTCCTTTATTGTTGTGGATGGAAGTGGAGTATCCATTACTTATAAGATGCATAGAGTGGTTCCAAGCATTGAGATGTACAGTACTATGTTTTCATGGGGGAGGACTATGCTTGAAAATTTATATAGAGATTTATATAGATTCACATAGGAATCATTCATCAATGTGTGGGTTTAACCACTTTATTTCATTGTTAGGCTTATGAGCACATAATAGTTATGCAACCAATTAGATTATTGAGGCTGAGTTGGGTATATCCATAGCCATTTTGTGAAAAATGGATGAGTGACTTGGTTATCTAATCTCTTGGGATAGATCATTATAGGAGGTTGCTAGATAGATTGGAGGCCAATGATATCAAATAGAGGACCTATAAAGGAGTTTTTGGATGGCCAGAGGATAGAGAGCAACTACAGTACATGAGATTGAGTTGTTGGTTACATGATCATTGGTATAGAGTCTATGAGTGATTTCAGTATGATGCATAACTAGGTAGTTTGTAGTTTGATAGGATGTTTCTCCTATAACATGGGTATGGTTGAGGAGTGCACAAGTACCAGCGAGAGTAGGGGCTCATGGGAGACCTACTAAGGGTGAGTTGGCATCATTACCTATAGATGCATGAGATGTGGTGATAGATATTCCTAATGTAGATGATGTGGGATGTACTGAGGGGTATATTTCATGGTGGGATAGGTATCAATGGGCTCCATTATATCCTATATATGGAGTGGATTTTCATGTATATGAGGATCTTGAGCTGATCTAGATGATGAGAGGAAATCAATGATTAGATTTTGCATTATACCTATGTTTGTGATTTTATTTGGACTTGAAAAGATATATCTAGTGTAATGTTGTACTCATTATGTGTTCAGGTGGGGTGGGAGGTGTATAGGGTGAGGTACTTACTAGGGTTCATGGTGGGGATGATGTGTTCTGGGAGATGATCATTGAGTCTACATCATGTGAGCTTACAAAGCATATTCTTGATGATGATGTGGAGATATGTTTGATAGAGAGAGTGACTATAATGGCTGGTGTTTATGCTCATTTATTTGACTGGGCTGCTATTGATATAGCTTCATATGTTAAGGTAGTAGGAGAGAGAGATGAGCTAAAGGCTGAGTGAGATAGGCATAGGATGCCTCCTCTTGATTATAGATTAGTGAGTTCAAAGATTTTGGATGATTATATGGATCATTAGTGATGACATGCAGACTTGAATGAGGTGTATTATCATTTTTTAGATTTGGATAATTGACACAAGAGGCATTCAGGAGTTCAAGGAGGTGCAGTGTCATCGAGTGGTAGACAAGATTATGGGACCAGTACTAGAGGAGAGAGTGAGACGGGCATGACCCTTATTTATGATTTAATATATATTGATATGATATGTACTTGAAAATTGGCTTATATATATAGATTCTAGTTTGATTTTAAACTCAGATGTATTTGTGTTATGGATTCTAGAATATAATGGTATTGTAATGTTTTGATTTGAAACAGTTTATTTGATGTTTGATGTTGAATTTGCATATGAATAGTACGTGGGATACATGATGTGATTATTTTGTTATGTTTAGAAAGATAGAATTTGGGATGTGATTTTATTGTTCATGATATGCTTGGATATGTTGTTTTGGTTTCAGTTATGATTATATATAAACAACAAATTGTTGGTTTTTGTATATGGTAAAATTATTTACAGAAGTTGATTTGAGATTGGTATAAGGGTTTGGATAAGTTTGATTTGGTAATATCTAGACTTTGATAGTCTAGTTCTGGCTAGGGATGGCTATCTAGAATTAGGATTGTTAGTTGTGAGTAGGTGGGGATGTAATATAACATGATGTGCATATTAGTTCCCTAAGAGTGGCTCAAGAATACAAAGGTTAACTAGACCTTTGGCTCCATCATTACCCTGCTAAGTGAAGATATGAACTGATGCTAAAATGAATGTATGTTGTATCGTACTCTACTATATCAATATCTAAAACCTATCATCCAAGTGAATAAGTGCCCATATTGCTTATGCTATGTAGCTGATACTATATGTTGTGAAGAAGGCTCATCTATTTGTAACTGAATACCATGTGGCCTCTATTGTGATGTATATGAATGTGTAATATGTTGAGATGAGGATGAAATCTATGTTGAAGTCTCATTTAATCTTATTCATAATGGGTTGTTATGTGATATAGGACCCTGAAAACTTGGCTATAATGAATATATCTCTAAAGTATTATGTTGTAGTGTGGGTTCAACTAGTTTTAATCAAAGTGGATTGCTATGTGAGATAGGACCCTAAAAACTTGACTATAATGAATATATCTATGGAAAAGTACTCTATTGTAGTGCCTATGTCTCTGTTGGATATGTATATAGAACTGCATTATGTATACTATGGACTACATTGCTATTGTGGGTTACTTGTGTTGTACTGGTTTTCAAAAATTTTGAATAGTTAGAACAAGAGATCTTCTATAAGATTCTATCCTAAAACCTACATTATGCTCATGATGAGTGATTGATGATTCTTGTAAAGGAATGCCTTAGGATAACTCAATCATAGAGGAATGAGTTCTAGGGTTGAATTTTTGATCTGATTATTTAGGAATACATCAATGTTAGGGAGCAATGTAAGAGAAAGAGTTAACTTCTTTCTAATATGTAATAAATTATCATTGGCATTTGGAATATCATGTGTATGTATGCTATCCATGGATAGCATATATGCATTTTATTTATTTTCAACATGAGAAGGAATAATAGAAGAGTTATCATTTGAACATTCTTTTGAGAGAGTAGAGTTAGGAACACTTAATGCACCATTTGAACTATGCTTTGGTAATATGATTTGATTGCATTTATATTTTTTATTATGAAGATAGCAGTAGTAAAAGGTAGAGAGAGATTAGGTTCACATGGAATCAAATCATCACCAATAAGAGGTTCACTAGGAAGTGCATGATTAATTTGTGTAATTTGTACATTGTGCCTAGGAGAATGAGGTGAGAAGTATCTTTCCCATTTATCAAAAGTATTTTCATTAGAATAAGGAATAAAATAGATGGTTTAAGAGAAAAGATTCATCTATTTGTGATTCACCCTCATCATTACATACATCATCGTATCCTTCATTAATATAATAGTCATTATCTTCACTATAAATGAATTCATTTTCTATAGTTTTAACTAATGTACAATTTTTCAAATTTGTCCAATGATTGTCATAATTGTAAGAAAAATTATGAAATTTATCTAAGGGATGAGACAAGAAGGGATTGCCTTTGTGGCCATTTTATCACCAAATAGAATTTTAAAAAGTACTATGAATTAAATAAATGCACAAAGAACTACTAACATTGAATTTTAAAAATTAATTTTGATAACCTAAATAATTTGCAATAAATTCAAATTCTTTTTCAAAAAATTATAAGGGAGGGAAATTTGAGGTTTTAGAATTTTTGAAAATTATATAATAATTTTAAATTCTAATTTTCTTTTGAAATAGGATAAATGTATGAAAATTTATACTAAAATTAGAATTGGTGAATTTAAATTTTTGCACAAGAAACTACTAATTTTGAAATAATTTTTGACAAGGTAATTGATTTGCCAAAATTCCAAAATAGTTTTCTAAAATTAGCAAGGAGGCAAGGCTTGTTGTTTGATGACCTAGTTTTGAAATCTAGGGTTTTGAATGATTTTTTTCAAAATTAGTGTAGTAATTTGAAAAAATTAGACAAAATTTGTATAATTTTACTTGAAAAATTTAGGAAAAATAAAAAAAGTATTTTAAAAATTAGCAATGTGTTTTTCCTAGTGTTTGTATACAAAAAGGACCTAGTGTGTGCAAACTAGGGTTTGAACAAAATATGTGATTTTTTTAATAATTAATTGGTAGATTTATTATTTTTAAATTCAATAAAAATCAAGAAATCATGGAAAAAAAATCATAAATAATTATTCTTCGAGTTTCTAGGGTTTTTGTGTAAAAATTTAAAGTTGGTTTCACCAAATGTTTTATTGTTTTAGGAAATTAGGTGTTTAATTCCTAAGTAATAAATGTCTAGAATATGGGTACAATTTTGGTTTTATGTAGTAAAATATGGGTTTATTAAAATTTAATCAACTTAATTTACATAAGAAGAAGATAAAGAGAGATTAACTTTGCTGGGTTTATACTGAAGCTGATGATTCTAAATCTGGAATTGGAAGAGCAAAACTAGTATAGTATCTAAATTTTAGATCCGGTCTATGTTTTTTGATTGGATAGGAGCACTAGAAATAAGACACCATAATGTTTGATTTTATAGTCCTTTCTCAACTTTATTATCCTAGGTTTGAAAGCTTTCTAGGTTCTATTTGTCTGCTTAATGTGAAACTACATACCAAATTTTAGGTCCTAAAACTCACTAGAGCTTGTTATAAGTCTATTTTAATATTTAGTACATGTATTAGTTTACACACATAGAAAGAAACAAATAAAATCAAATCATAAGAGGAATATTTGGGTTGTGGGAATAATGATCACACAATCAAGAACCCCTACTGTTCTGATTGCTACCTACATTAACCCTCAAGCTAGGGTTTTAGATTTGATGTAGTTATCCCTTAGGGAATGTGCATAATAAATGTGCATAAGTCATGTCAGAATTAATTTCACTTAAACCCTTCCTTGATCAAGAAAGTAAATCTATGTGTGATGCAGATACACTGAGCTATACTATTTATTGATTTTGTTATGTCTAATGTGCCAAAATAGTAAGTACTAGATATAAAATTACTTGTGTAGTCCTTTATATAGGATAATAATTATTTTGAATTTGAGATATTTATTAAAATTTAGATGACATGGGAAAAATTAGGAACAGATTAAAGAAAAGGGGTAAGACTCGTCCTACGAAAGAAACTAACCATTGGGGCCAAAATTTTGCTTGGAAAATAACACTTAAAACTAGACACCCTAGGTTTGAGTGGTGTATTCCTATTTGGGTGTTATTTTCTAGGTGGTATGGGACCTAGGGGGATGGGTATAAGTCTAAAAGAGGTGACTGGGCATAAAAGAGTTAAGCCTAGAAAGTTATGAGTGACTAGGATAAGCAAAATGATGTTTAAGGAGTGTAGTAAGATCAAGATAAATCAGATAAGAGGACATGACTAAATGTGAATAAAAGTTCATATTTTCTAGCTGGAGTCTCTTATGAAAGGACTATGAAAATACATAATATGTGTGTTTTCTTGACCAATTTAGGTTGCATACACTTACTATCCATGTTCTTAGTCATATCTTAATATTTCAAGGAACTAACCATCGAGGATCTTGTCATTCCCATGACCCACTAAGTTCAATTTTAAGGGTGTGTGGAAGGTAAATTTTTAGTTCTAACTTCTAAATGATACACCAAAGTGAAATGGTAAATAGGCTTACCTACGCTTAAGTTTTTCACAAGTTCATCTATGGGGATATTTTGATATACATTTCCATATGTTGATGCCCAATTTTGTGAAATAAGTCAATTAAGTCGATGCACACTATTGGGTTTTGTCTTAACATGCCCAACATAATCATAGGGGTCTTAGTGTGTTGACACTATTAAAATCATACTTAAAGGTAACTATTGAAATCCTAGGTATTTGGAACATGAAATCCTCTATCATCATAATGTCTTTGAAACACCCAACTACTTAGTCATTTAAAATAATTGATACTCAATTTATAAACACCATCAGTACATGGGATTTGACCAACCATATGGTGGTGAAATCCGTGGTCGATAGAGCCCTTAAAAAAGGAAAATAAAAAGGTTAATTCTTGTTTTTTATTCTTAGATATCATCACCAATGTGACACCAAGGGAAGAGCATACACATAAGCATAACTTGGGTAACACGAAAGTTATAAAGTTGATTTTGATTCCCAAGTATCATTTTCAATGTGATACTAAGGGAAGATCATATGTAAATTCAAAACACACACAAAAAATGTTGAAAAAGGGAAATAAATTAACTCCAAGAAATAAAGTGTGAGTTAGTTACTAAGAAAAGATTAAAAACTAAAATAAAAAATATTAATGACAAAGATAAAAATCTTTTGGTTTTATTTTAGGTTTTTTATAATTTTTATTTGACTAGCAGTCTGTAAATAGTTTGTTAGAAAGTTTATTTTAGCTAAGAGTCAAGGCAACCTACAACAAAGTTAGAAAAACTCACACAAATAATATAAAAAATGAGCCTCTATGATTAATCTTCAAATACACAATCATACATAAAATGTGAAATTATCAATGGTTATCAACAAAAAGATAACATAATGGCAAAAATAGAAACATAATGATTTTGTAGTTTATAAATGACTATCAATGTCTTCAATTGCACAATTATAAAGTACAAATTCATTGTTAGCATACACATTTTCACTATTAGAATAAATCATAAAAAAAACAAAGAATAATTTAATATTTTTTAAATGATTTCATAGTGAATCTCACTGATTTTGTAGTTACACTCACCGATTTTATAGTTGAAATCACCCATTATGTAGTTTTCCCAAAACATATATTTGTTGAAAACAAAAGAACAACATGGACCAAAATTTAAACAAAAGGATATTAGGAACCAAAAAAAAGATAAAAAGGCTATATAGATAGGAAAAATTATGATTTCATAGTTTTTAGTTATAATTTCGCTACTACCATTTTCAATTTTTTAGTTACACAAAAAATATGCACAATAAACTTGAAAACCTGAAAAAATGGCATGCAACTTCACAAAAAAACTTTGAAACTGAGGTCAAACATATATGGACAATAACAACTAAAAATATTAGTTTAAAATTACTTATAAATACACGTTTGATGATTGTGATATATAAAATATGAGATAAATTTCTACCAGATAAGCCAAAATGTATGAATAGAATCTAGATGCAACTAAACTAAGAAATCAAATGATCTTAATCCTAATCTAAACTCAAAAAATCTCAATATAAATAAACAAAAAATAAAAAATCTAAATTAGAAAAATAACTACTTAATTACACATGCAAATTTCATCACCTTCTCCATTATATGATCAATTGTAGATTTGATCTTTATGTGGAATGTGGATGCTCAATCCTTTCTCTAATAAAAATATGGAATGGGAAATTTTTTGATAAACAAATGTAATCTTTATGGATTTGATTCTCTTTGGATTTTTTTTTAATTTTTATATCACTCCATTATCTTGAAGGTGAATTATTGAAAGTGATAGCTTGCATGCTTATTTATAAGTTTTTAGAAGACATATCGGATGGTGGAGGATTATTTTAATATTTTATATTATACAAATAATCTATTATGGATGATTAATCTTCACCCATAATGATGATGAGTAGTTCAAATGGTTGAGAAAAATAAGGAGATGGTTAGCTAAGTCATCAAGAATGGGTCAAACTATTTTACAAGTCAAGGGATGACTCAAGGGTAGTTGAGAAATTCTTAGGATTGGTTGGGTGAGTCAACATATGAAGGAGGTAAATGTGGAGGATGTCTAGGTGAGGTGGAAAATCTAGATTTATTAATTAAAGTTGGATTATAAGTGTACATAATTGACTAACTTTTAATTATTTAGTTATTTATAAAATAAAAGGGAAATAAAATTAATTTAAATTTAAAATTGTTGAATAAGAACTAGTGTTAATAGGTACATTTCAACACTAAATGAAATTTAGGTGTCTACGGTAAGTTTATATCATATACTAAGGATAAAAATATAATTATCACATACTAATCCCATACTCATTCAAGGTGAAAGGTACACAAATTGGCTCATCAAAATAACACATGTGAGTAAATTGAAAATTACTGATCAAATCATGAAGTAAAATCAATTAGCTATGTAACCTAGATCAATTCACAGAAGGATAACAAGTGAAATTTTAATCAACCCAATATAATCCAAAGAATAAATATGCATGAAAAGGATAGACAACTAAAATTAATACAAATTTTAATATAAAAAATAAGGGTATAAACTATAAGCTTCATGAAAGATTCAAATTAATAAATGGATAAACATCCTTGAAATCCATAGCAAGGAAAACCATAAAAAGATGATTCAGATAAGCTTATTAATCACAATCAAGAACTAAAATAATTTTAAGGTATACCACATCACATGGGATTGTATACATCCAATTTTGATCACTATTATCCTACAATTATCAATCAAAGAAATATTTTATGACAACACACAATCTGGGCCAAAATAACTAAAATGCACTAAATCATATGAACTTGCCACATACAAGTGTTGATTTAGGATAATGTATCCTTGAATGGGGCAATGCATTTTATGTGATTATTATCTTTGATTAAATCACTTTGAATCAAAATTTTACCACACAAAATGACAATCTAGACAGTTGAATTCTTCTAATTTGGTAGAAAATATTATGTGCATGTGTTATTTCATGTCCATAATGTCCTAAGTAGGGTATTGTTCCATACACAAATGACACCTTATTATTATACTTCATTAAAATTATGACTCAGTAAAATGACATTTTTAACCAGTTTGATTAAGCATGCAACAAATTTCCAAAGAATTACAAAAAATTAATCAAAGTCACTTAAGCAACTAAAATCAAATCAAGAACCTAAGTGAAAATTTGATGAAAGTTATTAAAAATATATTTTTTGTAAATTCATTATTAAAATATGCATCATCTCATTACATCATCAATGGGGTGGTATCCATAGGCCATTAATGGAATAAATATCAGGATTAAGCTCTCCCATGCCTCATCAATGCCCTATTCTTCTA
Source organism: Torreya grandis (assembly GCA_037957365.1). NCBI lineage: Eukaryota > Viridiplantae > Streptophyta > Pinopsida > Cupressales > Taxaceae > Torreya > Torreya grandis. The sequence goes on from JARHVA010007408.1 coordinate 683,363, forward strand.
TATATTAATGTGCATATTTATGGCTTGTCCCTCCAAAATTGAATTAGTTCATGGCCACACATCTCGATCTCAAGATGGATAGTCATGGCTAATCTTGAATATTTTTAGAAAGTTATAAATAAGTGAGCCAAGACCACCATTTTAAAGCTGGAATTATGTAATTTTACTATGCATAATTATCTTCACAAAGCTTCACACCTATCTACACAAATTGATCAAAATTATGAGGCTAAGTCATTCATGCACTAATAAATGATGGAAGAACATGTTACTCTTTATTGACGTAGACTTGGAGAACCAAATCCAAATAATAACACACTTTTTGGCCTCTCTTCGAAGGAGGAATTTTATTTGGAAGGATTATTAGTATTACTTTTTTAAATAAGTCTTAGAATTCACTAGAAACACCCCATGACGAAGTAATCTTGATGTTTTATCTCTATATGCTTATTTATGTTAGACTAATCACCAGCATCCCCCTTAGGGATTTGTGATATGGACTAACAACCTCCCATGGGTACTTATCTGATGTTTGTATTGGGCATTAATAGGTCAATATTTTGGTGCAATGGCAAGCATTCCTTTCTAACAATTGGTATCAGAGCCATGGTCATGAATTTGAATCCCTTTGGGTAACACTAAGGGGGAATTTTTGGACTAATTTCTAGCATCCCCCTTATGGATTTGTGACATGGACTAAAAACCTCCCATGGGTACTTATCTAATGTTTGTATCAGGCGTTAACAGGTTGATATTTTGGTGCAGTGGCAAGCATTCCTTTCTAACACTTTATAGATGTTGTCTTGACTAATGCATGGACTAAAACATCTCATAATCTTAATATACATTTTGGCATACCTGATAGGACTTGCACATCACATATTACTTATACCAATTTTGCATTCAAACCCTCTTTGGAGGATATTTTGCACTTCTTTTCCATGAATTTTATGTTTCTATGACTTCTAAGACAAACAACAGGATCAATTTGTAAAAGGGCAGAATCACTTTGGAAGTTAGTAGGATCACTTTGAAAGTTAATGGGATCAAATTAAACATCAATGAGATCTCATTGTAAAATGGAAAAAACACATTCATGAATGGATAAATCACTTTTATTCACTTTCTGTCTACATGTGTGTTTTACAAGATTAGCAAGAATGCACTGCAAATCAACAAGATCATTCTGTAGATAAGTGAGATCACACTATAAAATGATGAGATCATCCAATGCCCAAAATTGATAAGTGAATATTATTTTTTATCATTTTGGCATAAATTCCTTGTACTTCAGTGAGAATTCCCTACTAATCAATGATATCACCTTGTCAATCGAAAAGATCACAAACTAGTGTCTCCTTTACTTCTATCTTTCACACATGTCAATCTGTAGAATAGTGGGAATGCCCTATGGAATAGTGAGATCATTCTGTGGAATAGAAATATCGACCTGCATAAGAAAATAGAGAGTTAAAACAACAAGCTATAAGTTTTCCTAATAATTTTACACCTTGGGTTTTAGACACTTAATACCTTTTTTACAGGATTTAAGTCACCTAGTCTCCATTTCATAACAAATCAATGGAAAAATTCATTACATAATTAATTTTGGTGTCCTAAAATAAACTCTCATATTATCCAAATACTCTTAAGAGTTCATTTTTTATGCTTGTTTGTTTAAGTGTGTTTTTTAATCAAGATGGGTGTTACATGTATGCTCTCCCCCATCCCCTTTAGGGAAATTAAGTGACCAAAAATGATCACTATTTGCATTTATTTACTTGTCTAAATACGTGAAAACAAATTTTCTAATGCCCTCCTCAAATATGTAAGATTTGGGTGACCCCAAAACAACCATAAAGTCTTTTCACTTGTCTTTATTTTTATGCATTTTGTCTTGTGAGAAGGAGTTCACCACCTCCTCATAGTTTCTCTAAAGAAGCGTTGACATGGAAATTCATCTCTCAGAATAATTTCAAACCAACTCGATAGTCAGTTATGTAAATTGAGGATGCTTATTTTGAGTGATTAAAATAAGCTCTGTTAGTGTTTATCAAACTCAAATCATAGGGGTAACTCAAACATTGCATTACACTAAGAAATTAATAGATGTGCTTGTGAAAAGGACATGACCTTTTCAAAATAATTTATTTGATGCATATCCAATTGACAAGAAAATCTATAGTGTTTCCCATACTTACGACCATCTAGATGCATGAAATTTTATTTTTATATAAACCCCACTTATCATGAACATAATGTTTATTCAAGGTGAGTAACCCAAAGTTCCATTTAATCATACAAAATCTTGGGAGAAGAGGGGGAATAAAAAACCTAATTTCTATGCACTTTTATTTTTAGATTAATAATTAAAAATCCTATCAAGAGCACATATATAGATGAAATTTTATAGTATCATGAAACCTTGTCAGTTTTAGGATTTAGGAAATTACACATAGGTGTGTTTGTCATTTAATCCTTTACTTACTTTGTCTTTTTTTAAAATTTTTTTTGTGTGGAATCCTAAAACATGTCAATAAACCAAACACTCTATTATGCACCATCATGTTTGAAGGAAAAAACATTATGCTAACCAAATTAAAATTATTTCTTACCTTGTTCAAAGTCTTCATTCCAAACATCTGTGTTTGTATTTTATGAATAAAATTATTATTTTTTCCATTTGATTCTATACCATTTATCCAGTTTGAAAAAAAATCTTCAAGTCATTTATTTTGTCTAAGTTCAAAATCTCACCTTTCTAATTTTTGATCCAAGTGCTATCGATTTACCTTTCATACTTGGTTTGAGTACCTTGGGTACAATTTTCCATTAGAATTGAAGGCCATTACCTAGACTCAACATCTTTTTATTCTCATTATGGACTTATATTATCTTTCATTCACTCACACTCTAAATTCCTAGACTATTTTATAGCTTATTTTCATCTGGCATCATTGTACTACCTATTTAGTTTTGGCTTTATACTTAGGATTTCTTATGGTAATTCACATTTTGCACTTCTTGGTTCACATTTTTATCTTCCATATTAGAAAGACCTTATAGTTTTTTAGTCGTAACTCATCACCATTTTATCTATATTTTACAGTATTGACATTATTCGACATAATTTTATTGTGTTAGCTTTCACTTTAGGTTTTGAAGTTATCTTACCCTCTTCTAATTTAACTATTTCAACCCACCAAGGTTGAGTAAATTTTTAACCACTTTCTTCTAATTGTGAAGTACTATGCCACTTCTCTTAATAGTCTCATCTTACCTTATCACTTGTTTTAAGAAATTTGAGCTCTCTTTTTAAACATTTATAAAACACATTTCACATTATAGTAAAGGTGGAAAAGAATCTTCCAATCATGATACAAATGTATATGCATATTAGGGTCTCTTATAACCTTAGTTATGAGGAAGAGCATTTTTATGATGGATAAGATAAATATGGTGTGTTTAAATATATCCCAACAATCATAGGGACTGAATAAGATTATTTTAAACATCAACCCTTATAATACGAATATGATTCCCTCCTAAGGTTGAGAGAATTAGGTGATAAGTTGTCACCAAATTTATCGATAGAACAATTATACATACTTGTTAGGGTAAAATAGAAATATATTACTCAAATTAGAAAATCCAATATGGATTCTTCTATCAAAGGAAAAGAACCACTTATAGATTCTACTCTTAATCACCAGAATCTTGCTAACAAGATCAAGAAAACTAATCAATGATATGCAGAGCAAATTATCATAGACTTAACTCCTTGGTAGCAACTTTGATTCATAATAATGATTTTGAAAAAAATATAATGTGATATATTAGTGACATCATACCCTAGTTTATCTTATGACTATAATAGACCTTGGGATTTTAGCTAAATAAAACAAACCTAGATTTGCTTGATAACATGTTTCACCAGACACGGACCATATGTTATTCAATTACCAAGAGAATCTCGTCCCTTAATAAAAATTAGGGATGAATAAATCAACAGATATTGGGGTTATTGTATAAAAAACTTTGAAAAGTTCCTCCTAACCATCATGTCCTCCAGTGAACCAAATAGAGACTCCTCAAAACCAGTAGTATACTTATAGTTCACAGTGTTATATTTTAAGAAATGTTTATCAACCACCTAAAAATCATCAGTTGACCTAATCGACTTAAGGAGTAAACTAGAATAAATTTTTAGATTGTAAGGTTTCCATCGCTAAAAAATGCAATATTGGTACATGCCACCCCAACAAAATCATATTCCATCGATAAATGCACCAAATATGCAGGAATAGAATTTGATGAAAGAAATAGTGTCAAGACTGGAGATGGGTAACTAAGTTAAGAAATATAAGCTTTATGAGATATGTACATATCCATTTGACTTAAGTATTCTCAAAGTCCCCTTTCTACCTCATTTCAAGGCACCCATATTTGATAAATACAAAGGAAAGGGTGACCCTAAAGAACAAATCCAATCCTTTCTCATACTATAACAAGAAGTAGCTTATATAAGTGTTTATTTGCTTCATTATTTTCCATGTAGTCTAGCTGGACAAGATTTAGATTATCTCTTCAAATTACCAAAGGTATCAGTGGCATATTATAATGATTTGTTTAATAAATTTGTCGACCATTTCTCATATAACATTGAGCATGAATTAGCAATGGTAGAACTGTGTAAATAGACACAAAGGGATGGAGAAATCTTCATATCCTATCTATAGTTATGGAAAGCATTAACTAGATTCTTTAAACACAACTTTCTAGATAAACAAATGGCTAATATTTTTTCACAAAACCTACACCCTAAGGTGGCTTATAATCTATGATTAAATTTTACAAACACATTCAAATAAATCATAGACAACGGTGTAAAAATTGAGAAGGCACACATTAATAAATGACTTGTAAATATTTATTCATAGGGCCAAATATCTAATCAGACCAAATCACCTGTTCAAGTTATTTCTACAAAAAAATGTAATGGGTTTAACAAGAATAAGAACCTTATGGGAAATAGAGTGATAAAATTTAGACATGTGAAAATTGTACAAGCTATGCTAGCTCCAAATGTGCAACTAGCCCCACCTAATCCATATAAAACATTGAAAAGGGATCCTCTATGAAGAGAATTCAATAAATATAGGGTATTCAACAAGATAGGACAACCTATTGAGGCCATATTCCAAAAGCTATTGGTAACCAATCTAATTGTGTGGATTATACCAAGGTCATTCCCTAAAGATCAACTAGAACCTGATTGGTATAGGGAAGATGAGTTTTTTAATTTCCATCATGTTATCATCCATGTCATTTATCGATGTGTTCAATTGAGGCATCTTATTGAGGACTTGATCTAAAGTGGTGAGATTTAAGTAAAGCACATTATGGAAAACACTAATCAGGGCATGGGCATTTACAAAGACACATTTCCCAAAACAATAAATAGACACCAAGGAACAATAAAAATTAAGGGTTGAATTAGTGTTAATAAACACATGTCCATAATCATAATCGACATGATCCTAATTAGGTTCATAATACCTATGCCAATCACCTAGGTTATAGTAAAATGCCATATGATTATAATGTCACCATGGGACTCATTTCTTCAAATCATGTTACTGATATCAAAATAAAATCCTATGAACCATGAAATGCTTCTCAAAGTACTATACCCCCATTATAGGGTCAACACCCTCCTCTTCAAAAAAAGTTACATCAGGTTCAAGCAATTCTATTACACCTTAGTTTCCCTAGGTTACTATCTTTGGACCCCTTTTTTCTAATTATAATGACTTCTTACCAACTCAAAATTGTGAAAAAATAACTAAACCCTCGTGAGTCACCATCCAAGGCCCTTTACCTTCTTATTATAATTATAATGGCTCTTTACTGACTTTAGATTGTGCAATCACAACTAGACACTCATGAGTCACCCTCCATGGCTCTTTCCCTCTTCCAACACTAGACCAAACTTGAAACTATACCTTCAAATCCAAAATTGAACCCTATTCTATCCAATGGTAAACCTTCTCATAATTCCATTGAAAATCCATATAGTTCTCAAACCAATTCAATAAAACACCTATGCAAATTTCTATCTTAGATATTTTGCATACGTCATAAGTCCACCTAACTATTTTAAAAGAATTCCTTCAATAGTCCACTATTCCCTATGACATTAACTTTGAATAATTTCATACGCTTTTATGGAATTTATATCTTTTCTAACAAATTACATTTAATCATAGAGATATGTGTACTCATGGTCTAAGCCATAACAACCCCTTGTATATTGAGGTCGTTATATAAAATCATAAAATAAATTAGGTTCTTATAGACAATGGTTTAGAGTTAAACATAATGTCTCTCAATTTAATACAATAATTGGGTTATACTTCCAAGGACATCCATCCTAAGACAATCATGATCAAGGCACATTATAATGACAAAAGGGAATCTTCTATGACTATCTATTTGACAATCATTGTTGGGGTTGTATCCCATCATACTTTATGCCATATTGTATACATTTAATTATTGTATAATATACTTCTTGGCCATCCTTAGATCCATGAAGTATAATCTATCCCGTCCACCTTACACTAATGCTTCAAGTTTCCCCATGATGGGATTGAAGTTACCATTCCTATTGATTTGTAGCCCTACCAATATTTCAAACACCTAGAGGTTGAATTTGGTAATTATAAATATTGCCCTAGTTTTGAATTCATAGTGAAAAGGAACAAATAAATAGTTTTTCAACCACTCAATTATATCAACCCAAGTTACCTTGCTTCTACTTTGACTGATCCATTCCTTGCAACACTTACATAATATGTCATTATTGAAGATGCAAGAATTTCCACATACCATTTGAAAGATGAATTTCAAATTGCTAAGTTATAAAAGTCTCCTAAATATTTTGGTAAACCCAAGACTTCCTAAAATCCTTTCAGACCCAACATGATTTGGCAAAATAAGAAAGACACATAAAAACCCCCAACAATATTTGTAATAGCAAATTCACCAAACTAGGATCAAGAGCTTTTATTGAAGGAGATTGGTTATATTCTAATATCCTTGATTTTTTTCAAAATATTAAGTACCATATGCCTAATCACATTATGGATAATTTTTATTATAATGGTAAAGGTCTTGGGCTATGAGAGCAAGGAATCTTGGAGCCATTATCAGTTGGTAAGCCTAATATGAGTCAAGGTCTTAGATTTATGCTACTTGGGGGTAACCTC
>JARHVA010007409.1:0-52500 GCA_037957365.1 Torreya grandis
TAGAAGTATCTCATTTAGAGAGAGAGAGAGAGAGAGAGAGAGAGAGTAGGAGTGATAAAAACTATAAACCCTAGGTTTCAGCATTGTAGTCTAATCCAAACACTCCTATCCTAAAGGCTAGGGACTAAGGGGATGGAATGAGCATGGGAATCCTAAGATTGCGAGGTGGATTGGGTCATTTGAAAGGCTCAGGGTGATTGGGAATGGGTTAAAAAGTGACTCAAGTTTAGAACCAGGCTGAAATGGATAAAATAAAAGATATGGCCAAATGTTAACAAAGCTCATATTCTCAAGTCAGAGTCTCCTATGAAAGGACTATGAAAAGACATAATATATGTGGTTACTTGACCAATTCAAGGTGTATACATTTCCCCCCTTTTAATCTAGTGAGTCAATGAAATAAAGTACTAGAGTAAAAGAAAGAAAGAAGATGCATTCCTAAATTTAAGGGTCCAACTTCTTGGCTAGGGATATGCGATAGAGAAAAAAATAGTGCCTAGAGAAAGGAGTCCTTGAAATAGATACCCCATATACTAAATCTGAATATCACCTAGATAAATATAGAATCTTTAAAATAGATACCCCCTATATTGAATTTGAATGAAAAATGTGATATGTTTCGAGGCCCAAAACCAATGTCTGCCCTCTATCCCACATAAACTTATGTAATTTGGAATGTGTGTATATAATCTATATGTTGTGAAGATTAAGATATCTCATTTCCCCTCTCTAGATATTCTAAATTAGAAGTGATAACTGCTTGTATGTCTAAAACCAATGTCTACCCTCTATCCCACACAAATTACTAGGTCTGAATAATGATATAAACCAACCTCTATAGATGATTATATGGTATAACTTGGTGATAACCTAGGTATGCCTGGGGGTAATTTGAAAACTCTAGAAGATGTGTAAGAATAAAATATCATGTCTTGTCATTTTAATATGTATAATGTTGGATGATGAAGAATAGGAAAATATGTACCATGCCCCCAAATATTGTATATGAGTGATGTATCTATATAGTCTAGTAATTTGTATAACCACATGTGAAATGATATATATTGTCATGTCCCATGTGAAAAAATTGGAGATAAAAAAAATGTACTTTACAATATGCCTATAATCTACTATATAGTTTGTAACTATGTCATGTTATATAAAGCTATATGTGTGAGAGATGTAATGTTGTGCATGCCCCCAAATATGATATCTAGTCTAAATCTATATCAAAGTCACTATGAATCGATATGATTTAAACCACTATGTATCTAATTAATTTGTATATCTATAAATTGAAGGTATGTCCCTCTAAATGTCCAAAGTAATGTTGAATGACCCATGTAATCTGAATCACTATATATCTTTACCAATCTAAGTTGAATCTAATAATTTTGACTTCTAGAGGTGTATGAACCATGCTAAGTGACCAATGTAGTCTAAATCGCTATATATTTTTACTGATCTAAGGTGAATATGATAATTCTAACTATTAGAGGTGTAATATGCATGGTGTATCCAACTATGAGAGTGGATAGATGTGCTAGATAAGTGTAGAACTAAGAATAGTAGGAATGATTCCCCACTTTTGGGGAGAGGGACAAAATTTGTAATAGAGGAGGTTGAGCCAAAAGTGATGACTAGTGGCATAATTCTAGGAACAAGGTTGGTATAGTTTGGATTGATTTGAAAAGTTGATTGATTGTTTAGATTTAGTTATTTGAGAGTAAAAAAAGCTTTGATTGGTGAGGACCAAGTTGTATAAAATTTAAACAAGTTGTTATTGGTGATTACCAAGTTGTATGTCTGAGTATGAAATAGGTATAGAGATGTGTGTACCATAGTAGGAAAATTATATAATAAGAGATAAAGGTTTGATATATATCAAAGGTATTATCATCATGGTTCCATGGAATAAAACACTTTGTAAAATGGAACTATGAGGTTCAAGTTATGAGCAAAATGGTATTTTGTTTTGAATGAAAAGTTGTTTTATATATAAAAATGTGGATTGATTATTGATTCATTTGTGAATTGACTAGTTTGAGATTTGGAACTCAAGAATAGGAGATATACCAAGGAGACAAGCACCTACTATACCCTAGTTTGAGTAACTAGTAGCCCAGATAGAGGCTAGTGGGGATGTTACCCTTTTACATAGATAAAACACATGATTTAGGCCTATTTAAAAACCTATTTTTGATGATTTTGAGCTATTTAGAAGTTCTTTATAAAATTTTGACTAGGTTCAATGTTCTTATCCTTCTTCCAATGTTTTTGTCTAGGCTCCAACACTACTATGTAGGTTTTAGCACTCCTTTCTAGTGTTACTATCCTATACCTAAAGTTATTATCTTAGGGGCTAGATTTTTTGGGTTGATGCTTAATTTAGTTTATATAATTTAGTTTGGTTATTATTTTAGCATGGTTGACTGATATTCATGCTATTTTTTGGTGTTTTTTAGGCTAATGTATGGATGAGGTAGTTAAATAAAGGCCAGGTGATGGAGACTCTAATATTTTTGCATTTATTAGATGATGAGAGGGATATGATGGAGAGGGTAGGGCTAGGTCATGTGTGTGACTTAGGCATGTGTAGTGGGATAGGAATTTTATTACCACCTTATGTGAAAGGTGGAATATAGACACTTGTACTTTTTGTCTTCCTATTAGAGAGATTATTATAACTCTAGAGGATGTGTACCATATTTTGCATTTGTCATTTGGTGGATGACATGTGAATTTACAAGATTATATGGGTACAAATGCCACTAATCATGTATCCTTGTATTTTTTTGGTGTGCCCTTAGGCATATGTAGGAGAGGGAGTTTTAGTGATGTATTGTTATCAGTTATTATTTGATCAAGTGTTTCATGTTTGCATAACTGGTTGGCAAAATTTTTGGATTATTTTATTGTAGTGGATGGGAGTAATGTATCAATAGCATATATGATGCATAAGATTGTATGTAGTGCAGAGGTATATGGAACAATGTTCTCATGGAGTAGGAATATGCTTTCCCACTTATATAGGAGGCATTCAATGGTGGTCTGACTATGTCTACTTTATTGCAATATTGGGCCCATGAGCACATAGCAGTTATGCATCCACTAGCGTTATCAAGAGAGGTGGGCATCTCCATAGTCATATGGAGAGTAGTGGATGAGCTCATTGTATATTAATTCTCTTGGGATGGATCACTATAGATGAGTATTATATAGACTAGTGGCTCAGGATATCATATGGAAGCCCTATAGAGGATTTCTTTGGTGGCATGAGGATGGATTATAGTTACATTATATTAGGTTCAGTTTTTGGTTACATGACCATTGGCCTAAAGTGTATGAGTGATTTTAGTATGAATACATGACTAGGAATTTTGGGGTTCTAAAAGATGTTCCCCTAATAAAATGGGTGTGGATGAGGAGTGCACATGCATCAACTAGATCAAGAGCTCATGGTAGGCCTAATAAAGTTGAGTTATAACCATTATATTTTAATGCACAAGATGTAGATATAGATATTTATAATGTAAATGATGTTGGATGCACAAATGCATTTACCATAGGGTGGATGAGGCATCGATGGGATCCATTATATCTTGTTTGTGGAGGGAATACCCCTAAGTATGAGGACCCAAATCCAATCTAGATGATGGGAGGTAAGTATAATTTATATTTTATTTGTGTAAAACTTTCAATTTGTGCATGTTTTATCTTGTTTTGAAAATGTATGTCTAACATAGTGTTGTACTTTTTACATCCAGGCAGAGTGGAAGCTGCTTAGGGTAAAACACAAGCTAGGGTAGGAGGTAGAGATGATGGGTTCTGAAAGACCATCATTGAGTCTAAACTTCATGAACTCACATGACATGTTCTTGATGATGTTGTGAAGGAGGGTTTAATATAGTGAGTGATAGTTATAGCTAGCATTTATGCTCATTTGTTTGACATGGTTATTATAGCTACAACTATATATGTTAAGGTAGTAAGAGAGAGATAGATGAGTTAAGGGTTGAGTAAGATAGGAATAAGATGCCTCCTCTTGATTATGGATCAATGAGTATGTGGATTATGGATGAGTACACTAATTTTTATAGGTAGTATGTAGATGAGCATGGTCAATTACTAGAGAGAGATAACATAAGAGGCATTCAAGGGCTCAATGAAGTGCATGGACATTGAGCGAAAGGTTCGACTATATGACTAGTACTAGAAGATAAAGTGAGACTAAGAATGAGGGCATGATACCCATTCATGATTAATTGTATTTGATACAATGTATATGTATTTAAAAACTTTGTTAGATGTATATATATGGATGTTAGTTTGTGGTTTTGACTCATGTGTACTTTGTTATGGGATTTGAATATATTATTAAATTTATTGCAATTTTTTTATTAGAACTAGTTGATCTAGTATTGATGTTGAAGGTTATATATGTTTGTTAAAATGGTACTTGGAATATGTGATTTGATTATTTTGATATGTTTGGTAAGATAGAATTTGGGATGTGACTCTATTGCTCATAATATGTTTGGATGTGTTGTTTGAGGTTTTATTTTTGATTATATGCAAGTATAAATTTGTTGGTTTTTTAATTTATAAAATTGATTTAGTAGAGTTAATTAGTTTGGACTTAGAAAAAGTAGGATATTGGTAAGGTCTAGATTTGGATAAGTTGGTTTGGCTAGGGATTCAAATTTGGAATTAGGAATGTTAGTTTTTAATATGTGAAGATGTAAGATAGAACACTGTGCATATTACTTCCCCAAGAGTGGCTCAAGAATACAAAGGTTAGCTATACATTTCGATCCATCATTGAAATAATAAGTGAAGCTTAATAACTAAAATTGGTATGATTGTACATTGTATTATTCTATGTTGTATCACTATTTAAACCCTATCAATCAACTGAAGAAGTGCCCATATTGCTCATATTATGTAGGAATGTGCTTTGTATCTAATATTATATGTTCTATGCTAACTATAGTTGTGTGTGAAGATTCTATAAATTTTATCTTTATTGGTCATGTAGCTGAAACTATGTGCTATGAAGAAGGCTCATATATCTATAAGCGAATACCATGAGGTCTCTATTGTGATGTATATGATTGAGATATATATCAAGATCGATCTGAAACCTATGATGAGGGCTCATTTAATCCTAATCATGATGGGTTTTTATGTGAGACAAGACCCAAAAAATTTGGCCTAATAAATATTTCTCATGAGTATTACTCTATGGTATGGGTTAATTTAATCTTAACTATAGTGGATTTCTATGTGAGATAGGACCCAAAAAATATACATGTAGTGAATATTTCTCATGAGTAGGAATCTACTTCATGGCCTTTGACTCTATTAGATATGTATATGGAACTGCACTATGTATTCCTCATACTATATTTCTATATTTAGTTTTTTTTCATTGTATTAGTTTCCAAGCCTTTTAAGGTGATGGAATAAGATATCTCTTATGAGATTCTATCCTAAAACTTGTATTGTGCTCACGATGAGTGATCAATTATTCCTATAAAGGAATGTGTTAGGATGAATCTATCCTAGAGGAATGAGGTATAGGGTTTCATGATGGAAGAGATCTTAGTGTCCCCTATGTCAATTATATGATGCCATTATCAACAAATCTATTAATGTAATCCTTAAGTCCATAAAAATCATTATCTATGTGTTCACAGATACAATGATAGTTATAAAAGGGTCGATGTGGCTATTTATGTAAGAGATGCGGATCTTGCCAATGAGTAGAAGTTATTATGATTAAACTCCTATATAGTAGTGTTTATAAAATGGTAGATGTGATATCCTACTCTGAATCAAATTGTAGTGGTGCCTTATTTTTGTTCTCTATAGTGTAAAATATAGGTTGTGCTCTAAAAACTAGCCCTTTGTTCTTGATTGGTTATTTTTATGGTTATGGTCTCCTATCTTATTTAGGACATAGTAGATGTTGAGGGTTATGAGATATAACTAAAGATGTTGCTTTGAAATCTAGATTGATTTGATTAACTAAATCTACCTCAATCAATCCCAATTTGTTTTCTAGAGATAAAACTTTATAACATAAATGTCTAAAAGAAGACTCTTTTGACATAGTAAATGCTCAAGGAGAGTTTTGTAGAACACCTTAAAAAAGATATGATGATTCTATAGATATATTTGTTTTTATATCAATCTTAAAATGTGAGCCTTGAATATTAAGATATAGTAACTAACTGGCTCTAAAGAATTTCAATGTAGTATGGTAAGTTTTTCATATGTAACATGAGGGCCCATGTATATGATGTAATATCTAAGAAATTCCTCCTCTAAGTCATCTTATGTATGAAATGAACCCATGAGGAGTAAATTAAAGAACCAATTATGTACTTCCCCTAATAATTTCTACTAGAATAGATTGAGTAGAATCAATGAACTTGCATGTGATGACAAAGCCCTTTAACAGGCCTGAAGGTCTATGAATAGATCTCTAGTTCCATCAAAGTCAGGTAATGATGGTATTTGAAAATGCTTAGGCAATGAGGCTTTCATGAATGTCTCAATAATAGGGTTAACATGTATATCATTGGCATCCATCCAAAAGTTATAAGCTTTATTTCCTAAGGTAAGGAGATTTACTTGTTGTTGTAATTCACCAACTACATGCATCAAATGGATGATCTCATAGGATAGTACATTAGTATATTGAAGTGGTTCATTTGATAGTTGAATTTGATTCTTAATTTTAACTGTGGGAATGCTACATTTATAAATTAGATCGTAAAGAGGGGGTGTGCTCACTTGAACCTTGGGAGTAATGGTAACATGGACCTTACTGGAGAGATGTGGGCTACCATTATCTTTAGTTGAAGAGTGAGAACTAGGTTCTATGGTAGTGAGGGGTGGTTTGGGAGATTTATTGGTATATTTATGTTTTAGTGAATCACATTCTAATTTAGTAGGAGATATGTTATTATCATTACCATGTGTATTATTTGAAATAGAATAATTCATATAAGTATAAATAACATTTAGAAGTGTATTATTTTTAAGAGGAGTGAGAGAAGAGTTAGAAACGTGAGATGAATATTCTTCTTCACTATGTGCATAATTATCATCATCATTATCATATATGTAATATTATTCATAATCACTCTCATTTTCATATTCATTATCACTTCCATCATTACTAAGGAGATGTGTAAGATAAGAATTTAATTCTTTTCTAATATGCACTAAATTATAATTTCAAATTGGAATATCATGTGCATCTCTACTATCCATGGATGAAAGACATGCATTATTTTCATGAGTAATATAAGAAGAGAAGGATATTTTTCATTTGAACATTATTGTGATAAAGTAGGGTTAATAATATGAGATGTATTATTTCAAATATGCATTGGTAATTTGACTCTATTGCATTTATATATATATATATATATATATATATATATATATATATATATATAGAGAGAGAGAGAGAGAGAGAGAGAGAGAGATTATGTTCACATGGAATCAAATTATCACCCAAAATAAGTTTACTTGGAAGTGCATGACTAATTTTTTTCTTTGGTTCATTGTGCATAGGAGAATGATATGAGAAGTATCTTTCTCATTTATCAAAATTATTTTCTTTAAAATAAGGAATAAAAGAAATGGGTTTTATAGGAAAATATTCATCTATTTGTGTTTCACCATCATCATTACATATATCATCATATCCTTCATTACAATAATAGTCATTATCTTCAATGTAAATGCAATCATTTTCTACATTCTTAGCTAATGTGCAATTTTGTAAATTTTTCCAATCGTTGTCTTAATTATAAGAAAATTTTAGAAATTTATTTATGGAATGAGGAGGAATTGATTTTTTTGGCCATTTTATTTATTTCACCAAAGATAATTTTGCAAATTAATATGAAGAAAATAAATTCACAAAGAACTAATACCATCAAAATTTCAAAATTTCTTTTGATAATCTAAACAATTTGCAAAAAAATCAAATTATTTTTCTAAAAATTTTAAGGGAGGAAATTTGAGGTTGGAGGGCCTAGTTTGCAAATCTAGGGTTTTACAATTATGGAAAATTATGCAATAATTTTAAATTTTGAAAATAATTTTTAATAGGAATAATGCACAAAAATTTATACAAAAAACAGAATTTAGAAATTAAATCTTTGCACAAGGAAACTACTAATTTAAAATTTTTAAAATTATTTTTGACAAAGCACTGAATTTATAAAAATTCCAAAATAGTTTTCTAAAATTTGCAACAAAGGTTTGAAGTTTAAGGACCTAGTTTTGAAATCTAGGGTTTTAGAATTTTTAAAATTATGCAATAATTTTAAATTCTAAAAATATATTTGGATAGGAATAATGCACAAAAATTTATAAAAAAATTATAATTTTGAGATTAAATTTTTGCATAAAAATATGAAATAAAAACCCTAAGTGTAGCTAGGGTTTTAGGTTTGTTTGAAGTATGTCAGGTTCACCAAATGTTTAATTATTTTTGGGAATCTAATATTTAGATCCTAAATAATAAGGGTCTAGAATAATAAGAAAAAATATAGTTTAATGGGGGAAAATTTAGATTTTAAATAAGTAATTTTACAAGAGGAAGAATAATAAACTTATCTTAAATTGGGCTGAAATGAATGATTTCAGAGCTGGTAATTAAAAAGTAGGGTTGAGATAGTATCAAGAATTTGAACTTGAATTTCATTTTATAATGAGATAGGAGCACAAAAATAAGACACCCTAGTGTCTATATCTATATTCGCTTGTTGAAATTATTTTCATCAAGATCTAAACTTTTGGGGTTTTGTTTAGTAGGTCAATGTGAGCCTGTGTACAAAATTTTAGGGGCTATAAGTTAACAAAACTTACTATAAGTCCATTTTAGTCTTAAATACTTATATCTACCTACACACGTGTAAAAAATGAATACGTAAAAAATAAAAGGGGGAGAATGTGATAGGGAAAGAATGATTTCAAAATCTAAAAACCCTACTATTCTAACTATAGCCTATATTAACTCTCAATCTAGGGTCTCAGATCAAATGTAGTTTTTCCTTAGGGAATATGCATAATCAATGTGCATAATATATGAAAGAATGACTTTCACCTAGGCCCTTCCTTGAGCAAGAATGAAAGTCTATGTGTGATGTAGAGAAGTTAAGCTATACTATTGACCAATTTTTGTTATGTATAATGTGCCAAAGTAGTAAGTGTTAGATATAAAATGCCTTGTGTAGTCCTTTATAGAGGAGACTCATTATTTAAAAATTAGGATATTTATTTGCATTTTAATGACATTAGAATACTTAAGAACAAAGTAGAGAAAAGGGGTATGACCAATCCAATGGAATAAACTAACTATTTAGGCTCACAATAGCTTTATATAGGAGCACTAGAAACTAGACACATTAGGTTTCGGTACTATTATCCAATCCTAGTACCATTTTCCTATAGGATAAGAACTAAGGGGGATGGAATGAGCATGGGAAACCTAACTTGGATGAGGTGGATTGATCATTTGAAAGGCTTTGGGTGATTAGGAATGGGTAAAAAGGTGATTCAAACTTAGAACTAGACCTAAATGGATAAAAAAAATACATGACCAAATGTGAACAAATATCATATTCTCTAGTCAGAGTCCCCTGTGAAAGGATTGTGAAAAGACATGATATGTGTGGTTGCTTGACCAATTTAGGGTGTATACAATTTTCCAACCTTGGTTCATAAATTAACCATTCAAGAATAGGTGTCCCATATATGATGTTCTCCTCATTAAATAATTAACATTCTCTAAAGGTGGTGTAATGGTGACTTTTGGTTTCTTAGCTTTTGAGACAATGGTAGTCTCAACTTTCCTTTCAAGAAGATCAATGGCTATCAAGTCTAGTGATTTCTCCTTTCTCTTTTCCTCTTTGGTTTCCTCAACCTTTTCATCTTCTACCTCTAAATCTATCTCATATTTCATAGATATCATCCTCAATAAATCTTCAATAGACTCATAAAGATCTAGGGTTATCATATAAACCTCCTATTGAGGTGAATCTTGCTCTACTATTCTAGATGATTTAAGAGTTGAGGAGATATAATAAACCTCACCTGGTCTTCTCTCTTTAACCTTATATTTTTATTTGATATCTATTGGTGGAATCACAAAAGAATTAACATCTATCATATGATATTATCTTGGTCCTAGCTAGCATATAAGTTCCATTTTTTGGTCTCTATTCAATCTAGATTTAGACCTGATATTATGCTCTTTCAATCTTCTAGTGAACTTATAATAATTTAATGCCTTAGTTTATATAAAATTAAATTCACTAGGATCATGTTCATAAGGCACATTAAAAATACCCTTGATTCTTACATGTTCTTTTACCTTGCCATAAGGATCCAACAATTTTTTATCATCAATTTATAGGTTAAAGGATAGCTTGTGATTGAGGCAACCTCAATATGATCCCACTATCTAAAAATAGTTTTGACAATTGCCATTGAAAAACTATGTAAAAGTAATTTTATTTTGGTTTTAAAAATTCCATGAATCCCATTAAACCAACTAATATTCCACCTCTTATTCTACTAATTTATTAGGTACATGGAGTAGTAATTTGAGAGGAACACTTTGGGATCCTTCAATCCTTATAACAATTCAATCTAGATAGAGCCATATGTCTCATATTGCTTTAATATACTTCTTGATTAAAGGTCTTACTCTCATCGTATAAATACCAACAATGGATTCAATCAATGTAATGTAAATATAGTCATAAATAAACTGGATGTGGTCTCTATACTTGTAAATATGCAATTTTTAATAGTAATAGAAGATAGTTTGGGTACTATTGTGAGACCATTCTCTTAGATTTGGGATCTTAGTGGTTGTAGAAAAGGCATCTAATAGATATCACATCATGTATATTTGATTTCTATTTTTATTCTTGATTGAATATATCTATCTACTTAGGGAAATACTAACAATTTCACCTAATGGAGGAACCATTAGTTTCTCAATGATGAAGTACACCATAAGAACCCAAATTAGTTAAACATGATTTGTATGTGCACACCCATATAACTTGTTCAACATTATCATAATCATCCTAACTCAAAGTCTAAATTGGCTTATAAGGATGTTATTTTTAGGATCTATAATGACTTGGTTACCTAATTCTAACCATTTTGATAAAATGACCACCATTTTATGCTTCTTAGCCCATGAATTAATGGAGGTTAGGTTAATCTATGGTTTAGGTGAGTTTTAGTAGAAATCAAATGTAATAAAATAAATATATGCAATTTTCTTGAGACTATCTCCATTAATAATCATACATTTATCAATTTTAGTGTCTTTGAAATTTCAACCAAGGACATTGATATAATGAAGTACCTCTAGTTTAATATCAACATAATATAGTCCCATCATCTGAATGTCCATAATAACATCATATAATGTATTCATCTAGAGTATATTCTCTTCTTCCTTTGTTATAACCCCCTAGTTCTCAATAGTCTAAAATAGCTTTAATTAATTATTATCCCCTATGTTTAGTGAATTAGCTAAAAATTTTGTATCCTTAAATGACTGAACCTATGTATATAATGATAGGTATATTTCAAATTCCTTATTAGAAGAAACTTTCTATGTTGCCATGGCTTAATATCAATTGAATTATGCCTATGTAAATGATAATTCAACACTCTTAGCTCAACACAATGAATTTAAGGACAAATTAGGGATTGTTTTACACTCTAGGGATTTTTGGTGGTTTACACAAAGCTGTAATGGAAAAAATAAAGTCTTAAATATGTGTTTTGGTGAATTATATTACATTTAGATCATGCATTTATACCTTTTACATTCTTATGTACATAAGATATTTGAATATGACATATATGCCTATGTGGCATCTGCTATCACATAGCCCATTTATTTTTAAAATATGACCATTATCCCTTGGACACATTTCATCATTTCATGAAATAATATATCTTGATCAAATTCACATCATTGATCTCTCAAAGAGTCTTCTAGACTTGAATTTCATCGTAGCCATTAATATTTGATCTAAGTTCATGATATTGTGCCATTTTCATCATCATATGCTTTTTGTGTACCTTGAGTCTATTTTAATTTTGCTAATTCCCTTATTATACATGGTATATTTTCATGAAATCTAGTCTCTTTGACTCCTTCACTCGATGCTCATTGTTGATCTTATTTTATAGGATTAAATGTGTACCATTTATATTATTTTGAGGGATTAAATGTACACTATTAATTTGATTAATGCAAGATCAATTATATACCATTTATCTATTCTTTGTACATCCAATTAAGCATGGAACATTTATTTGTATCTAGTTGACCATGATTATGACACTTATCACTGTTGTGATCTTTCTTGAGATCCATTAACATGTTGACTCTGTGCTCATCATAAATTTTCTTTTTCAAGATTGAATGTGTACTATAGATCATAGATCTTGAATTGATGACCCCATCCTTCATCATGGATCTTTGATCAAGATTTTCACACTTGAACATGTATCATCAATATTAGCTCTAAGGAACTTTGGATTATTGACTTTGGGTTAACCCCTACATACCATCGACCTTTCTTTTGAGCTCTAGATATTTTGCCACTTGCTAACACCACGTGTTTTTTTACCTATGAATAGTGAAAGTAATGAAGGGTTATAGGTATATAAAGATGTAGGATAAAATTTGGACAAAGGCTTTAATAAATTAATAAATTTAATTAGAACTTAGGCTAAAATTAAGCTAATACTTAGAAGTAAAGTGACCCATCAATAATGTAAACCCATCATGATAATAACTTAGGCTAAACTAATTTAAACTAAGGTTTTTAACATAGTTTGAACATAGATTTAATTAATTGAATAAAGACCAAAGGTTAATCAAAAGGGGTCAATTTGATCATTGAATCGTCAACCATGAATAATTTTCCATTTAAATGAATATTAATTTAGCCTACAACATATAAACTAATTCCCTGGATTCATGACCCCACACTAAAAAAGGCTACAAGTCCCTTATTCTATAGGGAATAAATTTATAAACTCTAAAGGGTGATTCAAATAGGTCCCTTAACCAATCATAAAAATTAGTGGCTGAGGGTTTGTGTGAAATTAAGAACAACCCATCACACTTGGGTGAGAAAAAGAGGAAACGAGACACTCATGAATAGTCTATGCCCAAAAAGGTGGGTAAGAAAAAAAATAAAAGCAATGTTGGGGAAGAGAAGCAAGATAATTAATCTATGGATAAGGATCATTATGAGAAAAAATATCAAGGGGAGGATTATATTGATAAATATATTGATAATGAGGTCTTGAGGAGCACTAGTAAGAGATTGAGCATCAGGGGATCTAGCAGGTTGGCAAATGATAAAACCCCAGTGTTGAAAATTGTTAACTACTAATCCTCAACCTCTGACTTGGAGTATGAAGTTGAAATCATAAAGGTAAAATACAATCCTTACTAATTGGTATAAAATAAGGGAATAAGTTACTTTGAGGATTTAAATAATTCCTTCTATGATTCTAATAAGGAGGATACTGAGTCCATGGATGCTCCTATGAAAGAAGCTACCAATGATAATTTTTGAAACAATTATATTCATAATAAAAAGGATTTAGAAGAGGTAAATAATGAGTTTAATTATCTTGAGAACAAAATGAATTTTATGACTACCTTATGTGTGAAAGTCTTCCACTAAGATTCTACTTCCCTGTCTATCATGTACGCTGGTTCAAGCAAAGAAATGGATATGAAAGGTAAGTCTTCTAGTAAGGAGAAACTCATAGGTTTCCTCAAGGGAGATTAGAAATGTTTTATTAACTATTCTTTATATTTTTTGTATCTTGGATTTGGTTTTTCTATGTTCTTCTACTAGTCTATTATTGCTTTGTTGTTGTCTACTTGTTTTGTTACCCCTGGGGCTTTTTGTAATAGGGGTTTAAACCATTTTTTCTTGCTTATCAATAAAAAGACATAGAAACACATGAAGCTAATTTTAGTAACATTAGATAAATTAAAATAAATCTTATATGTTAACATGTCAATGTAAGCTAGATCAAGTTGAATGTCTATTTTTTTAAGACAAATTTATAGAATATGAACAAGGGTCCTCATTTTTCAGAAATGGGGATATGTTGACCTCAATATTAGGTAATGTATATTAACTATTCATGACTTTATACATGTCGCTAATGGTCTCAAATTACTTTGAATATTCACATTGAACATGTCAAAGTCATGTTTTTTGACATTGTAGAGTCCATTTGTAAGATGTATATTTTTCACATGACTGAACATATATAAATTCATGTATTTCCTTGTTTAAATAAATAATTAAATTGATGTATGATACCATATGAATTTAATATACATGAATTAGCCATATATAGGGATGAGACACCAATCCCATATTATTTTCTCCAAGATGAACTCAAGAACACCATTGCTCTCCTATGTTTTAAACAAGCCTAAAACTTTTTTCCAATCAAAATAACTGATGTTTTATGATCCATATTAAAATAAAAAATATTAATAATTATTTTAAATTTTTTCTATTATTCCTAATATCCATTTTAATTTTGAAAACCTATATCTCATCTAAAACTTTCCCTTTACTATCTCATTTTTTATGTATAGGTCTACAACCATGAAATGCGATATATGAGGGTAGGCAAGTTTGAAGTTTGAGATCTTCGAGATGTTTGAAAATTATTTATGATAATATAGGTAATTTATATATTGTGATAATTCCTTGAATATTACCATTGGTACTCTTATAAGTTATTCTCATGTATAAACAAAAAACTTGCATTTGAATGAATGTTTGGTACTCACACATAGCGTATCTCTTCCCGTGTGACTTGAAGAGTCTAAACTCAAGGATTATAGGAATATTTTAATAGGGATGAGATCAGATAAAAATTTATTAAAAATCTTATATAAATTATCATTAAAATTTTTGGGTAAAAATGTTTACCTACACATCTACACACTGATAGGTTAACAAAGCCTTTTACTTAGCTTTGAAAACATACCCTAAGGTTCTCAATAATGACCATCAATTAGGGAATGGTATTAGGAATTTATTTAGGGTATTATTATCTATTTGAAAATTTATCGTGAAAATAAGGATTCACAGGTGTGGATGAGACTCCTTCCTTTATGTCATAGTCATACTCTCTATCTCACACTTGGGAGCATTATTAGATAACACTAATGCCAATGAATCTCAAGTTTTCATACCTATAATATATTCTTGGTGATGAAATTATATGGTGTAATAAGGTTTTATGGATATATTGGAAGTAATTATAGGATTAAAACATCCAAAATGAACCAAATCCTTGCTTGTAGCTTCTCAAATAGTTTTGTGGGTCATTCAAAGTAGAGTTTTTTCCCTTATAATCTAGGCATATGTCAAATAGATGCTAGAAAATGGTGTGAGAGAACTATTATGTTCTTATATGATCTCCAAAAATCACTAATTTTATAAAATTGTCTCATAAATTCTTTGAAACTACCCAAACTTGAGCTACTAGGATCTTAACTCACTATTTTATGACTTAACAATTGTTCATAAAGCTGAGTTTCATTGGACAACTACTGCCATTAAATGGAATGGAATTATGTTCCCTTCATTTTCCCAAAATATTCATATTAAAATCTCTTTCTCCTCTAATAAATAACCTCAAGTTTTTGGGCCTTCTTGAGCTTACAAGTAGACTTGTGGAACTCAATTGAGAAATGGCATAGGTTTTTGCCTTTTTTAAGATTGTCACTTCTTCTGAAGTATGGATTTGAGTCTCAAGAGAGCATATATACGATTAGAGAGGCTTGTAATTTTCTCCTCAATAATTTTTTTTCAAATATACCATTATAGGATTGTTCTCCTTAATAAACTGATTGTTCTACCTTTTTGACCTATTGGAGTTAATGAACCAAGTAGGCATAAAGTCTCCATTACTTATATAGGCCTATAACGATGTAAAAAACATTTCCCACCTTTATTCCTTAATATATTCTTCACTATCTCTCTTTTGGATTACAAATGGATGAATGGGTAGTTATAAAAGTGTTATAACATTGGAAATTTTATCCTAAGTCATTTTGAACAAGATGTATAACCAATTATACATATCATGACATTACACAAGTGTTAAATGGTATGAGACCCTTATTTAATGATATAGACCTTCATTTTTAAAAAAATTTCAAAGATTAATATTATAACATTTCAATAATGAATACAATACATAATGAAGAAAACCCTACACTTTTGAAACATACCTTAAATTATCCAAAATGCTTAAAATTACAATGTTATAAACATACTAGTTTTGTTGTTTGGTCTACTTATTCATCTTAGGACACATTCCACCTTCAAGGTTCACCATTATTCTTCCTTAACCATGATTAAATATTTACCTTGACTAAACACTCAAACCTTAACTTTCTCATATTGGCCTTAATCTATGTTAAACACATTGGAAATGGTCACATTGATTGACTTTAAACATAGACTAGGTGACTTGACCTTAACCCTAACTATTAAACCCTAAGAGACTCTTAAAACTATAAAGAATAAAAAAAATTCTATCACCTTGAGGCCAACCATGATCAAAACAAGATTATTTATATTGATATCAATAAATTTAATATCATAATGACCAATGTTTTGAATGTTATTCACCTATGGTGGCTAATTTTAGCTAAAAATAATGACAGTTGCCATCTGTTTATAAGAATAAATTGATGAATAATATATTTTGAGTGTTAGTAAAGATGAAATAGGGGAAGACACTAGTGAGGAAGAAACTATTGGGAGGTGAGGGTTGAGGAAGAAATATAGGAAGAGACTACAACCAATGAGTAGCTTCAATAAGAATAATAAGAAATGGATGAGTTTTTGGTAGAAGGGGAAGTAGAATAACAAACCCATATCCCTACAAGTCCATAATTAAATGATCATGAACATTTACTAATGTCATACTATTGGGGCCAACATACCCCCATTTTTGGAAAATTGGGACCCTTGATAAATCCTAAGTTTTGAACATGAAATATGACATGTTAGGATCATTTGTAAAATTTGAAGATCATCCACTTTGTTAAAAGTAGGATTATTTGGTATTGTTTTGGATTTATACTCACATCTCTAATAAGTGGTCTTTATGGATTTTTAGTTACAATTTCCATGGCATTTATTTATGATAATTTCATATCCTAAAACCCTGACAAAACCCTCAATTTAATTTTGAATAATGGTAGTAACCAAATTGGTGAGAACCCCTTTTAAAATTCATTTTGGACCTAAGTATAAAACTCATGTTTTAAGCTTATTCATGTTTTTAAACACAATTAAAACTTAACTTAAAATTCTTGGCCCCTTTTTTAATTTTTCCCTTTAAAATTCCTTGTATGCCTAACTAGTTGTTCATTCTATAGGGTCCTTTTAATATTTACTAAAATTATCCTAAGATTTTAACTCTAAGGCCCAAGTGTATTTATTAATACAAATGGGAACTTAGTCTTAACATCTTAGCCTAAGTTTTAGTTTACCAAAATCCCTTTTTATGTTAGTTTGGTACCTTGTTTATACCTTAGCCTAAAGTTTTAATAACAGGCCTTGATTTATTTATTGATACAAATGGGAGCTTAGTCTTAACACCTTAGCCTAAGTGTATTTTTAGTTATAGGTTCTATGGCATTTGTTTCTGATAATTTTATATCCTAAAAGTTAATTAAACCCTCAATTTAAATTTGAATAATGGTGGGAATAAAATTGGTGAGAAACCATTTTAAAATTCATTTTAGACCTAAGTATAAAACTCATGTTTTAAGCTTATTCATGTTTTTTAACACAACTCAAACTTAACTTAAAATTCTTTTCCCCCTTTTTAATTTACCCCTTTAAAATTCCTTTTATGCCTAACTAGTTGTTCATCCTATAGGGTCATTTTAATATTTCCTAATCTTAGACTAAGATTTTAACTCTAAGGCCTCACTGTATTTATTAATAAAAATGTGACCTTAGTCTTAACATCTTAGCCTATGTTCTATTTTATCAAAACCCCTTTTTAGGTTAGTTCGGTACCTTGTTTATACCTTAGCCTAAGGTTTTAATACAAATGCCTTGATGTGTTTATTGATACAAATAGGAGCCTAGTATTAACACCTTAGCCTAAGTACTTATGACTAGGGTCCTAACATTAACTTCCTTGCATCTTGCAAGATACAATGGCCTTATCTTTATCATGGCCTTTGATCAAGCAGAGCGAGAAAAGCCTAAACTTTGACTTAAACAATGTGCATCTATAATGATCTAACAGTTCACACTTCCTCATAGCCTTTTAATCAAATGGCATGAGCAAAACTGATAGGATCCTTCATGTAACTCCCCAAACCAGTCATATTGAAGCCATTAGATCATGATCAATGGTTCTCACTTTCTCATGAATATCCAATCAGATGGAGCAAAGAATAATTGATAAGGCAAAGGATTATGGAAGCCTTGAATGATTGACATGAAACACACTTACATTAAATTATTAAAATAAAAGAGTTCCCTAGAAAAAATAACCAATTATGAGCAAGCACTTAGATCATAATTGATGGCTGACACTTTGTCATGGATTTTGATCCAATAGATCGAATTAAGTCCATGACCTTGGGAAAACCTATGGATGTGCCAAGTGCCATTCTCATATTGGGTGATAATAATTTGATGAGCTTAAAATTAATGTTTATGTGACCATCATTTAATGTTCGTGAGGATGTGTCTGACATCCATGTGATCATCAACTTTAAGCCTATAAAATTAAAAGCTTCACTAGCTTAAAATTGATGTTCCCATGACCACCATTTAACGTCCATAAAGGTGTATTTGACATCTACATGACCATATAATTTAATCTAATGAATTATTATGCTGAGGGCCAAAATACACTCTAAAATCTTTTTGGAAGGTTTGGAAATAGCTTTACAGGCTAAGGGAAGTGCTAAAACAATGCTTAAACACTAGAAATCCTCAATTTACAAAATGTGGAAATGATATTATAATCTAAATATACACAAAATAAACTTAGTCTAAAAATCTATACTTTAAGGTCCCCATGGCATTTTGTTTAAATATCACCAACCTTAAACTATAGACTTATACTAAGTCTTATTTTAAAAAGAGAGTTCTTATAGCTTAAAATTTACACCAAATGCTTCTATTTAAAGGTTTTAATGTGTTTTGTAAATATAATAAAATCCTATTTGTTATTGGACCATTACATCATGTTGATATTTGTGAACATATTTTATAAGCCTTGGCATAAATGTTTTAGACTAATGCATACATTGTGTTTATTAAACATAGTGTAAACATTAGCCTAGAATATTTAGGCCATAGCCCCCTTGGGTATAAATAAAAAAACTTAGACATCAAACCCTTATAATCCATAAAAACCTTATCCTAAGGTTTATTTTATGATTAATAAGTGAAACAAATCTTAGCCTAAAGGACTTAAACTTATGTTGTGGTCTGAATAATGTACTACCTTAAAGTTTGGCATCTCTATAGATCAACAATTCATACTTCATCATTGGATTTTGATCCAATGGTATGAGGCTACCATAGAATTTTCAATGATACCTTGAGAACCCATGAATTTGACACATGGTGAAGGCTCATTTGATGTGGAGCTTATAAGATGGTCTGACAGTTCACACTTCATCATTGGAAGATGATCCAATAATGTGAATGTGTTTATGACTTTTCAAAGGCCCATAAGCTTGACACATGGGTAATTTTCATTCAAAAAAGAACTAAAATATGATTTGGAGCATGGGGAGGCATGTAAATATGTCAAGTGTTACAGTTACAATGCTTGGAAGAAAGGATCCAATCAGAGGCAATGGTTCATATTATAGTTAATGGCTCACACTAATCCTAGATTTTGATCCAATGAAGCAAAATAAAAGAGGTATTTTTTAAATGTCAATGGTTAGTGCTCAAAATGAATTTATGAAAAATTCCATGAAAGGCCTAGACCAATACCACATAGGCACCACACATGCAGAAAAGGACATAATTAAAAGTTTTTGTGGGCATAAAAATGCAAAGGTCCAAATCAAATATAAGGCACATATAAGCTAAATCCTAGCTATATTACACCATAAAATCTCCAAAACCCTAAACCCTACATAAAAATGACCCAAATGGACTCAATTGGTTAAAATTTGATCTAAGGAGAACTTTATTATATTTTTGAGTACAAGAGAGCTTTCATAGAGATAATTTACAATCTCATATTAGTAATTCGTAGAAGAGATAATGGTAGCTCATAGACAATAATTAAAGGACACTGAGATTTAAATGTTAGTAGAAAATAAAGGTTGGATCTTTAAAGATACTGAATTAGACCTTATAACCCTAAATGTCTTTATTATTAATAAATGTTCCAAACTCTTCTTCATGGTGGAAGAATTAAATCCCATTACAAAGGAAGAGTAGAGGATCACTACGGTGAGTAAGAGACACTATTATTTTGTTGTTATCTACATATATAGCCTTCACCATGCCATGGAAAAACTTGAGGTACTACATTATGTAGACATCCTTGCCCCATCTTTGTTGATTGTAAGGTAGACAATGAATAGATCATCAGGGAGGGAAATTCTAAAAAAAATAGCCTATATGTCTCGTATAGATTTTTAAAAATATTATAATCTCCCTCCTCCCTAAATGGACCTATCTAAGATTAAAAAGTGGACTAGAAACCATGACCTAGACTTTATGCTTAGAGCTTGGTTACACCAAGGACCTCGCATCCTTATGTGATTTGAAGGAAAAATCCTAATAGTCCAATTTAGAGATGAAATCAAAGTTATAATTACCCTATTGAACCAAGCCTATATATCCCCCTTAAATTCTTATATGAATAAAATATGGATCCCCTTTGTTCATTTCCTAGTTGATGAAAATCTCATCCCTGTAATTGGAGATTTAATCAGTGTCTTCTTCATTAAGCAATTCACTACCATAAAAAGGAAGAACTCCAAGTAGTTTTATATGATGTCATACTTACTAGATGACATGATTGACTCAATTAACTGTTTGAGGATTAGGAATTGGTCCCCAAATGTAAAAACTAATATTTCACACCACTACTCCAAATTACATATCTTTAAGTAAAAGAATCATATGTAATTTATTTGTGAATACATTTATCAAGCCACAATAGAAGCCATCATAGGTGTTACCATGCCTAGGGTCTACCCCCTCATCAATAATTTTGTTGAAATTATGGGGGACATATGGTATTACTCTGATTGTATAGTCATCAAGATTGATGACATCCTATCCTAGCCTTACTGATTGCTAGTATATGTTCCTAACAAGCTTGTTGAAAAAGAAATTATTGCCTAGCTCATTAATGGAGTTGATAAAATATGAAAGGATAAGAATAAGGGTATACTCCACCCCTTTCCCCTAAATATTGGAAAAACCATAGCTAAAGACTAGAAATAGGTGGAAATTATGTCCACATATAGGGATTTATTTGGCTTTTAGCTGTATGAAATCAAAATGTGGGATCCAAAGAACACAGTGGGTGAGTATTTAAAAGATAAGAATGTCCCATACTTGATTATGTACATCAAATCAATGTTCATGACACCATATATATTAAGCCTAAGAATTATGAATAAGTATTGGTCAAGATCTAAGACTAAAACATCAAGCTTGAACATAGATTAAACAAGGATGACAAGCCATCAAGAGAGGCATGGGAAATACATCATTTATAGTATCAATTGATACCTAGACCATTTAGAATGTCCCAAGAGAAACCCCAAATATAAAATCCATAACCATAGCCTAAAGATCAGATTGTGCAAGGCCAAGATGAACAAGGCCATGGAGAGGAGAAAGTAGGAGAGGTGAAATTATAAGAGAGGCATGGAAAGTGGCCCTCATTTTAAACACTCTCATAAAGGCCACCTTCCCAAATTTAATGCATATGCATGATCACCTTGGAATGAGAAGATACACTTGAGGGTGTTCTTAATGAGCTCATAGAGGCATATTAAATAGACAAGGAAAAGGAGAAGCTTGAAGAAGCCTAAGTATAAGAGGGAGAACCTAGATATAATTAAGGAAAAGATCTTGTCCTTGTGCCATCCTAAGATAAGAGGAAATAAAAGATAACATTAGTTATTTTAGGATAAAATAAGAGGCCAAGATTGAATATTTTTCACCCCAAAAATGAGATAAATTTGTTCAGTGATGAATTCCCCCTTCATGGGCTAGTTATCCCTAACTGGTTCATTTATGGGAAATTACAAAAGATTCCTTCTCTCTCCCATTCATGGTCCATGACAAGAGTTATTGATGTTGAGATGTATGATGACATGAAGTTATGGATAATGGTTATGGTGAATGAGCAAGAATAAAGGAGGATTGTGGTCACTTAAGGGCCAAAAATCAATAAGATGGATGCCCCAAGAGAATCTAGTAGCTTAGGCATGGAGGTCCCAAAAATTTCCAAGTTTAAGAAGCCAATCACTATAATCCAATTCAACCCTAAGATAGTTGGGTTAAAAATGGTAACTACCATGATATCTATGTTTGGAATAGAGGAATTCACCTTCTAAAAGGTGGATCCCTTTATAGGATTAACCCCTATGGGAGGTCAACATCTTGGTGAAGCTACCATAAATGAAGAGGATGTGGAAAGTTTAATTGATGATTACTTAGCACAAGAAAAAGATATGGTCCAAGGCATGAAGCATAGTCTTCTAAATATAGAAAGGGAAAAATAAAACCTATAGACATGGGAAGTTCCATCAGTACCTTAAGAAGTGACCAAAATTCTTGATGAGACATTTTATGACATGTTTGAGGCACTCAAAATAATGAAGCTGAGGTAGAGTGCATTAGAGTGGCAAAGTACATTTTCTAATAGTTTCATTACCTAATGGTAAGCCTCATAAGAAAATATAGTCAAACTCCTCAACATACAAGCAAGAAAATAGATCCTAGGCTTGAAAACCATCATTTTGGGACACTTCAGCATAATTGTGGGAATTATGGTTGACAAGGTTCAAAGTTTGAGTGCATGGCACAATGATGTGGAAAGGATCCTAGAAGATGATAAGGAGCTAATTGAAAGGATGAAATTCTTCTTGGGACTATGCTTATAGGTCCTACATAACCCACTACTCTTAGAATTATAAGTGATGAGGAATTTAGACATAGGAATACCTTCGGAACATAGAAAATCAAAGGAAAGAGCCAAGGAAAATTTGGGGCTAATAAGATCCTAGACATGATATTTAATACTAGAGAGAGGATAAATGAAGCTAAGAGAATTAAAGAAGCCATGGATATAAATGATAGAGAGTTTGATGACCTAGCATATCAAGAGGAGAAGCATATTCTAAAACCTACCATGGATCTAGATCTAGTTTATAAGAAACATACTAAGGCCATGATCATCCTCCAACAACAACAAGTAGAGGCCTAACCAGCAAATTGGACAATATTCTATTTTGTAGAATTTTGTAACATTTTGAAATAGAATATTCCATTATAAATACATATGCTAATTTGTTAGCATATTTGCCTCTAGGTTTGTATGATTTTGAAAAGCACATGTATTTTAGAGCTTGTAAGGATAACTATCTTTATCTTTGTATACCTATATTTTTTAACTAATTGGTATATTGTCTAATCTTTCTATAAATGCATATATTACCATTTGTAAAAAAGGAATTTTTTGAGAAAATTTTGTACACTTGAAGAAATTAATAGAATCAAGTAATTATGCATGGATTGTCCATATTTGATACATCAATTACTAATATAACTTTTCTCTTAATTCCTAGTAGATGTCTAGAATTTAAATGGTGTCTTTAAATTTTGAGTTGCCTTTTCTAATCACAAGGTTTCTAATTTGTGCATATGCTAGATTAGTTGAAGGATCTTAGGCTTTCATTTAATTCATTTTGGTATGTATTTAGATGTGCTAAGGATATTTGATTCTAGTAGTAAATCTTTAAAGTAGACATGGTTCTTACCTATGACTCTTTACATTATCCTTTGAAGTTTGCCTGGTATATAGTGAAATTTGAGCTTAGACTATGTTGTATTATATATTGGTTGAATGAATAATTAGTTTCAATTGATGATTTTTCATATTGTTTGAGACTTAAATTGGTAATCATTCATTTCTTTTCTACCTTACCCTTATCTTTTCTCTTTTTTTACATCAGATCACTTTAGTTTGAGTTTCATTATAAATACCAACTTAGATTAGTCTATAGCTAAAATATGGATCATAATTCACTAAGTATTAACTTAGACTCTCTGTAATTCACAAAAATGGACCAAGGTGGCTCCCAACCACCAAATCAAATAAATATTATGGAATATTTTATCTTACTCTACTACTATTTCACCACAGGTAACTAGATTTTAAAAAACTACAACTCATGTTCAAAATTTTCTAAATTCTAAAATGAGAATTGGCCTTTAAACACTAAGCACACCTATGGTTCATTTATAATAATTAATAGGAGAAGCTTCCATTGGTGCTAGAAGGAGGGCATGAATTCTTTGAATCTTTATTGATCTAAGTTTGTTTTATCAAAATATTAGTGTATCTTT
This sequence comes from Torreya grandis, assembly GCA_037957365.1. NCBI lineage: Eukaryota > Viridiplantae > Streptophyta > Pinopsida > Cupressales > Taxaceae > Torreya > Torreya grandis. Next base: position 24,723 of record JARHVA010007409.1, read on the forward strand.
GTGTTTTTAAGTGAATTATTTCCTTAGAATTATAAATATAATTGATATTTATTATTTATAATGCATATATGTTCTTTATTAGACAAATATTGAAATTCTTTGAGATTTGATGTTGTTTTTTGGTAATATTAGCTTTAGCTTTGAAAATCCTTAATATCTAAGTTTAGGATGTCGCATTTTCATCAAATTCAAGTATATATTTCATGGATCTAAGTTCCTTTATGCTTATAATTATAAATATAGATCATATTCATGTAATTAAACTCATATTTGAGCTAATTAAATCAAATATCAATGTCCTTTGCAATTTTTATACCACCTTTCCAAAATAAGCTCAATATGTAGATCAAACTCTTGTTATTTGTAAAATTTAACTTGATACATCATATTTCAAGTAAGATATTCAAATTTTAAGTTGGAATTGCCTCATATTAGAACAAGATCACACTTAGAGACTAGGGAGTCTTTACTAGATCTTGAGGTTCACATAAAGGCCAAACATGACAAAGGTAGATGTAAGAGATCCAAATCTCTTTCGAATTCACCCCTTTAAGGTACCTTTTCCTTCAATATTCATCTAAATATGGCTTGTTTGGGAGAGTCTTCCATCAATGTACTAGTTGTGGTACATGACCTCCCACACAACCCTAAAAATTACTTTTCAACATTTAGTCCAATGGGTATAGTAATCGCTAAATAACATATAAAATATTTTAAAGTTGCCTTAATATTTATAAATGTTGTGAATGAGGATGTATCTTACAGGTTATTTCCCTTAACCTTTAAGGACGCTTCTTATGAATGGTTTTTGAACTTGCCTAATAATTACATCACTAGTTGGGATGATTTCAATAATGTGTTTATAGATCAATTTGGTAAGATTGTTAGTCCTTGTGTTATCTACCATCAATTTACCACCATTAGAAGAGATGAAAGTAAGCCTATTAGGTCCTTTAATGCTCTATTTCAAAAAAAAATTAGCAAGACCATAGACCCTTATAAGCTTGATGATGTTTTAGCTCAAGATATTTACAAAGATACAGTAGATCCCATGGCCTCCATATTCTCGAACAGATCTATTTCAGCCATAACTTCATTAGCTAGAGCCTATGTTAAGGTAGTAAACATCAATTAACACATGTATCCCCAAGGATAAATGGAATATTCTATGCCAAACATCAACCCATAAATTTTCATTTTGAACTTATTCCCAAACAACAACCAAAATCTCCCAACCTTAAATCAACTCCCAAATATAACTCAATTGCCATTGAGTCATGCAACTCCCAATTATAATTTAATATTCTTAAATCATTCTACTAATTTATTTATTATAAAAAATCAAATGGATCTGGTACCATCTACTAATAATAAATAGGTACATAATTTTGAAACTCTTAAAAATGAGAATGAATCTATCTTATAAATGGTCTAAAAGTTGAACATTGATTTTCTTCAGTTAAAAAAACAAGTTGGAAATACTACTAAAAGTTTAGGTGGGAACTTCTCATTTCAAAGGTATAATAGGCCAAAATGATAGTTTTCATAATAATAGGAATAATGAGCCATCTTCTGAAAAGAACACCATGGACATTAACCTCACTTATATTGTATTACCTAATTATTCTAGGATACATTGCATAACCAAGCATGAAAAAATTGATTGTATTGAAAATTTTAATGATTTTTAGGCTTTTTAGGAATAATTATATACATTTTAAGTAGTCCTTAATAAGGATAGTGATATAATTACCTCTGCATCCAAGTCCTCTAATCAAGCATTTATGGTGAACACCTTTGATTTCCCCTCTCAAGAGGAAAATGAACCTGATGAGATCCCTAAAGAGATCCAATCCTTTCAAAAATTCTTTAAGAAGACATATCCCTTAAGGAATAGGGAACATAGGCAATATTTGACCACAAAAATGCCTCCAAACAATTTTGGAACTCATCCAAACAATTCTTCAAGCAACAATCCTAAGCCACATAAAGGGATTACTTCTAAACATAGCATTGAAACTCCTTGTTCTTCTAGAACTAGATATAACATAATTGAAGACATGACAAAAATAAAGGCTAATATCAATTCACATGAACTCACATAAATTATAAAGCAAAGGGATCTCCTTCTAGAGTTATTTTCAAAAGGATCTAGCAACCTACCCAAGGCTGATCACGCCAATGTGACTATTCACAAAGCTAAGGCTTAATCTCCTACTTTATTTCTCACTATCAGGATCTTTAGTAATAATTTGCATAATTTATGAGCATCTACCAATATCATGTTAGTAGGTATATGAAAATAACTTTTCCTAACTCTTATTAAATCTAATAGGCTTGTCACCCAATTAGAAAATTTTAGAGTTAGGGTAATAGGGGAGCTTCTAAATGTTCACATGCAACTATATTCTAAGCTTAAGGTGTAGTAATTAATTGATATTCAAGTTATCAATATACAAGATGTTTATGGAATCTTATTGAGCAAGGAATTGACCAAGGCTTTGAATGGTTACATGTCTATAAATTGCTCACATATATGGCTACTTTAGAAGGGTGTTCCTAATCAAATCAAGGTTAAGAGAGAACCAAGGATGAAAGATATGATAATTGAGTATAATGATTTGAATGAGAGGGTTATCATAATTGAATTAGACTTAGGGGTTTTCACCCTAGAGACTAATAAGTTATGTGATCCCAAGGGTTCTCATGTTGTTCCTAGACTATGGAATTTTCATTTTGATGGTTCTAAGTGTAATGTTAAATCAAGTGTTGGTATTATTTTAACTAACCCTTCTAATAAAAAGTACCATGATTCTTATAGGCTCCAATTCCCTTGTGCTAATAATCTTGTAGAGTATGAAGCCCTTATCTTAGGCTTAAATTTTTTTATAAAGAATAAGGTCATATAACTATTAGTTTATGGGGATTTGAAACTAGTGGTCAACTAGGTAAGAAGCAAATACCAATGCAAGATCTCATACCTAAAAAGGAATAAGTTTAGAGTTTGAGATTTGATTGAATCCTTTAATTCCTTTGGCATCATTTCTATCTCATGAGGAGAAAACCAAGTTGTTGATTACTTGGCATCTATTATAACCAATCTCATGCCCAACCAAAAGTTTACCTAATTTTAGCATTGAGTTGATCCCTTGTCTTTTAGTGCCTAATAATGTTAACCATTTACAATTTTTCAATGATGATCAACAAATATTGGATTTAATGACTAATTATGGATAATTTGATGCTCATATCATTGTTGATACTAATGAAATTATATTTAAGGAAGATAAATTTGATGGTAAATTCATTTACTTGAATGACAATATCCCTGAGGGGATGATTGCTTTAGAAAGACTATTTGATCAGGATAAACTAGCTGAGGTTTAAAAGGTTCCCAAGGTAAGTGGGAAAGATTATAATATTGTTGATCTTGGTCTCTTATACAACCCTAACTAGTAAATATTACAAAATCTTGTATGAATATGGAAAATAAGAAATATAAAGAGCTCCTTACCCAATACAAGGATGTCATAGCTTGGTCCTATGATAACTTAAAGATCTTTGATCCAATGGTCACTACCCATAATATGCCCCTTAAAAAAAGTTTAAACCATTCAAGTAGAAATATAGGCCTGTAAACCCTATCTTAGATTCCATGATCTTTAAGAAAGTCAAAATATTACTGGATGCTAGGATAGTCTTCCCTATCAATCATTCTACTTGGATGGCTATCTTGGTGCTAGTAAGGAAGAAGAATGGTGAGATTAAAATTTGTATTAACATTAGAAACATAAAAATAGCATTAGAAAAATCCAACTATACCCTTCCCTAGATGAAGTAATTCAAGTTGTTTTAGTTTTAGCTATTATGTCTTTTCTTGATGATTTTTCAGGCTACAACCAAGTGTTGGTTGATAGAGAGGATAGGATGAAGATAGATTTCACCACCAAGTGGGGAACATTTTCTTATAACAAGATTCCCTTTGGGATAATAAATGTAGGAGATAATTTTTAAAGATCTATGGACCATGCCTTCTAGGGCTTGATAGGTAAATACGTCATTATTTATATGAATGATCTAACAATTTTTTTATAAACATAGGGAAGATCACTTCATGCATTTGTAACAAGTTTTTGAGAGATACAAAAGGTATAGAATTTACTTAAACCCTAAGAAGAGCATATTTTGTGTAACTAAAGGTAAATTATTATGTCATTTTATATCCAAATATGGGATCTTTATAGATCTTGAAAGAGTGGAGGACATATCTAGAATAGAACATCCAAACAGTAAAAAAGAGCTAAAGTCATTCTCTAGTAAGATAAATCTATAAGAAAGTTTATTTTTGGCTTTGCATAGATTGTCAAGCCACTGAATGACATGCTAAATAAGTATGCCAAGGTCACATGGAATTAATAGTATAGAAAGACATTCAATGATATCAATGAAGCCATTAGCCAAGCTCCAGTCCTTATAAGTCTTGATTTCTCAAGGGACTTCTACATCTATTCCTTTACATCTAACCACACTATGGGTATATTATTGACTTAGAAAATTTAAGGGTGTGACCATCCAATTGATTTTATGAGCACTAATTTTAACAAATCTATGTTAAATTATTCATGGATTGATAAGCAAACATATGCATTAGTTCAGGTAGTCTAGAAATTAAGGCATTACATCTTTAGAAATAAGGTGCATGTTATCTTACCTGACCCTACCACTAAACTTATGTTAAGTTAGAATGAATTAGGATAATGTAGAGGTCAATGTATGTCATTTTAGTAGGAGTATGATATAGAAATGAAAAAATCAAGATTGGTAAGATGTTAGGGTTTGATCCATATGATTGCTAATACTGACCATAGGATAAGTATTATGTAAGTGGATCAACAAAACTTTTATGCTAGTGAGTGGTATGATTTAATGACACATTTGATAATTAATGATACTTGTCCTATAAGATTTTATATGGAGTAAAATAGGACCATAAGGTTGAAGTAAAACCACTACTTGATTAAATATGGGATCTTGTATAGATTTTTTTTTGAAGGAGTTTACCTAAGATGTGTCTCACAAGAAGAAGCAACCCAAATCATGAGCATTTTCCATGAAAAGTTGGGTAGTGGGCATCCATATAGTAGAACCATAGCCCATAAAATTATTACATCTAGTTATTATTGGCCAACTATTTATAAGGATGCTCATAAACATGTGAGGTAATGTCTTTCATGTTATATTTTTAGCACCAAGGAGCCAAAGGTAGTAATACCTATGAAACTAGTCATGGATGACAAACCATTTGCACAATTAAGATTATAATTTGTTAGGGTAATCAAACCAAATTAATTTAAGGGTCATAAATATGTCTTGATAGGCATAAACTATTTTAAAATATGGACTAAATTTTTAGCGACTAAGTAATGGAAGACCAAAGAGGTGATCAACTTCTTAGAAGAAAACATTTGTACTAGGTTTAGAACTCTAGTCTCTCTAGTGTGTGACAATTGATCTACATTAATTTAAATAGAGATGAATTAATGGTATTATTATAATGGCATTAATCTCAATTTTTCATCCAACCATTATCTCCAAGGAAATGGATTCTCTAAATCTACAAATAAAAACCTAATGAAGACAATCAAAAATTCTACAACAAACAAGCCCAAGCCTTGTCACAAGCTCCTTAAATTTTTAATTTGGGATGATAGGATAAGAATAAATAAAAATTTAATATCCTCATCATTTTTATTGCTATATGGATAAGAACTTATATTTCCTATTACTCTCAAGTTTCCCACATACAAATTTATCCAAGAATACATGGAAGAGCATCAAGAACTTGCCAACTGGATATTGATAGAAATAGTTTAAATGGAAGTGTTGAGGGAGAAATCCTCTGATAAATTTAGTAGACATCAAACCATATTTAAGAGATGGTTTGATAAAATTTATAAGAATAAGGTGTTAAAATAGGGAGACCTAGTTCTCTTTTGGGACAAAGAATCTGAGCCTAAGGGTAAACATGGTAAATTCACACCCTTATGGATTGGCCCATACTAAATTGAAAAAATAGTGGTAAAAAACACCTTTAAGCTCAAATATATACAAGGAGTAGAGTTTAAATTTCCCACTATTGAAAAATACCTCAATCACTACTTCTCTATTTCTCCTTTTGAGTTCTTTATGGAGTAAAACTATAAGACGATTATATTTAGAGTAGGTAGGCTAGCTAGTTTTCTTTCATTTATTTCCTTCCTATCCCTTATTTGTGTATAATCATGTATATATTTGTTTTTTTTATTTTAATTTATTTATTTCTTACTTTATATTATGTGTCTCTTTCTTATTTCCTTGTTCTTTGATTGTAATAAGTAATTTTGGACAATCCTAAGCTTGACATTATAAAATTTTCTTAAAAATTCCCAAAAATCAGAAATGAAGGTATGAACCCCATTCATTTGATTAAAAAGGTATTTAAATGTAAGCATAATGTTGTAATTTTTAGAAACTAGTAAAGACCAATAGAATAACTCAACTATTTCATGGGAACTTATGCATTATCCTAGCCTCAAACTAGTTTTAGGAAGACTTACACTTGTAGGTTGAAAATTCAAACTATCATGGTATAGTAATATAAGAACTTAATCAAAATCCTTTATTGGAATAATGGTTTCATTCATAGGTGATTTTCCAAAGATCAGACACTTGACCAAATCCTAAAACTTGGCTATTTTAGTTCCCAACCTTACTAAAAGCATAAAAGTCTCAAGAAAATATAAAAAAGAACTCAATGTAAAATCAAAAGCTTTATAAGCATAGGTGATTTTGGTAATCTCCAATAAGGCTATGGATGCCTAGCTATTAGTGGATCAAGGCCTTGATAAAGCCAAAGGCATCTCTTTTAGGGCTATGAATGCCTAGATGGTAGCAGAGCAAGGCCCACACCTTCCCTAAGATAAAAGCATGGTTCTTAATGAACATCTTAACATGATGAAATTCATTATTAGTACCTAAGGACATGAAACCTAGACATTGTTTCTTTAACCTCATGTCAAATAGTAAGTGGAATCAAAGAATACAAATAGTAAGGTTATGTCTTGGTATTCGGCCCTAACTTTGTAACTACAAGGTTTGTTTCAACCATAATCATATATGGATGATGATATTTATCAAATGAAGTGGATGACCTAATTATTTATCTAAATAAGTGTCTCTAGGTTCTATCATATTTTTATGTTCCCCTTTGAGTCTCTATTTATTGGGGCCAACATACCCCTTTTTTTCAAAAATTGTGACCCTTGAGAAACCCTGAAGTTTGAACATGAGATTTGACATGTTAGGATCATTTATAGAATTTAAAGATCATATAATTTGTTAGAAGTAGGATTACTTGGTTTTGTTTTGGATTTCAACTAACATCTCTAATAATTGGTCTTTATGGACTTTTAGTTGTAGGTTCTATGGTGTTTGTTCCTGAGAATTTCATATCCTAAAACCCTGACAAAACCCTCAATTTAAATTTGAATAATGGTGGGAACCAAATTGGTGGGAACACATATTAAAATTAATTTTGGACCTAAGTATAAAACTCATGTTTTAATCTTAGTAATGTTTTTCAACACAACTAAAACTTAACTTAAAATGCTTGGTCCCCTTTTATTATTTTACCCTTTAAAATTCCTTGTATGCATAACTAGTTGTTTGTTTTATAGGGTCCTTTTAATATTTCATAAAATTAGCCAAATATTTTATCCCTAAGGCCACATTGTATTTTTTAATACAAATGGGACCTTAATCTAATATCTTATCCTAAGTTCTAGTTTATCAAATCCCCTTTTTATGTTATCTCAGACCCTTGTTTATACCTTAGCCTAATGTTTTAATACTAAGGTCTTGATGTATTTATTAGTATAAATGGGACATTAGTTTTAACACCTTAGCCTAAGTATTTATCACCAAGGTAATAATGTTAAATTACTTACATCTCATAGGATATAATAGCCTTTGCTTTATCATAGCCTTTGATCATATGGAGTGAGAAAAGTGAAAAAAATGACTTAAATAATGTTTATCTCAGATTATCCAACAATTCATGCTTCCCCATAGCCATTTCATTGGATGATGCAAGTAAAATTGATAATATCCTACACATAAGTCCCTAAATAATTCATATTCAAGCCCTTATGTTGTAATCAATGGTTCTAACATTCTCACAAAGATTCAATCAGATAGAGCAAAACAAAATTGAAAAGTCAAAGGATTATGTAAGGCCTAAATGATAGACATGTAACACCCTTACATTTTAGGATTAAAATAAAAGGGACTCACTTGAAAAAAACAACCAATCATGATTAGGCTCTTAGATCACAACTAATGGTTGATGCTTCATCATGGATTTTGATATGATAGAGAAAATTAAGTCGAAGACCCTAGGAAGCCTTAGGGATGTGCCAAGTGGCATTATCACATTGGGTCATAATAATTTTAAAAGATTAAAATTGACATTTTTTTACCATCATTTGACATCCATGAGCATGTACTTGACATCTATATGACCTTCAACTTTATGCCCATAAAATTTAAAGCTTTACTAGCTTAAAAGGCACTTTCACTATGATCGCAATTTGATGTTTGAAAATATGTATTTGACATTTTCAAGTATGTATTTGACATATTCATAACCATAAAATTTAATCTAATGAATTATTATGCTCAAGGTCAAAATACACTCCAAAATCTTGTTGGAAGGCTCATAAATGGCTTTACGAGCTAAGGGAAGTGCTCAAGAAATGCTCAAACACTAGAAATCCTTAATTTTCAAAATGTGGAAATGGTTTTACAATATAAATATATGAAAAATAAACTTATTGTAAATATATACTTTAAGGTCCCCATGGCATTTTGTTTAAATATCATCAATCTTAAACTATAAATTTATACTACATCTTACTTTAAAAGGAGAGTTTTTATAGTGTAAAATTTAGACCAAATACTTATCGATAAATGTTTTAATGTGTTTTGTCAATACAATAACATCCTATTTATTATTGGACCATTATGTCATGTTAATCCTTTTTTAGCATATTTTTAAACCTTGTCATAAATATTTTATACCAATACGTACATTGTGTTTATTAAACACAACATAATCATTGGCCTAGAATATTTAGGCAATGGCCCCCTTGGGTATAAATTATAAAACTTAGACATAAACCCCTTATCCTAAGGTTTATTTCATGCTTAATAACTAAAAAAAAATTCATCCTAAGGGACTTAATCCTAAGTCATGGTCTTAATAATGTAATAACCTAAATTTTAGACATCTTTATAGATCAATGGTTTAAGATTCATCATTAGATTTTGATCCAATGAAGTGAGGATCTTGTAGAATTTTCAATGAGACCTCGATAACCAATAAGTTTGATGTGTGGTGAAAGATCATTTGAGGTGGAGCTGATAAGATGATCCAATGATTTGCACTTCATCTCTATAAGATGATCCAATCATGTGAAGGCACTCATGACTTTTAAAAGGCTTGTAACCTTGATGCATGGCCAATGTTCATTTAATAAAGCATTGACATAGGATTTGGAGCATGGGAAGTCATTTAAACATTCTAAGAGTCACAAATACAATGCTTGGAATAAAAGAATCCAATCATAGGTAAGGGCCCATATTACATTCAACAACTCATGTTAATCTTATATTTTGATCCAGAAAAGTGAAATATAAGAGGCATATTTAAATACCAATAGCTAGTGATCAAAATTCATTTATGAAAAATGCCATGAAAGGCCTAGAACAATGCCACATAAGTGCCATGAAAGCAAAAAATGACAAAATATAAGATCTTGTGGGCTCAAAAATGCAAAGGTATAAAGGCAAAACTTCAAATCAAATCCAAGGAATGTATAAACCAAAGCCTAGATATATTCCACAATTAAAGCTCTAAAACCGTAAACCCTACATAAAAATGACCCAAATAGACTCAATTGGTTACATTTTGATCCAAGGAGAACTATTGTGTTTCTAAGTGCAAGAGAGCTTTCATAGAGATCATTTGAAATCTGGTTGTAGAAATTTGTAGAAGAGACCATGGTAGCTCACATATAGAAATTAAAGGAGATAAAGCTCTAATTATCAATAGAAAATGAAGGTTAGATATTCAAAGATACCAAATTAGACCTTATAGCCCTAAATGTCTCAGGTATTAAGAATTGGTCTGAACTCTTCTTTATCATGTAAGAATTAAATCCTATTACAAAGGAAGAGTAGAAGATCACTACGATGAGAATGAGACACTATGATTTGGTCATTTTCTAAATGGTTGACCCTCACCATGCTGTAATGAAACTTGAGGTGTTATGCTATATAGATATCCTTTCCCCCAACTTTGTTGATTGTAGGGTAGATAATGAATGGATCGTTAAAGAGGGAAATTCTAAGAAATAGCCTATATCTCTCCTATGGCTTTTAAATAATATTATAAGCTCACTCTTCCCCATGTGGACCTATCTAAGATCAAAGAGTGGACCAACAACTATAACCTTGACTCTATCCTTAGACCTTGATTGTTCCAAGGACCCCACATATTTAGGGACTTTGAAGGAAAAATCCCAATAGCCCAATTTAGGGATGGCATTACAGCTATAATGACACTATTGAATCGATTATTTGTAACCCACTCAACCAATTATGTGAATACAATCTAGGTCCCCTTTGTGCATTTCCTAGTTCAAGAAAACCTCACCCCTCTAATTAGATATGTAATCAGTGTCTTCCTCACCAATCAATTAACTACCATAAAAAAGAAGACCTCCAAGTAGTTTTATATGATGTCATACCTACTAGATGACCTTCTTTCCTCAATTAACTTCCCAAGGATTAGGAATTGGTCCCCAGATGGAAAAAATACTATATCATACCACTAATCCAAATTGCATATCTTCAAGTATAGGAATCATTTGCATTTTATTTGTGACTGCATTTATCCAGCCATAATGGAGGCCATCATAGGTTTTTCCATGCCTAGGGTCCACCCCCTTATCAAGAAATATGTTGAAATGATGGGGGACACATGGTATTACCTTGATTGTATAATCATTAAGATTGAGGGCATCTTGCCCTACCCTTATTTATTACTAGTGTATGTTCTTAACAATCTTTCTAAATAAGAAATTGCTACCCAACTCATTAATGGAGTTGATAAAAAATGCATGGAGAATAGGCAGGGCTTGCTCCACCCCTTTCCCCTAAAAATTGGGAAAACCATATTAAAATATTAGAAATAGGTGGAAATCATGTTTACACATAGGGATTCATTTGGATTTCATCTGGATGAACTTAAAATATGGGATTAAAAGAATATAATGGATGAGCATTTGAAGGATAAGAAGATCCCCTAGCCTAAGTATGTACATAAAATTAGTTTTCATGACACCATATATATTAGGGCTAATAATTATGAAGAATTATTAGCCAGGATCCAAGGCCACAACATAAATCTTGAACACATGTTAAACAAGGATGACAAGCCATCAAGAAAAGCATGGAAAATGCATCCTTTGAAATATCACTTGTTATATGGACCATTTGGTATGGCCCAATAGTAACCCCAAGTAAAGTATCCATAACCAAAACCCTAAGAGAAAATTATACAAGGACATGATGAATAAAGTGATGGAAAGGAGAAATTAAGAGAGGTGAAATTGGAAGAGAGGCCTAGGGAGGGTCCCTCATCTTCAATGCTCCCACAAAGGCCACCTTCCCTAATTCAATAAATAGACATGATTTCCTTAAAACTAGAGGAGAGACTTGAGGGTGATATCAAGGATCTTATAGAGGCATATGAAATAGACATAGAAGAGGAACAATTTGAAGAAACCCAAGTCTAAGAAGGAGAGCCTTAAGATGATAAAAGAAAATAGCTTGTCCCTATGCCATCCAAAAAGAAGAGGAAAACAAAGATAGAATTAATTTTTGTAGGACCAAAGAAGAGGCCAAAATTTACCATCTCTTACCCCACAGGTGAGATAAATTTATTAGGTGATGAAATCCCCATTCATGGGCTAGTCATCCCTAATAGGTTCATTTATATAAAATTGCAAAAGATTACTTCTCTCTCCCATTCATGGGCCATGACAAGAGTATCTGATGTTAAGATGTAGGTTGACATGAAGTCATGGATAAGGGCTATGGTGAAGCAAAAAGAAGAAAGGAGGATTTTGGTCACACAATATCTAGAAATCAAGAAGATGAGTGCCTTAGAAACATCTAGTAGCTCAGGTCTGGAGGTCCTAGAACCTCTTGATTTTAATAAGATAGTCACTATCATTAAATTAAACCATTAAATAGGTAGGTTATAAAGGGTAACTACTAGAACACCTATGGTTAGAATAGAGGAATTCACCTTCCAAAAAGTGGATCCCTTTAAAGGATTAACCCCTATGGGAGGTCAACATCTTAGTGAAGCTACCATTGATTAAGAGGATGTGGAATGTTTTATTGAGGCCTAGCCATCACAATCAAAAGCTAGGGTCCGTGGCATGAATTAAAGGATTCTAAATCTAAAAATGGAAAAACAAAAGTTGTAGACATAAGTAGTTCTATCAGTACCTAAAGTAATGACCAAAATGCTTGATGAGTCATTTTATGACATGTTTGAGGCATTTGAAGTAATGAAGCTAAGACATATTGCATTAGAGTAGTATATTACATTGGCTAAGAGTTTGGTCACCTAATGTCAGGCCTCATAAGAAAATATAACCAAACTTCTCAACATACAAGCAATAAAATAGATCCTAGGCTTCAAAACCATCAATTTGGTACACTTGAGCATAGTTTTAGAAATTTGTGTTGACAAGGTTAAATGTTTGAGTGTATGGCACAATGATGTGGAAAAGATCCTATAATATTATAGGGAACTAATTACAAGGATTGAATTTATTCTTGGGACTATGCTTACAGATCCTGCACATCCCACTACCCTTATAATCATAAGTGATGAGGAATTTAAAAATAGGTCTACTTTCATAACTTAACAAATAAAATGAAAGAGCCAAGACAAATCTAGGGTTGAGAATAGTAAGATCTTAGACATGATATTTAATGCTAGAGAGAGGATAAATAAAGCTAGGAGCGTTAAAGAAGCCATCTCTAGAAATGAAAGATAGTTTGATGACCTAGTTGATTAAGAAGAGGAGAATATCCTAAATCCTACCATGGATCTATATATAGTTGATGAGAAACATAATAAGGCCATGAGCATCCTCCAATAACAAGTAGAGGCCCCACTAGTAAATTAGACAATATTCTATCTTATAGAATTTTGTAACATTTTGAAATAAAATATTCCATTGTAAATGCATATGATAGTTTATTAGCATATCTAACTCTAGGTCAGTATGATTATGAAAATCACATGTATTTTAGTACTTGTAAGGACAACTATCCTTATCTTTATACACTTTTATTTTGTAACTGACCAATATACTACCTAATATTTGTATAAAGGCATGTATTACCATTTATAAAAGAGGGAAATTTTAGAGAAAAATTTATACACTTGAATCAATTAATATAATCGATGAATTTTGTAAGGATTTTCCATATTTGATACATTAATTTCTAATATAGATTTTCTATTAAAAACTAGTATATGTCTTGAATTTGAATGGTGTCTTTAAATTTTGAGTTGAATTTTTAAATCATAGGATTTTTAATTTGTGCATATGCTAGATTAGTTGAAGGATCTTAGGTTTTTATTCACTTCATTTTTCTTTGTATTCAGATGTGTTAGGGCTATTTTATTATAGTAGTAAATCCTTAAATTAGACTTGGTTCTTACCTGTGACTCTTTACATCATCCTATGAATTTTGCTTAATATATAGTGGAATTTGAGATTAGGCTATGTTGCATTTTATATTGGTTGAATTCATAATTAGTTGAAATTGATGCTTTGTCATAATTTTTGAGACTAAAATTGGAAATCACTCATTTATTTTCTTCCTTAACCTTTTCTTTGCTCATTTTTACTTTAGATCACTTTAGTTTTAGATTGATTATAAATACCCACTTAGTCATATGTAGATTAAATCTTGATCATAATTCACTAAGTCTTTACATATACTCTCTATAATTCATAAAGAACAAACCAAGGTGGCTCCCAACCACCAAATCATATAAATATTATGGAACAATTTATCTTTCTCTACTGCTATTTCACCACAGGAAACTAGATTGTCAAAACCTATAACTCATGCTCTGAATTTTCTAAATTCTAAAATGAGAAGTGTTCTTTAAACACTAAGAGCACCTGTGGTTCATTTAGAAGCATCAACCCATACAAGTAGATATATATTATGAGGGTAATAATTCAAGGGAAATAATCATGAAATAGTGGAGTAGACACACTATTAAAATTGGAAACATATAAGGAAGAGATAATAAATGAGGAAAGAGAACATTTACTAACCTAAAATAATTTAACCATAAGAAATTGAAATAATTGAACCATAAGAACCTATATCACATGAACCTTCAATGCATTTATCCTTTGCTACACAACTAGGTATGCTAAAAGGCCTAGATAAAACCCTTGCAAAATATGTTTCTAGGAAAGGACACTAATATGTTAATGATGCATTTTAATTAGGTCGGTTCATGACTTATAAGTGTTAACATAAAATGATGTACCTATTTATAAAATAATAAAATCCTTGAAATAAAAATTTGTATAAAAATATGAAAAATTGAGTGATAAATAAATGGCTATTGGTGGCTTTGATTATCTATTCCCTAGGGTTTGTGAAATTTCAATGAAAATCATACAATATATACCCCCTATAAGGTTATATTCCCTATTTATCCAAGATAAATGGATTCAATTTAAAATGTGCATATTGATTACTTGGGGGATAGATTTTATAGGGTTACCTTTTTATTAGTTCAATGAGTATGTTAATGGTAATAAGTAATATAATGATTTGATATGTGAGTTTTATTATCATGTATTTTTAATAAAATTTGACAAAGAGTGAAATCCTATTACCATAGTATCAAATGTTTAACTTAGAGCTTATTTTTCATTCTTGAGAAATGAATTGAGGAGAGGGAAAGAAATGGTAGCATACTCTATAGTAGATGAGTCTACTCTCTTAAACTTAAATTTAAAATTTATTTTCCTTTATTAGATCATAAAATAATAGGATAACCTAATTCAACACCCTAAGTTCGACACAAAATTTTATCTATCTAGAAAGGAATACATCAACCATCTCATTTACCTTTAGAATAAAATTTACAAATAACACCTTTTTGCCTATAAGGCAATATGAGGAGAGTTAACACCTCACCTACAACAAGTGAAACCATACTTTATCAATAATTTCAAATCTACAAATGGTTGACTTGTCAATTTTATCATTTTCTTGAAATTATATATAAATGGATGGATTGTATTGAGGTTAACAATGTTTTCATTTTGGTTTCATATTGTTAGATGAGTTAGAACATAGACAATCAATGAATAAGAGTAAAATAATAAATGTTAGTTTTTGAAGTAGACCAAAGGTTATCTTATTACATAAACATTAGGGGATGAAACTCCTCATGATTTATTAAATATGTGTGACTACATCATATATGATTTTACTTCTTGACCCTCTTAATCTAATTTTATTTTCATAGATATGTGTAAACCCTTAAGTTATGGGGTGAGATGAAACATATTAATTTCCTCATATACACATATAAACCTTCACAAAAAATATCCATTCTTATCACATTTTCATTTGTAATTTTTATCATATACTAATGTGCATATTATGTATGTGTTTGTGCACAGCTACTTATGTGCATACCTCTGTGTGTGTGTGTGTGTGTGTTTGTGTGTGTGTGTGTGTGTGTGTGTGTGTGTGTGTGTGTGTGTGTGTGTGTGTGTGTGTGTGTGTGTGTGTGTGTGTGTGTGTGTGTGTGTGTGTGTGTGTGTGTGTGTGTGTGTGTGTGTGTGTGTGTGTGTGTGTGTGTGTGTGTGTGTGCGTGTGCGGGTGTGTGTGTGTGTGTGTGTTTGATATTTGAGTTATCTAATTTAGTTTAATGATTTTATAATGGTTTAATATTTTCATTGCTAAAAATGGAATGAAAAAAATATTTTTTTTGTGTTTATAAATAATATAAATTTTGTAAAATTCACTTGAAACCATGGTTTAGATAAATGTTTAAGGTATATATCACCTGCAATAACTAGGAACCACCTATAGCCACTAGCTAAGAGAACCCATAAAAAGTAGCTATGACCACTAAAAATACTAATATAGGTGGAAATTTTCAATAATGCCATAGAATCTCCATATTTCATATCCAAACCATATTCTAGATCATACAATGAATTTAAAAAAACACATAATGTGCCAAAACATTTTTATAACCACATCAAGACTTCATTGATTTGTATCTTCATTGTTATGATTATATGCCCATTTGATTTTATCCATTATAACATATTTCCTGTCTTGGGTTGATTTGTGAAACATTAAGAGATATTATGGTTATAAACTATTATGATTATGTTTATATAATAAGAACTTACCTCCCTTATGTGAGGAGAAGAGTTTCAAGTGATATATATCATGGATAAGGTTGAAAGTAAGTAAGAATTAATTTGAGGAGGGTCATGTAATATTTTTAATTTTTTTTATAAATCATTCTAGTATTACATATTGGATAAGTGAAATTGAAGTGATTTTAGATAAACAAATCATAATAAATGAAGGGATATAAGCACAAGTATGATGGAAGAGATCCCAGTCATAAGGAGTTTGTGACAATCCCATCCTTTCAATTATATTATGTGTTTCTAATTTAGCTTTATGTGTACTATTGACCATTGTTTTACCACAAGTCAAAATGGTTCAAATATATATAGTCAAGAATTGATATAGGGGTAGAACATAGTGTTATAGGGTATATTGTGTTCTATTTGATATCATTTAATTCCATTATAACATTGGTCATAATCTAGTTTAGACTTATACCATTTGGAGTCATATACGGGATCAGACCATTATGGCATGTCAAAAAGGAATGAATAGGGTAGTTTGGTTGTAGATTTTACAAGTACACTTAGAAACCCTTTCAAGATAAAAATACTAGATATAAATGATGCTTTTGGTGCCAAGATTATCCTATATAAATTCTATGTCTTGATGATCTTGCTATCTCAAGTTATAAACATTTGAAGATGGACTAATAGAGATAGACATGTGTGGGTACGTCAAGTTTAGGCCTCATGAAATGACTAATTGGATTCAAATTCTCATGATATATAATTCAAGGTCAATAAGTGGTAAGATCTTGGGTGTTTGGATATTATCTAATGGCACAAGGGTGAAATTAATATTAGTGGGTTCAACAGATCCGATGGTGAGCATTTGATCATGCAAATAAGATCCAATGATGATTATAAGGTCAAAAGGTCAAAACATCCTAATTTAATGCAATTTTCACATGTGTTGTAATCACAAAAAATTAATAATAGATTAATGGCCCACATTTGATCCTAGGTACTAAGATCTAATGCTGTGAATCAAACCAAAGATTCAAAGGATCTTGAGAAAGCACATAATGCTAAAAAATGTCATAATCTTAGATGCCTAGGTCAAAAATCACTAGTCAACATCAAAAGTCAAATTGAGGAGACTCCATAAGAGATATATAGAGAAATTTTAACCAAATTCTAGATGGACAAGATGAGACTACATGTCTAAATGATGATAGACATATTTTTAAATGGAATGAGTGGCATGGAAAGGGAATAACACATAGGTATCCATGTAATATTAAAATATTATATATAAAATCAATCCTTTCAGACTCATACACTGCCATGAAAGATCTGCCAAGATCCAAGATAAATAATTACTACTAGATGTAAAGAGTCAAGGTCTAGAAGACTAATAAATTATTGTAGATGGTAAATACAAGGGTCTAGAGGATAACTAGTAGTTTGGATAACATATTATGACTATTATATCATGTTTAAATCTCCCTCAAATAGTACATATGTGTCAATTCTCTCTAATTTAGTTTTAAATGTTCAAGAGATGATCTTTGATGATAGGTAGTTTCATGTGCATAGTAAAAGGAGTTCTATGCCACATTTTAGGAGTTTTATGTTTCAAGAGCCATTTGTCCCATTATACCTTGCATGGGATATTTATAAATTCATCCTCCTACATGTGTAAATCATCCCATCTACTGGACATGTGTTCTAGTGACCTTTGAATTTCATTTTTTTCTCCTCTCCCTGAAATTCTATAAGTAGCTACCATTTTTGCCTTTGTAATCTAATACCACACCATGTATGGTGAAGTACTACACATTTTAACATTGTATTTTTAATTATAAAATTAAATTAAATTTGTTTTTATTTCATATCTCATCTTGTTAAAGTATATAAATAGATGTATAGTGAATAGCTAAGTGATATCAATCTATCCTTGCTTTCTCTTAGTCCTTCCATGTTTGATGTAAGTGATTTCAATCTAACAGGTCATATAAAGTGTAGTTAAGTATATGAATAATATTAGGTGTATAATTATCCTTAGTATCTATAACTGATCTATGGTTTTACTTGATTTGTATAGTATTCATGCATCTCACCTTCATATTGAAACACTAACGCAAGTGCATTCTAGGACTCTTAGGCTAGTGTTGTAGGCATTATTTCTTTGTGAAAAATTAAAATGGTCATGTGGAGGAAATATTAGTGAATAAATCTTTTAAAATAGGTTTATTATATTAAAATTCTATCCCTTTACCCTCACAAATAAATATTTAGCATTGGTGAAAGTACTTTAACATATATTTAAAGAGCTAGCCCCTAAATCTAGAGGCTCACTTCCAGCATAAGTACACCCACATACCTAGAAGTGTTCCCATGTTTCCAAAATATAGAAGAGACTTGAACACCCTCTTCTTGGGTGTAATATTTTATCACAATAATTTTGGCATGCCTAGTGGGACCCGTTATCTTCAAAATAATTTGTCAAGATGAATGTTGATCTTGACAACATCAACTACAAATTTTTATGCTACTCAGCATTTAGAAACTCCATTAAGGTATTATATAGGTCAAGATGATTGTCCCATTATAAAATTTCTCTCATAATTAATGGTTATCACTAGGTCATCCTCTAATAGAGTTTTGAATCCCATTAATTTACTTATTCATCCTAAACTTCCCCTTGAAGTTCAATATCCATAGCCTAATTAGCCATTTGGAGAACCAATAGGTTTTTATAGAAATGAATAGGTTGAATAAATTGAATAAACTAAATATTTTTAATAATATATGGCTAGACCTCATACTTTCCATACCTTCAATACTAAAAATCCAATTCACCTTCAAGCATATGATGCCATTTCTCATAATGCTACAAAAAGTGTGTCCATATTCAATGGTGAGAGTCATGTTACACATAATTAACACATTAGGGATATCTCAAACTTTTATATGTTCCATAACATCACTCAAGAGAACATTTACATTACAATCCTTACTATGTCCCTTATAGGGAAGGCTCTTGATTGGTATAGGACTATAGATGGTGGATGCATCACATTCTGGGATAAGTTTGGAGTGTTGTTGACCTTTCTCATACATTATCTCAATGTCATCAAGAGAGGATACAAAAAAAATAATGCATGAATTCAATGAGAGGTTCAAAAAAACTTGGTTTAGATTTCCTCCTTTCATGAGGCCACCTCCTAGTTTTTTATTCCTTACCTACTTGAGATAATTGGAACTAAAATTTCTATCATGCTTCAATCCATGGGTGGTTTGACTCTTCCACAAGCATATGAAATTACCATAAAATATTAAAATGGTATCATCCAAGATGGAAGGTTTCCTCCTAATGTGTTTATGCCTCCATTGTCTCACACTTTTGATAATACTCTAGAGGTGGCTCAAATTCCTAATGCCAATACCAAGCCTAAGACTTCTCCTAAGAAGGCAGATAATACCATGGACAAAAATGTATATATTCAATGGCTAGAAGATAAGATTTGGATAAAAAGTACGTATAAAGGTTCTCATAAAAATTCATATCCTTATCAACAAAAATTTGGTCATAAATATGTAAGGGTAGGAGGTCAATGGCATCCTAACCCCAATAGGCCTACCAACATATACAATCCTAAATCTACCACCAATGGGAGAGAAATGGTACTAGTGCATAACAACTTGATGCAATGTGAAAATCAGTAATAATGAAAATTAATGGATGATAATGAAGATAAAGAGGAATATCTTCTTTCTCAAGGAGGATTTACACCTCTTTTATCAGTTAAATATGAAGTCATGATGTAGACAAGTGAAGGTGAAAAACCTCTGAGAAAGATCTCCACCAACTTCCTAGTTGAGGAAACTTTTATGATTAATCAAGGAACCTATATTACATAAAACACTATATATAAGATAAATTATTTAGGTGGTGATATTAATGTGTCTACAAGCTCACTAAATCCTCATTTAAAGCAACAAGGTATGGCTACAGGTGTGGTAATCTCAAATAACTCTACACATCGTCAAAATCAAAACATTGGAAGGACTATTTGAGGAACTCTAACTCCTTAGGTTCCAATAACTTACTTTCCTCTAAAAATAAAATAAAAATTAATTATGTATTATTTAAACATTTTATATTCATTTAAGATCACTAAAACATCCATTTCCCTTTGGGATGTTCTTCATATACATGGTCAAAAGGAGCTCCTACAAAAATAGTTATTTATTATCCCTACTAGTGTCCCTCCTTCAAATCAAAGTCATGGAAGAGAAAACTCCACCATTCTATCTCACTATCATAGTGGGTGATAAACTAGTCCATAACTGCATAGTTGATAGTGGATCTTCTACTTTAGTCATGCCCAAAGTGGTAGATGATAAATTAGGCATAAATTATGAGCCTCGTATAAAATTATTTCTCCAACTATATGTTATACCTACCAATATTATAGGAATAATAGAAAACATTAAGGTTTTTTTTACATGATTGCCTTAGTTTTTCTGTCCTTCAAGATATAGTTGTTGTTGACCTCCCAACTCACTTTGAAATTTGCCTATGAAGGGAATTTAAAATATATATATATATATATATATATATATATATATATATATATATATATATATCATATTATTGTTATTTATTGTCCTTTAAAACAAGATATGGAAATAAGGTGATCATAAGCACTCATCCTCTTGCAAGGTTTCATATTGAGACATACATTAAGATAAGTTCTAATCTGAATTATGTTGTTCATGAAAAGAAAGATTATATTATAGATGATGGTAATTCTTACAATCTTGAAGGAATTTGTTATTTGTTTCTTTATGTATATGGTATGAATAATTATGATCATAATATTTATTCATTTATGGAAGAAACTGATGTAGGAGTATATTGTATACATGAAGAAGGAATACCAACACATCTACTTGTCAAAGAAGAAGGTGAAGATGATGAGATGTGGAAGATGTTTTTTGATGGTTTAATAAGTATAATTGGTGTAGGATATGGTGTTATGTTGGTATACCCTTTTAAACAATAATATTATGCTTCATATAAAGTCCATTTTAGTTTTACCTATAGTGTGGTTGAGTATGAAGGTTTAATTCATGACCTTCAAGGGGAAAGGAGAAAGGGAATCAAGATCTTATAAGTATATGGAGATAGATAATTGGTTGTTCATTAGGCTAGGAATGTGTTTGATACCAATAACCCTTTTATTAAGTCATATAAGCATAAGGTATGGGATTTTCTTTAATACTTCAATGCATTCAACATACGATTAGTCCCAAGGGAATATAATAATCATATAGATAGAGTAGCTACCATAGGAACATAATTTGATACACCAACTACGATAAGAGACAAGGGAAAACAATCTCATGCTAATATCATTATCATGACTTCTTTACCTGATAATGAAGTGTCTTGGCAAGTGTTTGATATTTACAAACACATTGCATGCTTCTTACAAAATGAGTTTGATTTTTATTCAAGGAATCAAAGGAGACTCCAAGAATAATTTGGTGATCACATTTTGTAGCTAAGGACAAATAAGATACATAAGGGTTTTGTGAGCTTATAAAGTATATTCAATGAGAATGATCAAAATAATAATGAAAAAGGGAGTATGTATACAAAAGAGGATAACTATGAAAGAGTCTTAATCTTCAAAGAAAGGCTCCTCAAACTAGGCAAGGTATGTTCTACATTAGAGAAACAAGAATTAATTGAGTTTTGTAGGTATTTTCATGATATATTTTCTTTAGAATATAAGGACCTCAAAGGATTTTATCCTATCCTAGCACACCATAATATTGAATTGAAACTTGGAGTTAAACTAGTTAGATGTAAACAAAGACCCGTCAATCCCAAGGATGAGTAACTTATGAGGTTAGAGGTTACTAAACTCCTTTAATCTAAAAATCTCTTTGCTATCAAGAATTCAACATGGGTATCTAACCTTTTGCATATTATAAATAATAATGGGGAGATAATACTTTTTGTGGACTTCATATATTTTAATAGGGTGTCACTCAAAGATTGCTATCCTCTACCTTTAATGGAATAAATTTTGTAACTTGTTTCATTATCTCAATGTTTTTCTCTCTTAGATGGATATTCAATTTATAATCATATTCTTATGAATAAGGATAATCACATTAAGCCATCATTCACTACTAAATGGGGAACTTTTGCTTATAGAAAGATTCAATTTGGTTTGTCAAATTTTAGTACTACCTTTCAAAGAATAATGGAGATGGCCTTCAAAGGTTTGATCAATTAGATGTTGGTTTATCTAGATGATATAATAGTGCTTTATAAAGATGCTAATGAACATATGCAACACTTGAGACATGTTTTTGAATTATGTAGGTAGTATGGGGTATCTCTTAATCCAAAAAAATACATCTTTGTTGTCCATGAAGGTAAGCTCTTAGGACACATTATTTCCAAAGATGGTTTTGATATTGATCCTAAAAGGATAGAGCCTATTTTAGGCCTATAATTTCCCTTGCATAATAAAGTTCTCCAAAATTTCTTAGGTAAGATAAATTTTGTAAGGAAATTCATACCTAGTTGTATGTCTTTGGTGAAACCTATCATAGCCATGCTAAAAAATAATTAGGTATTTTATTGGAATAAATAAGGTAAGAATAGTTTCGAAGACATTAAGAAAGAAATTGCACAATCTCCTAATCTTTTGAATATTGATTTTGTTAATTTTTTTTTTCATTTTCTAACCTTGACACTATCTCATCTATGCTAATGCAAAGGAATGATGAGGGTGTAGATTAAAGAATTGCATTCTTTAGTCAAGGTTTGGAAGATTATGAAATTAAGTATAATCTTGTTGAGAATAAAGTCATTTTTTTTTAAATAGGACTAAATAAGTTTAGGCATATGGTTTAAAATAATAAAAAAAAAATTATGGTCTCTCATCCTAGTACCAAAGAGTTTCTTTTGAGCAAAGACCTTAGTGAGAAGAGGGCAAGGTGGATCACTAGAGTAACGGAATATGATGTTAATATCATAGTAAAAAAGTTGATAAGAGGTAAGGGCTTTTGTGAAAATCTATCTTCATATCTTTATGTTTCAAAATAAGAGGTTTTAATCAATCACGATTGCCCCAAACTAGTTGGTTCCTTTCATAAATAGAGTTGGACATAAGATGTGATCATATTTATTCAAAGTGGTGAGTATCCTAATGATATGAGTAGATCTCAAATGAGATATTTTAGATTTAAATCTATTCCCTTTTGCCTTATATATGGTGTTCTTTTTAGAAGAGATATTAATGGTTTATTATTGAGGTGCATTGAGAATGACCAATTTTGAGTGTTTCTTGAGAAGTTCCATGATGGCATAGCAAAATATAATTTCTCCATAATAACCACAATTTCCAAGATCATGAGGGATATGTATTATTTTTTGAGCCTATTCAAGGACTTCCATGCTTGGGTGAGAAGGTGTGCACAATATGCTTTCTTTTTGGGAAAATAGAATCTTACATCTTTTCATTTGAAGCCTATCCAAGTAGATCAACCTTTCATACAATGGGGTCTTGATTTCATTGGTATGATAAACCCCCCATCAATTTTTAGTTATAAATGGATAATCACAAAAAATAATTATTTTACAAGGTGGGTTGAGGTAGTAGCATTGAAGGAAGATAATGAGAATGATATCTTGGAGTTCTATGAGAGCATCATAACAAGGTTTAACACTCCTATTATTTTAGATAATGCTCTTATTTTTATGGGTGCTAAGATAACTGATTGGGAAAATAGTAATGGAATATTATTGATTACTTCATCTAAATATTACCCTCAAGGTAATGGGTTGGTCGAATCTACTAATAAGAATCTGATCAAAATCATCAAGAGAACTTTGGAGCATAACCACAAGGCTTGGCACACCAAATTAAATACAAACTTATGGGTTCATACGATAAATTGAAAGAGATCAATAGGGAATTATCCTTTTGTGATTTTATATAGAAGAGAGGATAGGTTGTATATCTCTCAAGAGCTACCTACCTTAGAGTTGGAACATCAATTAGAGGTGTTTGAAAACAATCAAATGGAGGTGAGATTGATAGAATTAATACAACTACAAGAGACTAGAGATAAGGCTCATCAAGCTATAGAACCCGAGAAGATGTCCTTTGATAATAAGTCAACTCCAAGATCATTTCAATAAGGTGGCATAGTATTAAAGTGGGATGAAGATAGAGAAAAATTAAGGAGGCATACCAAATTTGAAACCTTTTGTAATGGACCATACATAATCATCAAGTGTAAGCAAACTAACTATTTTAAATTAGAAAGGATGAATAGAGAAGATATGTCTATCCTTGTGAATGGGATACCTTTAAAACCTTGTTATTGAGGGGTGAAGGTCAGTTTTGTAAATAGTATATTAGGTGTGTGATTTATTTTAGTTGTGTGTGTTGTGTTTCCTTAGTTTTATAGTTGAACACCTGTGTGTTTTTTATTTGTGTCTTGTTCTTGTTCTTGTCTATTGTTTGGTGTGTTATTTTAAGACAATCTATGTGTCAAAACTATGTACAAGTGACTCCATATCCCAATGGATATGATTAAACAACTAGTCTTGGCATAGAAAGCATACCACCCTTGGGAAATCACCAAGAATATTAAACTACATAAAATAGATGGAAACACACCCTATTACACTATGTTCTACCCCTATATTAAGTCTTGACTATAGGTGGTTGACCATTTTTTACCATAAGAAAAAAATGGTCAACCACCTATAGTCAAGACTTAATATAGGGGTAGAACATAGTGTTATAGGGTGTGTTGTAGTATATTTTATGTCATTTAATTCCATTCTAACCTTTGTCATGATCTAGTTTAGTCTTATATCATTCAGAGTCATATAAGGGGTCAAACCATCATGGAATGTCACATAAGAATGAACAGGGTTATCTAGTTGTGCATTTTACAAGTGTTCTTAGAAAACCTTGTAGGAAAAAAAAGACTATATGGACATGATTATTTTGGTTTCAAGATCATCCTCTATAACTTTCATGTATTGATGAGCTTGTTATCTCAAGATATAAGTATTTGAAGTTAGACTATTAGAGATAGACATGCATGGGGACATTAAGTTAATGCTTCATGAAAGGACCATTTGTATTCAAATTATATTTAGATTTAATTTAGGGTCAACAAGTGGCAAGATCTTAGGTATTCAAGATAGATATAATGACATGTAGATCAATGCAATGTCAGTGGGTCTAGTAGATCTGATGGTGAGCATTTGATCATGAAAATAAAATGCGCTAATGAGCATGAGGTCAAAAGGTCAAAAGATATTGATTGAAAATAATGGTGACATGTGTTGTAATCATGAAAATTTGACAAATGATCAATGACTTACATTTGATTTTAAGTACTAAGATCTAATTGTACGCATTGAGTCAAAGAGTCAAAGGATCTTGAGAAAGCATGTAATGCTAAAAAAAGTCATAATCTCAGATGTCTGGGTCATAGATCACTTAATAATGTCTAAATTTGAGTTGAAGAGACTCAAAAGGAGATCGATAGAGTAATTTTAACTAAATTCTAGATGAATAAGATGAGGCTACATGTCTAAATGATGACATGCATATTTTAAAATAGAATGAGAAATGTGTCGAGGTAATGCCACATAGGCATCCATTTAGGATCAAAGGATTATGTAATGAATTAATACCTTTATACTCATATTCCACCATGAAAGCTCAATTGAGATCCAAGATAAATAGTGACTGCCAGATGTGAAGAGTCAAGGTCCAAAAGACCAATGAATGATTGTAGATGGTAAATACAAGTGTCTATAAGATAGATAATAATTAGGAGAACATATTATGAATATAATATCATGTTTCAATATCTCTTAAATAGTAAATATGTGTCAACACTCTTCAAATTAGTTTCAAAATTTTAAGAGATGATCCATGATGAAAGGCAGTTTCTTGTGTATAACAAAAGGAGTTCTATACCACATATTAAGATTTTTATGTTTTGAGATCCATATGTCCCATTATACCTTGCATGGTTTATTTATAAATTCATCCTCCTACATGTGTAACTTCTCCTATTAACTAGATATGTGTTCTATTGACCTTTGAACTTCATTATTTTCTCCTCTGCCTAAAATTTTATAAATAGTTGCCATTTTGGCCTTTGTAATCTAATACCATATCATGCATGTTGAAGACCCATTAGTTTTGAAATTTTATTTTTCCTTAGAATAATAAATGAATTTTTTTTTTGATTTCATATCTCATATTTTTAAATTATTTTAAGATATCTATAGTGAATAGCTAAGTGATATAAATTTATCCTTGTTTTTTCTCAATCTTTTTGATGCAAGTGATTTCTATCTAGTAGGTCATATGAAGTGTATTTATGTTTTTGAATCTATCTTAAGTGTATAATGAGCCTTAGTTATATAATAATGATTTATGTTTTTAATTTCCTTGGATAATCTTCATGCATCTCACCTTCATATTGAAACACTAATGCTAGTGCATTTTAGGACTCTTAGGCTAGTGTTGTAGGCATTGTTTCTTTGTGAACGAAGTACAATAGTCATATGGAGGAAATCTTGGTTCATAAACCATTTATAATAGGTTTATTTAATGAAAATTTTATGTCTTTCCCCTCAAAAAAAAAAGTTATCTTAGGTGACAATACTTAAAGATATATTCAGGGAGCTAGCCCTTAAATCTAGAGGCTCACTTCCAATATAGGTACACCCACATATTTAGATGTGTTCCCATGTTTCCCAAATCTATATTAGGATTGAAAACCCTCTTCTTGGGTGAAATATTTGGTGACAACATATACATTTTGGTTTTCATATTTAATTTCATTAAAATATTTTTTATTTTTATGTGTGATCGTTAAATTATCATTTTTTTCAAAGCATGGGAATATTCCAAAAAAGATCTAAATTAACAAATAAATTCTAATAAAATTACATTTATGAAATAGTATCATTAATTTTCTATAAGTTTTATTCATTTATGTTATTTACATTCTTACAAACTATGTTTCCCTATATGAAATTATTAGTACCTTATATTTTTGAAGAGCCTAGTGTCACATATACACTGTTGATACCTTATCAAAATATATAAACACTGGGTTGATAATTTTATGAAATAGCATTGTCAATAAACTAAGCTAAT
>JARHVA010007409.1:60000-267500 GCA_037957365.1 Torreya grandis
TCAAGGGACAACTAGTATCAAAACATACTTAGAATTTGTTCACCTTAGCCAATATTTATAGCATATGTATGTACAACATTCCCATAAGAAATAAAAGTTTAAGTATCTTATGCAAGGCATACTATTATAGTTATCACTTTCAATATTAAGTCCTCAAGTTTGTAAAAATTAAAAGATAATTAAAGACAACCCAATCAATTAATCTAATCAATTAAAGAACTTTCATGGGTTACTAATCATTGACTTCAAATTAAAGAAAAGAAGTTTTATAATAAATACTAGCATAAATTCATGCTACTCAATAAAATGCAAACCATTATCTTTCTAAGTTATAAATAGGGAAAATGATTACTATGAGGGTATTTCACAAATTAAATCGATGGTCAAAATATTTCCCATTTTTCAAAGAAATACCCTATTATCACTTTGTCAAGCCTGTAAATAGAAATGAGTTCCATCCTTATGTCTATAATAGTGATGTACTAAATTTTCAATGAACTATAAACACATATATTTTAATTCTATTTTATTTCACAGAAACCTAGGTAAAAGAGGTATTAATTTTTTTCTTTTAAATAAAAACTTGAGTTTGTTTACAAATGCAGGGAAACCTTTCAAAATTGTATATTCTCAAATTAAAAATCCTACTTGCCTAATTACTTCATTTGTAGTATTTCCAATATAAATTTTGATAGTCCTTGAATTTCTCCCATTCCTTCTTCCATGACCCCATTCTTTCCATATTTCCTTCTTTTATCATTATGAACCATGTTTTTCATGCCCTAAAGTTTCTATTGAAACTCTGCTAGTTACCCATAATTAAAATTGAGATCATCATCATATGCTTCCTCTTCCCACTATTTTCCCATAGTCTTATTACACTTATTTTAATTTTAGCTACATGTAAGAACCCTTAAATCTTTGTTCTACCAAAATGGTGAGGTAAATCACAATGATAGGAAAAAGAAACCAAATTGAACCCAAATAATGTTCTATTTTTTTAATCAAATGGATGTATGGTGGTAAATCCACTAAAAAAATTACACATTATCAAAAGCTAATTTTTCCAAGTTCCAAATACTCTTTATAAAATAAAAACTTAGGTGTATTATGCCTAATATCCCCTTGGACACCAAAAAGAGGTAGGAATTAAGTCCTAAAATATTCACATGATTAAAAATAAAAACAAGGTTTAATAAATATATAATACCCTATGCATTTTAAATGAATATAACATGTCTACCATAATTATATCTTATCAAACCAAAGTTTTTTTCATAATAATATTCTACAATGATTCATACAACCAATTCACATTAACAGAATTAACATGATATACTAGGAAGATCATCTATTTAAAACTAGTCATTTCATACCAAGGTAATAGATTGACCTATAATAAATATAAATAAATGAAATATTAACCATATATACAACTAATAAAAAATAAATACTTATCACATTCATAGAATATCATTAACATTTAATTTATCTTAGAAAGTAAAAGTATATGTGTGTGTGTGTCTGTGTGGGTTTGGTTTCACTCATTTTACCACCATTGCCAATATATCTATCCTCCTCTCCTATGATATTATACATTTATTCCAATATATGTGGTAAGGATAGTCCTACAAAAACCTCAGTCAAAAATAGAAATTAGTTAGTCCTAGCTCGCACTAAAATAGTAAAGTATTCAAAATGTATGTATAAGAATAAAAGGTTTTAATAAAAATAAAATATGTAAATGAAATCACATCCTTGTAATATTACAATATATAAAAATATAATATATACAAATTCATAGAGAGTTATTCTCTAATCATAACTAAGGAAGAAATAAAATAGTATCAATGTTAACTATAGAACATAAATATCTAGATATGTCATCAAAATCAAAAACTACAAATCACTATTTTCAATTCCTTGATTAATATTATTTTAGTATTTAGAGAGTTGAATTGGATGTGAAATCCTTACCCCATAAATAAGGTCATCATCATGATGAATTTTATTTTAATTTTTTTTTTTTGAAAATAACAATAAAGTTCAACAAAAAAATTATTCAAATAAATGAGGAAACAACCTATATAATTCTTCATAGTCCTCCTAGGTCGCACTATCTTGAAAATATTGGTCCCAATAGACCTTGAATTGTGATAATTATCTATTATGAAAGCTAATCTTATGATTATCAATTATTATGATTGGTTCTATTGTGACCACCCTTTGATCTAGAACTTGTAATGAATTCTAGTCCAAAACATGTGAAAGATCAACTATATACTTATTAAGATAAGATACATGAAGAACATTATTTATTTATGCTAAATTTGGTACCAATGAAAAATATACACTACATAATTTATTAATTATAGAACCTCAAAGGATCCCATATATCTTGGTGTCAATTTTGCTGATTTCCCAAACTTAATAGAACTATTTTAGGGTTTGACCTCTAGAAAAACCTTATCTCTAAATTAGAATTACCTTGTTGGTCTTCTCTAATTAGAATATATTTTATAACTATCATTGGATTCATCTAATCTCTTCTTATTAGCTTCACCTACTATTCCATTTTAGTAATCATATCAGGTCCAAACACCACTATATGCTCTAACTTATCCTAACTAATTAGTGTTATACTCCTCTTACCTACAATAATTCAAAAGTATCCATATTTAATGTTGATTGGTATTATTTTTTATAATAAATATAAGACAAAGGTAGTTATTCTTCCCATTTGTAGTTATTTTCCATGTAATACATCCTTAAAATATCTTAAAATATCTTATTCACTCTTTATGTTTATCCATCAGTTTTTGCATGGTAAACTATATTAAAGATCGATTATGTACCTAATGTTACATTAATATTTTTTCAAAAACATTAATTTCATGTTATGATCCCTATATAAATTTATCTTTTTTGGAACCCATGAAATCTATACACTTCATTTACAAATATTTTGGCAAGCATTGGTGCATTATTTATTAGATTACATAGAATGAAGTGTGTTACCTTGGTAAGTTTATCCACAACCACCAGTATCATATCATGATGATTCCTTGACATATCAAATCCTTGGAAAAATTCTATACTAATGACTTTCCACTTCCATTCTGGTATGGAGTGTGGGTAAAACAACACAACATGATGTACATGTTCAACCTTGACTCATTAAAATTCTAAGCATATAGACACAAAGTATAACACATCTTTCTTTATTCATTTACAATAATGTAATGGTCATACCTCTGATAATATATTACTCACACTATAATATCTTGAATATAGTAAATTATCTAACTCTCTCAACATTTTCCCCCTAAAATTTTCCTTATTAGGCACATAGATTCTTCCATTGTATCTCAAAAGTCCACTATTTTCAATTTGGAATCCTTTGTACCTACGATCATGTGAATTATTTGACAAAGTTTTCTTTATCTAATCATATAAATCATATCTTGGCGATAAATTTATTACATGATATTGAAAGTTACCCCTTATATTAGCCAAAGATACAATGTATCTTCTATGACTAAGGTCATTTACAACTCTATTTTCCTTGCCCTAAATATGGCTAATGTAAAAATCATAGTTTGATAATGAATATAACCAAAATATTTTAAAAGAATTAAGCTAGGTTGGGTAAATATGTACTTGAGTCCCAAGTTATTAGTTTTAATCTCAAAAGTTTTTCCAAATAAATAATACCTCCATACCTATAAGACATGCATTATGACAACCAACTCTAAGTCATGTGGGGAATAATTTGTCTCATATGGATTGAAATTTATTGATTCATAAGCTACAAATAAATAATCCTACATAAAAATACTTAAAAATTATCCTTAGAAGCATCAATTATAACTAAAAATGACCATTTAGATCAAAAATATGTAACACCACTACTGAAGTGAGCCCTATTTTTAAAAGTCAGAAGGCTTCTTTGAATTTATTGGATAAAACAAAAATATTTTTTCTCTTTTGAAAAGAGGTTATTGTATTTGAAATATTATATACATTTGGCACAAATTCCTATATTATCCTACTAATCCAATTAATCTACACACCTCATGTACATTCCTAGGTGTTGGCCATTCTATTATGGCTCTAATTTTAGCTAGATCTATTGAAATTCCTTCAATATAAATAATATTTCCCAATTATTATATAATATTTTGAATAAGTAACACTTCAATAATTTACCATAGAGTTTTTGCTTTCTCAACTATTTAAAAACCAAATGTAAATGCTCAATATGATCCTCTTCACTTTTTGAATAAATGAGGATATCATAAAGAAAGACTAGCATACATAGATCAAGGTAAACTACGAAAACATTATTCAAGAGATTAATGAATGTTATAGGTGTAACAATTAACCTAAAAATAATTAATATGAAATAATAATGTCTATACCTAATTTTTAAATATATTTTTAGAATGTATTCCTATTTTATCCTCAATTTATGATACCTAACTAAAGATCAATCTTGGAAATATTTTTTACACCATGAATTTGATAGAATAGATCATTAATGTGGAGTAAGGGATACATTTTATTAATATTTTATTTGTTAAAAATATTATAATCTATCCAAAAGTGAAATGGTATGTCCTTATTAACAAATAGTATAGGAGCACCCCAAGGCAAAACACATGGTTGAATCGAACATTTAGATATCTCTTGAATTTAGTATTTTAACTCAACAAATTTAATTATTGTCATTTTATATGGAGCCTTAGATTATGTTTTTAATCTTAAAATGATATAAATAATGAATCAAAATTCCCTTGTTGGAGGAAAACCTAACAAATCCTCTAGAAAAACATCCTAAAATTCTTGAAAAAAGTTGTAGTCTTTCATAGAGGGTTCCTTGGTTCCTTCAATTTCATTGACTTTGACTGAGAACACTTGACATCCCTTTTGTTGAGATTTTTTTAGTTGAATGTCTAAAATTTTCCTTGGTTTTAAATCATCCAAACATTCAACTTCCCTAAGAAATTAATCAAGCTTGGCTTTGTGCTTAGAGAGAAAATTCACTCATCAAATAACGCCATATGATCGTATTGGTGTCACATAAAAATCAATTACTATATTGAATTATAAAAAAATTCCTTCAACCTAAGAAATAAACATAGCAACTTTAAACTTACATTCATTCCCGTAATAAATTGACCAGACATTTACCATAAAACTTTCTTAGATAATTTACTTTAAATTCTAGGAGAGATGAAACATTGAATGGCTATTCTCTCTATAAAAATTGAAATAGGATGTCGAAACAAGGGAATTAATAATTCAATGTAAGAGGCTTGAAATTTATCTTGGTTATTATCAACTACCTCATGAATTTGTTGGTATGATGTAGAGGTAAATGAGTTATTATTTTTAACATTTGTCATCCATCAAGGATAGTCCTTAGCATTATTATCTCTTCCACATGTAAAGCATCCATCAGGTGGTCCCTTCCTTTAAAATTGATTACCTACCTTGAATCCTTCCTTGAAACTTTTCCATGTTTCACATTCACTCAATAATTTTTGAACCTCACATTCTAAATATTGAATTTGTTATTAGAATTCCAATTTAATTTATAAGTCTTTTTATTAAAGGTTATATTTGAGCTTCCAAACTTATTTTTGATTGTTTCCCTGATATGAGCAAGTGATTTTAAGTTTTATTCATACTTAAATACTTTATCAAATACTTGTTCCATGGTGGATGGCCCATAGACATCCACTTCATATCTAATTTAGGGTTTTAAACCCATGATGAACTTACTAATCTATAAATTTTCATCCTTTTAATAGTATGGTACATACTTTAAGAGATTTATGAGCTATCCCTAATACTCATCTAATAATATATCCCCTTGTTTTATATTTTTTAAATATATAATTCTTTTATCAAAGCACAATTGAATTAGCCACCGAGCTCTAAATAAGGTAAAAACTACTTTCAAGTAATGGTTATGGATTTAAGACCCATCTCTAGCTTTTTATTGGCCTACCAAGTTGTTACTTCTCCAACCAATTAATAGGTTCCAAAAATAGCTTTGGTTACCTTAGAATAATTTAAAATCTCAAATCATTTTCCATCTTTGTAAGTCAAACTTCATCTCCATCACACAAAATTATACCATTGAACTTGGATGGATTCATTTTCTTCATGTCTTGTGTAAGTTTTACATCTATCTGATCTCTTACTACTTGTGCCTCAACATGCCCTTGATCCTAAGGTTATTTCTAATCAGTTGGTTATTCTTTGCGTGATTATTATTCATTTTCCTCATTTATTACATGAACTTATTGATATAGGTCTACTAATATGTCTCTAGTTTCATTCATGATAGTAAGTATTTAATCTAGTTTTGTAGCTTGTTCAACTGATATATGATTAGGATCAATTTTAAGGTTTTCATTAGAGGTCCCCTCATCATTCAATATACATCACATCATTATCCTCGCTAAAAATAGGATAAATAGCTTAATTTTAGTGGAATCATTAGGTCTCAGTGTTTAAATATGCTTTGATACCATAATGTTAGAACCCCAATTGGTTACACTTAATGTTACACCATTTGTTTTGGTTTTTTATAAACTTTGATCATAATCATCTTCATTCATTATTAGTATGTACTACTATTTTAATGATAAATACATTTATAATAGTGAATGTATAACTTAAACTAATCCATTCAATAGTATGCAATCTATTTAGCTTATAAATAATGTATAATAGTACCAAATATAAAATTTATCTCATAAATACATAACAGAGTGAAAGTTAAATAAGTACATTTAAATAATCCATATTTATAGCTATACATTGATATACAACATATAGTATTTATAGTGTTTAAAATTATGTACAATTTATATAACCACAAATGTATTTAGTAATAATAAGTCAAATTATTCAACATATTACATTTACCACTACATGTCATAATACACCTTATAGAATGTATAGTAGTACATTTGAGAATCATAAAATAACTCCAAAAATGATACATTAACTAAGAATATGATTCATGTAAGGTTGATAAGTTGAAGAGAGGGAGATCATCATTGGGGTGATTTTCCTCCAACCATAGAAAATTGATCTCCTACATACCTCCCCATTAGGATGGTCCCTTCCCTTCATTGAGGGTTAGGTAAAAGTAATGTAGATATGAACTAGAACCCCTATTTGGTAAAATCAATAATACATGTAGTAGTCACATAGACCATGGAAAATAATCCTCTATCTAATATGACATCATGTATACACATGTAATCTAGAAAGTATAGTTTAACTACAATGTATAAGCTATAACATTAATTTGACCAATGTTTTCATTATAGAATTCAGATCTAACATAGAGCTACGTCAATTACACGAACACATACTCTTTGCTAGTTAATCTAAATATCTTTTATGATACTAGATGATGGATATATCAATTTTATGATAGTAATGTCTTATAAATATTTGTTTTTGTCATAAGGATCATGCATAGTATATTCTCATAACCCAATATTTATGTAATAATATATATAAACTTGTAGCATACAACCACTCATCACATCAAGACATAAATTTTCTTACTTCATTTAGTAAAAAGTAAAAAAAATCCATCTAATACATATAATAACATTGGTTTTTCCATGATGTAGATATTATAAATACATCAAAAGAATACAGGTTTATATTAACCATTAACATTTATAATTTCCCAATGGAAAAATAGCCATATAACTAGGTTATAAAGATCCATGTATCAAATGAATTAATTTATAACTCAAGGAATTTTACCCTTTTCATCCTTTTAACACTATATAACTTAAGTATTGAATCAACAAA
Source organism: Torreya grandis (assembly GCA_037957365.1). NCBI lineage: Eukaryota > Viridiplantae > Streptophyta > Pinopsida > Cupressales > Taxaceae > Torreya > Torreya grandis. The sequence continues at coordinate 67,852 of JARHVA010007409.1, forward strand.
TTAATAAATTTATCATGAAAACATAATCAAGGATTATATAAATAATGTAGCCAATCCATTAGTTATTTTCCTTGCTAATTAGCCAAATTAAATCTTCTTACTTGTTTCAAAATTTTAACCTTGTCAAGTTTGAAACTAATGTAAATGAAAAATTAACACTCGTACTTATTATATGTACATTTTTCCATACCATTTATTTATTTTCAAAGAATCCTTTTAAGGAAAAAAATGTGTAAGTAAATTTTAGTGTATATTAACCACTAAATATTTCATATTACCCAATTTCATCTACAACTAAAACACCATCCAACTAGGTATTATTTTCCAAATACATGAACACCGAATAACGCATCCCAAAATATTGTTATTTACATATAGTTGATGATGATTTATTTATCAATTAAGTATCAAAGATATTTAGTTCTGAAATAGGGCCTTTGTGTGTGTGTGTGTGTGTGTGTGTGTGTGTGTGTGTGTGTGTGTGTGTGTGTGTGTGTGTGTGTGTGTGTGTGTGTGTGTGTGTGTGTGTGTGTGTGTGTGTACATGTGTCTGTGTGCATACATTCTTTATTCAATAAAATAATAACACACACACACACACACACACACACACACACACACACACACACACACACACACACACACACACACACACACACACACACACACACACACACACACACACACACACACACACACACACACACACACACACACATATAGAATACACTTGATACTTCATAATAAATAAGGTACAACTATAAAATGCATAAACATTATAATGCTACCTACCCTTCTTAATTATAATTTTATCATAACATTTTATAGTTCACAACTCAGATTTTATCATAACATTTTATAGCTCACGAATCATATTTTATGATAACATTTTATAGTTCATTTATGTAGATTAATATATAAGATTATATTATTTTATTAAATTATATTTATCACAACATCTTACACAATTTTTCAAGTGACAACCACTGTAAAAGCATAGTTAGAATTCATTCACCTTGGACCATATTTATAACATAGGTTTGTACAATGTTCCCCCAATAACTATAATTTTAAAGATCCTATGCAAGGCATACTACTTTACTTATCACTTCAATATGAATTACTCAAGTCTTTAATAGTTCAAAGATAATTCAAGACAACACAAGCCATTAATTTAATTTATTAAATAACTTGTCTAGGTTACTAATCATAAAAAAAAATTAAGGGCACATGGTTTTCCAATAAATACTATGACAAAGTCATGCTAATCAATAAAACAAAATACATTATCTTTGTAATTTATGCATAGGTAAAATGATTTTAGTGAGGTTATTTCACAAATTAAACTGGTAGTCAAAATATTTCCCATTTTTTTAAATGGCCCTATTATCACATTGGTAGGCTTGTGGATGGAAACAAGTTCTATCCCCAGGTCTATAATAGTGATCTATTAAATTTTCAAGGCATTATAAGCACATATATTCAAATGGTGTTTTATTTCACACAAACCTAGGTAAAAGAGGTCTTAATATTTTGATTTTAAATAAAAACCCAAGTCCACTTATAGATGCAAGCATACAATTTCAAATTTTCTATCCTCAATTTAAAATACATACTTGCCTAGTTACTTGAATAGTATTTTTTCCAATATAAATGTTGATAGTCCTTGAAAATACTCCCATTATTTCTTTCACAACCACCATTCTTTTAATCTTTCCCTCTTTTAACATTTTACACCACATTTTTCATACACTAGAATTTATGTGGAAACTCTGTTAGTTACCCATAATGAGACTTGAGATCATCAATGCATGCTTCCACTTCTCACTACTATCTGGCAGTCCCATAAAACCATTTCCATGTAATCTACATGTAAAATGAACAAAAATCTTCTTCCTACCAAAATGGCAAATTCAAACTCAATGATAGAGAAAACAAACAAAATTAAAACCTAATAATGAAATTTTTTTAATCGAATGGATGTACGGTGATAAAGCCACTAAAAACCTTCTATATTATCAAAACCTGATTTTCCTATGTTCCAAACACTCTTCACCAAATAAAAGGTTGGGTGTATTATTCCATATATCCCCTTGGCCAGCAAAAATAGGTAAGAATTGGGTCGTATAATATTCACATGATTTAAACTTAAAACATTGTTTAATTAACACCAAATACCTTATGTGTTTGAAATTCATAGAATAGGTCTATCATAATTATAACTTAGCAACCTAATTTTTTTTTCAGAATAAGGTTTCACAATGATTCATACAACCAATGCACATTAACAAAATTAATGGATATACTAGCAAGATCATTTATTTAAAACTCAAAATTTCACATGAAGGTATGAAATTTAACCAAAATAAATTTAAAACAATGCAATATTAGCCATAGAGACAACTAATAAAAAGTAAACACTCATCACATTCACATAATATCATTAACATTTAATTTATCTCAGCAAGTAAAAATATGTGTGTGTGCACATGGGTTCAGTTTCACTCTTTCTACCCCCAATTCCCATATTTGTATCATCCTCTGATATAAAACTATCCATTTTTCCACTTTATGATGGTGAGACAATCCTATAAACACCTTAGTTAACAAAACAAAGTAGTTAGTATGAGCTTGTGAGAAAAAAAAGTAATTATAATGTATGTACATCAATGAAATTTTGTAATACAAATAAAATCTACAAATAAATTCACATCCATATAAGATTAAAATAAAAATATATATAATATATCCAAATTCACACATAAATACCCTCTAATCATAACTAATAATGAAATAAAATAGTATGAATGTCAACTATACATAAAAAATTCCAGATATGTCATAAAAAATAGAAACTATAAATCATTAATTTCACTTCACTAATACTAATATAATATTTAGAGATTGGAACATGATGTGATATTGGATGAACTTAATGACCATATGTAAAATTATCCTTGACATTTTATCCATGTAATATAATATCTACATATGGTATCCAACCTAAGATACCCTATAACACTCCTCGATGTATAAACTTGCACCCAATGTCTAACCCAAGGAAGGATATTTAGAATCTAGTGTGGTTCATTTTAAGGGAAATAAATAATAAAAATATTATATAAATATAATTATAATAGTATGATTTTTTACATATTAATTTTTGGTAAACTCAAAAATACACTAAAAAGCATGCACTAATTACACCCAAATTCTCACTTCTATGTTGTAGAATGTGTCGTGCTCTAACTAGACATGACACTTAACAATAAAAAACAAAGGGAATAACACATAAGAGTTATGACATAAACTTGTATATTCATAGATCCTATATGATAAAATTATATATGACTATAATGTTTAAAACATACACATTAAAAAATCATACAATCAATGACTGATGGTCATATTTACTTAAACTAGTGACCTGATGAGCTGATTGTTTCCTCTCAACCACTACATTAGGTGAATCACATATGATGGTAATACCATATAATGGTAGACATATGATTCCATAAACATCCTCCAAGGTTATATCCACTTTTTTAGTATACACATCTATATATCATGTAAATTTTTCAATGTTTCGTTATAAGTATCACAAAAACATCAATTATAGATATGTACCCAAAAGGCACTATAAAAAACTCAAAAATCCCACCCAAACCCAAGGTAATTATGATAATTATATCCTCATATAAAATATGGGTTTGAAAACTATAAACAAGGATGTATCAATAGTATGCCATAATCATCATTACATTTACACTTGAAAATTTACATGCGAAAATCCTAATCAATCTCTCATTAGGAAAAACATACAAATATAAAAGCTAAATTAAAACACTTACAGAAAACCAATAAAATAAACTATACTGGCCATATAAAACTATTGTATCATAAATGTGATTAAATTTTCTACTATATGGGTCATTTACTTCAAATATATTAGACATATAATGCATTTTTAACAATATTTATATTTAGTATTTATACTATATTAGTCATGTATCCTAGGTTTTCTCATTGTATTCGTTAATTTGAATGTATCATCCCATTATATTTAAAATTTAAGTATATAAAACATATCAATTATTTCATATATAATTATTTCAATCAAATTATTTTCCCAATACTTAATTTAAATGGCAACTTATCTCTCTACTATATTCATCATTTTCTATTTTTTTTTTAATTTACCACCCACATAATTGTATTGGATTCAAAGATATAATTATCATATGGTAAAGATTTTTGTTTAGGCCATAGTAAATGAAAATTATTTGAAATTAAAAATTATAGGACCCACCCATTTACATCAAAATTTAGTCTTAGATTTTATTCTTGTTGCAAAAAATTCTATCACAAGGACTTGTCTTAGTTTTTAGTTTTCATAAATTTATCATTTCAACCATTTTAAACATTAATTGCATGCCTTACTTCAATGGAATTTATATTAGGTTATTGTAACCTTCTAATGTTTAAACTTTTAAATTCTCTCACCTCCATATTTATCCACATAAAAATGGTTTCTTAGAGCCTTGATATCTCAAACCAAATGCAAAAAAAATATAATTTTAGACTATTTATATCAAAAGTTTAAAAAGTCAAACCTTTGAAACATTTCTTCTTATATCTAGATTTTTTAATTTTATATTTGTTTCTATTGGTGATTTTGATGAATGAATAGAAGTTATAGAATATTATCATCGAAAGAAGTGTTTTGGTATTGATAAAACATTTTTGTAAAAAATAATAGATTTATTTTTCATATTTTTCAATCTTTCCTAAGTAGTCGTAGCATAGATTTTTCACCTTACATCATGATTTTTATATTCTTGTATTTTTAGGTTTGTATTCATACTATTCTAAAACCATATATCTTTTAATTTTAGTCTATCCATATAATTTAAGGTACATATATGGATTTATCCTTTCATTTATCAATATTTATCGATATTTACTCACTACATTTTTTTTGTGTTTCTAATTTTATTTCAAAATAACCATACCATTTTATACTATTGTAATATTTCATGAGTTTTAGTTGTGGAATATGTTTACACATATTTTTTAGTTACTAATAGTTTATCTTATATAACTCTTCAGTGCATGTACACCCATAAGTGCACATCCTAAAGAGTGCATATGAATCATGTTTGGGATGATTTGGTTATTTATGAAAGACTATCATATTATCACATGTGCTACCTACTTACACTCACTATATTACTATCTATAAATTTTAAACTCCTCCAATGTTATTTTCCCTAATTTCTACCTCTTATACCTAGTTTCTCGTTGAGTTAGTTTATTCTTGTCCTTCTATTTTATATTATATTATCCATGCATGACATAATAATTGTATCTTTGTGCTATAATTTCAAATATAATAGCATTGATGGATATATGTTATTTACTTGTTTATTGTATTAACATATGATAACATATTATTATTTCATCTCTAATATTTATTTTATATCGATTTGGTTCAATTTCATCAAAAAACTTGATAGGTCACTTTTAATAATAATGCATGTATATATCTGGATACCAAATGTCATTTTTATATAATTAAAACCCTATTATGATATGTGTACACACATAATTTGTATTTAATAAAATAAGAAGAATTAGGGTATAAGATCTTATACCTTTGGAGTTTTGTGTTTGCATAAGACATTTGGAGTCTTAAAAAGAGAATGTTTACTAGAGACATAAATTTTAGTATTTGGATTATCTACTTGATGTTACTCAAGTATTATCTGTATATATTTAGATTTGTATATAATTTAAGATGATTAATATAATGATCCTAATTCATTTTGTAGATTAGGGTATAAATACAAGATAAAAATAGAGCATGTTAAACATGCAAAAATATTGAGGAGACATAAAAAAGGTTGTGTAAATATCTATTGGTCCTATTAAAATGTAACCAATGCTTAATATAGAGAATATAGGGTTATAAATCCAATGCATAAGATATAGAATATGGGGTCTAACTAGGTCCAAAATTAATATCAATGGTGAAAATAAAGAGATATAAAATAGTTATAAAGGATATGGTAAAACCAAAATATATATTAATTTATATTTAAGATGTAAATAAAATAGGTTTAAAAATATGTAAAATTTGAATGGTTGGGTGTAGGTATAATCTAGGTAAATGTGACCTAGACTATGGTTGTATTTATAGGCATAATCAACCTATAATAAGTAGGTAATAAGTTAAAGTAATCCTAGGTGATGACAAGTGATTAGAACATACATATTAATCTAATGATAATCACAACATATCTATCTACTATGTAAATAAAATGAAATAAATTAGGAATAAAGATACTATATACACAAAATATTTTCAACTTTTATTAAATACCAATGCTTTGCATCTTGTAAGAACTCATCAAGACTCAATCTCTCTTAGTGCATAACCTAAGGGGTGTACTAAGAAAGGGTTGGGAAGACCTATGGTGCTTTGTAGGATTGTTGTCTCTTATAACCACATTATTACCAATCCAACTAGCTCTTAAAACCATTCCCTAAATGACTACTCGTCCCTTACAAACTCCTATAGTATTTTTCTTCTTTGCATAATCATTTTCTTTCCTTAATTCCCTTTTAGAATATTGTTTGTATTAGGTTGACCATGGATGACCTTATATAGTTTAGGGTATTCTTCACATTTTGGGTTTGTTAGGCTTTCGACTGACCTATCTCAGACCTAGGGAATTGTCACCAAAAACATAAAGGGTCAGCCATGGTCGATCCTATATAAATGACATTTCAAAAAGGATTTCAGGCAAGATCCACCTAGAAATATAATATCATTTCTATGATTATTATAATATGCAATCAAGAGTTATTATTCACTCATGCTTCTTCAAAATCTGATCTTCTACCATTCTACTTGAGGAGTCTTAGCTTATGGTTTCTACATGGAGAATATAGTGGTGTGGATAAGTATTATATGATTTGGCCTTTCTTAGTTATCCTTATAAACCACAATAACCTCTTATGATGCCCCTTTATCCAAGGGAGAGATTGAGTCTCAAGAGGTTAACATTTAGGTAAGTATATTCTAACTTTATTCTCCTCTCTTTAGTAGATAAAAGTAGCATAAGTGTTGGCTCAAATAATATTAATCTTTATATTTCATGTATTAGGGTCTTACTCATACTTCGCTCAATTTATATTCTCTTATGCATTTTTTAATTTCTTTACTAACCCCTTCATTATGTCATAAACTTTGGTGTGCACTAGATTAGATTTTTTTTATTAGCATAGGTGAAATATTAAACCTTAGGACTCTTTTAAGGTTATTTCATGATTGTGTTAGACTGTAGGCTTCGGAACCCTACCTCACATGGTATATTTTGATAATTCGTTCACTAATAAAATCTAGTGGATCCCCATATTTGTCAAGCTCCAACTTAACAAATGCATTTCCAATCAAAAGTATAGGTATGCTCTATCTTCTCTAAGCCAGGATTGATTTATAGACATGATGAATTTCTAATTACATACATTTTGGTGAACCTAATGTGAAACTAACCATTTCAATATTTATTTAACTTTATTTCATTCTCTTTAACATTATTTTTATCATATATCTATCATATTGGATTGACTTTATCAACCTAGTTTTAATCTTTGTGTGCATGTTTTTAGGAACAAGTAACTAGATTGACTCAAATGACCTAGTATAGGCTTGTAGACTTCTAGTTTAGACTACTAGGTTGACCTAGTTGACCTTGTATATTTTTAGGCATCTTATTTAGCATACTAGGTTGAACCTAGTTGACCTTAGACATTGTAGGCACTCAGTAGTAAGATTTTTCAAAGCTTCATCGATCTAGTTGACCCAATTAGTAGGTTTTAAAAGCATATTCTAAGGTTATTGAGTAAAAATATTCACTCCTAGCATCTATGATCCACCAAAGTTATTTTATATATCTGTGTCTCTTTATTCTAATGTCTTTCCTTTCATAGTTTGTAGTCTACAAAATTGCCCTTACATAGTCAACTAGATCGACCCTATCAACCCAATTTTGTATTCTATGTGTTGTCTAAAATAATTAGGTCAACCTTGGTTGACCATGTTCATTTTCAAATTTTAATTCTATAGTAAAAGTTCAACCCTATCAAAATTGTTCTATATTTTGTGCACATAGTGTCAACATTATACCCTTTTTCAAGTTGGAATTAATCTCTATATACTAGTAGCTAGTTGACATTTTGTTTTCTTATTGCTTACATGCTTAAAATAGTTCACATAGTCTAATTAAGGGGGTTTTAATTAATCATTTAGTTTAATTAGTTATATTTTATGTACACATAGATAAATCCCATAATATAAACAAATACTTTACCATTTATCTACTCAAGGCTAACCTACTTGGATTTCAATACCAAGGGGGAAGCTGACTTAATACTCTAGTCAAGTATAAATCATGGTTAATGGTATATTATAGTTAATAACTTGACACATTTATCATTTTGGTGTGTGAATTGAAGGGGTAGGCACTAATACTAAGCCTATATCATTGCCACTGTAGTCCCTTTTATCTGAAACTACCTTAAACCATCCTTAGATTACTATCTAGTTCCTTGATTTACAACCAACTTCCCATTAGATTTAAAATAATTTATTAATAATCTAATAAAGCTTCTTAGTTTGATAAATTAGTTATCTCTTTGCTTTTCAAGTTGATTGTTTTCTCTTTACTCAATTATGTGTGCAAAAACTTGCATTATCCAATGTTAGTGCAAGGTTTTGTATTGTGTGCCTCAATTAAATTGGCCAACATTGATCCAATTAAATGTCTATTTCCCTTCAGCTCTTGCTTTCCTAGATTAGCTATAAAAATTGTCTTATTTTAGTTCATAACTTATTATAAACCTTTTCTTTTTCCCTATCTTTTGTACTAGGTTGACCCAGTCGACCATGTACCATTTTTAGCCCCTATCTACTATACTAGATTTACCCACTAGACCCTATATAATTTATAGGCCCTATTTCCTCTTATTTCTTCCTCTATTTACTATATTTAATCAACCCAATTGACCTTGTACTATTTTCAAGCCTTGTTTCCTATGCTAGGTTGATTCAATCAACCTTGTACTATTTTATGCTTTCCCTATTCATCAATTAGTTCCCTATTTCTCCAATCTTCCATTCTATTTATCTCTTCTCGGTTAAAATAAAGTCACCAATTAGAATCTTCTTTCATAACTTGAATCCATTTAGATATTATATGGGATGTTCATTTCTTCCTCTTTTTTCCTCCCAAGAGCACCATCACTCTTGGGGAACCTCTTCTTCTTCTTCATCTATGACCAATAACATGGTGAAAATAACACCTCAAGATGAAGTTGATGGATTGAACCCTTTCCTTACTTACCAAGATACTTATCATCTTAAAAGTCTTAAAACTAGTGTGGGAGTGATTGATACAAGTTTACTTAACCATCTCACTAGTAATGTTTCATCTAATAATCTTCCCCCTAACACCAATTTTTGAAGTTCTCCTAAAAACACCAACCCACCTCCCAATACAACCCAATTTTTAGCCTAATTTATCCAAAAAATGAACATTATGAAAAATTATAACACCCATAAAACTATGCAACTTCAACAACATTGAATCAATGTGGCTAATCAACCTCGAATTATGCATCCTCAAGCTAATCCCAATTTCATTCCTCTACCTCTTAACGATGCCTCAGGGAATGCTATTCCTTAACCCATAATAAATAAAAAGATGCTTCAAACTATTAAAAATGAGTTTTTATCCCCCTTTATTGTATCCATTTATATTGGTAACATATCTCCAACTATCAAATATGATGGGGATAAAGACCCTACTTCATTTTTCAAAGCCTTTAACAACCTTTACAAAGAGTGAATCCAAATTAAAACCTGTGCCACAAGTAAAATATTAGTCAAAGCATTTATCAGTGATGTATTATAATGATATAATTAGCTTCTCCAACATTCTATTTAGAAACATGAAATTTGGTTAATCTTTTAGTTAAAGAGTTTCAAAACAATGATCTTTCTAGAAATTGTCTTAGCCACTTCATCAATGTTAAGCAATCTCCCACTGAATTAGCTCATGAATTTATAGAAAAATAGAAATATTTAATTCATAAATCTGACTATAATATGATTAATGATATTTTATTCAAAATCTTTATCATTTATTTGACTCCCACTCTCAAATATAAGGTTCGAACCTTTGGTACTCAAACACTAAATGAAGCTCTAAATCAAGCTAAATGTCAATAATTTCTTATGAAGAAATTCAAACATAATCCTAAACTTCTTAAAGGATCCTTAAAAACATCTAATGATATCACTATTAATACTCCATAAACCAAAAAATGAGTTTTTAAAACTAATGTTCCTAAACCTTCTCATACACCTCTTTTAGTTCAACAAATGAAATAATGTTTTCACCCTCAAAACCTTTCATCTATCCTAATGTTCCTCCTAAGTGGTATGATCCCAGTTTATTTTTTTGGTTCTATGCTAACATTGGGAATTTTGATTAATATTGTAGATGGATCACTAATTTTTTTGGTCTCTTATATGCTTGGTGATTCATTCAACCATGAAGCTATGAAAAATATTTGTCATCAAGAGTACTCTATTTCCTTTCAAAAATGACAGGATTTCAAAGCTTCTACTTCTAAAAATAAAAAATACTCTTCAAATAATCAATTAAATTCTAAGGATGTTTATGCCATTAACACTAATTATGACCAATGCTTTAATAATTTTCAATATATCAACACTACTAAGGTCAACTATCATCACAAACTGGCTCACAAAGATCTTGTTACCAAGCCTAAAAATCCACCTTTGAAGGAGCAACTTCTTGAAAACTCTATCAGTACAAATCCCAATTTAGAAGCACCTGAGGAACAAATCCCTCCTTCCAATCCTCTAACTATATATATTCCTCCAAAGTCTAATTTACCTCCTAAACCTCATGCTGCTTCTTTTAAGTGTCAATGAAAATTTCTTAAAGAACTTAACTCTATGCCTTGTAAGATTCCACTTATGGAATTGGTTCACACTTCACCCTATCATCATAAATTCCTTATGATACAACTTCAAAAAATTGAAGATCCTTATTCCATAGATAAATAACCACCTTCTATTGAGTCTAAACCTACCAACATCAATACCATTGAAAATATGTGTTCTTCTTATAAGCCCTATATTGAATTCCTTGAATAGGACATGATCAATGATGAAATTTTTTCATGATAATGATCCACCACTTTTCATCAAAGTATCCATTAATACCACCCTTATTCAAAATGTTTTAGTTGATGAAGGTTTTAGTATTAATGTCATGTCTTTATGGATTATACAACAACTTGGTTATAACAAGGATCATCTCAAGAAAACCCATCTTATCTATCATGGCTTTGATAAGACAAATCAAAATCCACTTGGTTATATTTGGCTTCCATTGACCATTAGACCTAAAATAGTTTGAACCAAGCTTATGGTTCTTGATCTTCCTTTATCTTACAACATACTCCTTGGTCATCCATGGACTCATCAAATGAAAGCCATTACTTTTTCTAGTAGTCAATGTATCAAATTCTTACATAATGGAAAATGATATAAGCATGAAGCTAATCCCAACCCATGGAATATCCAACTACCTAATCCTAAATCACAATATCATGTTCTTATGATTCTTAAGATCAATAATGCTCTTTTCACCAAGTTCATAAACATGAATCCTAATATACAAGTACTCTTATGGATTTTGATGATGATGATCCTAATGAATTACAACATACTTCAAATACCACTAAATTACCTCCATACATTTTACAATGGCTTCTTCCTTCTCTTTAAACAAGAGACTATATTGTTCCTCTTATGGATGAGATTATTGATTTTCCATCTCTATGTAATGCTCAAAAGACTTCTTTACTAGAAGATGCCCTCACTTGTAATTATTTTAGAGTGATTAAATTATTTTAAGATCCTCTCATCATGTCTCCTTATACATTCATTAATATTTGAATTTCATCCTCTGAAACTCTCGTGGATTCTCAAGCATGTATGATTTATCCAAGATATGATGATAACTATATCATGGCCCAAGCTCAATATAGAGACCTAGATTTTTGTCATTATTATAAAACCTTATCCAAGATTCATATTTTTAATCAAGATGTTCATACTATTTTGATGGTTCATAACCTAGATCTTGAAGGTCATGTGCCTCCTATAAATTCTCCTCTTATTGTTACCCCTTGGGTGGTAGAGAAAATTATGACTTATGAACCTTCATAAATCTCTACATCTCTTTTAACACCTATGAATATAAACATTAAATCTAATCCTTCTTCCATCACTGAATCCACTAACACACCAATCTCTTCTACTCCATCTACTTATACTTTCTAAATTACACTTGATGCTAATTCAACTAATGTTCGTGAGATACATTCTGAGTCTGATCACCATGGAAATCAAATTTTAGATCTTGAAGTACATGTTTAGTATTATGGTCCTCTTCATACCTTGCTTATTGATGAAGCTATTATCGAGTTAATTTATTCCTAAGAAACTCAAATTCCTTGGCAACATCATAAACATGGAAATTTCAAGACTAAAACTCCTTGCTTCCAAAAACTTTATTTTTAGCATTGATCTTTAAAAAAAAACAATTTTATCCTTACCTAGTGCACCATACCACTTTAAATATGAAAATTCCATGCTTATTGAAGAAACCACTCACATTGAATATGGTACACCATCTTGTCCTCAACTAATTATAGTTTTTTGTAACATTCACCTACCAAAGATGATAATTTTAGCTATTCTTTGACATATATCATGAGGCTTTCACTTGGTCTTATAAAAACATGCCTAAAATTGACCCTGGAATTATGGTGAATAATATCATTACTTATCCTAATGCCAATCCTATGCATAAAAAGCAATAAAAATTTCCACCTAAATTTTCAACTCTATGTCATAAGGAAACCATCAAATTACTAGGTGCTAAATTTATCAAACTAGTGGATTATTTTGAATGGGTTTCCAACATTGTTCCCATTTAGAGTAATGTTACTATGGTCATTATCATTTGTATTGATTTAGATAATATTAATCTTTCTTGTCTTGAGGAAAACTTCCCCTTTCCTTCAATAAATTATGTTATTGATTCCACAACTAGTTACATAATGTTATCTCTTATAGATGGATTCTCAGGATACAATCAAAATCATATTGCCCCTAAGGACCAACATGAGACAAGTTTCAACATGGAATGGGGCACCTATTTCTATGTCAAAATTCCCTTCAGCCTCAAAAATATTGGAACCACTTACCAACAAGCAACAATTCACATCTTTCATCATCTCATTCATAAAATTGTTGAAACCTATGTGGATGATCTTATTGCTAAATCTAGATATCATAAAAATCATCTTTCTAATCTCACTATCATCTTTTTCCATATCCTTAAATATAAAGTTAGACCTAATCCTTACAAATGTGTCTTTAGAGTCACATCTAAAAAATTATTAGGATTTGTAGTCTCTCTCTATGGCATCAATGTTAAACCTACCAAAATTAGTGATATCATCAACATGCATGTTCCTCATTCTATTCCTAACATTCATAATTATTTAGGATAACTTGGGGAGATTATATGATTGATCCTAAAAATGACATCAAATTCACTCTATCATTTTCCTTCTCAAGAAAGGTACTACTTTAGAATGGATAAATACATGTAAAAAATCCATTGATAACATGAAAGAGTCTTTTCTTCACCCACCCACACTTCATCCTCCTTCCAATGATAAAAATTTGATTTTATATACTTCTTCCACACTTATTTTAGTTAGGTAAATAATTATCAAGATGATATGGGAAGAGATCATGTTGTATACTACATTACTTAAGGCCTCATCAACTATGATAAACATTATACCAAAACTGAGCATGATTGCCTCACCATCTATTTTAAAGCTAAAAATATTCATCACTATAATTTTTTAAAAACTAATTATGTCATTATTTATTTTGACCCCCTTCATCATTTAATATCTAAAGAATTTCTTCTTAGAGATAGAATTGACAAACAGATGGTCCTACTTATGGAATTTGATCTCCATATCATCACTCAAAAAGTTGTTAAAGGGCAAGTCATAGCCAATAAATTTACCATTGCTCCCATTCCAGCCACATCTTCCCTTTAATATAGTCTTTTTAATGATAGTATCCTTTGCATTTAAGGTCTTAATCAATCTATCTCTCTCCAATATTACTTTCATAGATTTATTTCCTATCTTGAGGCTAATCAACCTGATGAATCTTCCATTCCCTCCAGTACTACTAAAACAAAAGTATTTATCAAGGAGCTTCCTAAAATTAATGTTGACTTGCATGAGGATACCTGGACTCTTCACTTTGATAATGTTAAATGTATTCAAGGAGCTAGTGGAGGTTGCATTCTCATGATTCCTCTTATAAAGATCATACTTTTATTTTTTTGGTTCACTTTTGATGTCACCAATAATATGGACAAATACAAAGATCTTATTTTAAGCATTAGAGCTACTCTTGATTTATACATTCAATACCTTCATGCTTTAGGTGATTCTTAACTTATTTACCATCAAGTTAGTGGTGATTCTCAATGTAAAAGTGATAACCTTATTACCTATCATCAAATTGTAACCACTCTTCCTAAGGATTTTATCTCTTTCACTATTGAGCCTATTCTTAGAGATCAAAATTCCATTATTCACTCTCTTACCTCATCAACACCTCTCTTTCATCCTCATCAAGTTATTTTTTATCCCTATTTTCTTATACAAATAATAAAATCCCTATCTTAAAATAAACCATTAGATTCACTTATTTGTCATATTGAGGATGTTAACATTCACTAAATTCTATGGTACTAAGACATCATTCAATTCTTGGAACATAAAACTTATCCTCTTAATTTAGACTCTCATGAAAAGACATGCATTTATAAATAATATTTCAAATATGTATTTCAACACAACATCCTTTACTATCACAATGATGAAGGTACCTTTCTCTATTGTGCTATGCAAGATGAAGTCTCTCCTCTTCTTGAATAAGCACATGGGGGAATTTATGGTGGTCATTATAGTAGATATTATACAATACACAAATGCCTACATATGGGTTACTTTTGACTTTTCAATCAAATATGCTAAAAAGTGTAATCCTTGTCCACTTTATGATGATCTAATCCATTCACCTCTAGCCAAACTTCAAAATATCAAATCTCCTTGGCCATTTTCCACTTGGGGATTTGATTCCATTGGTAAACTTTCTCTCTCCCATGATGGACATGTTTTTATCATACCATTACCAAATATTTTACCAAGTGGGTAAAACCCATGTCCCTTATTAATGTCACCAGTCTTACCATTTCCAAATTTATTCTTAATAAAATTATTTGCTACTTGGTTTTTCCCATATTGTCATTTCATATAATGTTGGTAATTTAAAAAACAAACATGTTAAAAAACCATTGTGATAAATTCAATATCAATCACAAATTTTCCATACCTTATCATCCACAATGTAATGGTCAAGTTTAGGACACTAAAAAAATTATGAAAAAAATTATTCAAAAGAAAATTCATGAAACTTACATGGATTGGCATCTTTATCTTTTATCCTACATGTTGGGCCTATCAGACTAGAATACACAATGCCATTGGGGCAACACCATTTTCTATAGTCTATCATTTTGAGTTAGTCCTTCCTTTAGAAGTTGAGCTTTATTATCTTTTTATATCTCTTCATGGTATTGTTCTTGATGAAGATTTGAATGAATCTCATCTTCATGCCCTTGATCTTCTTGATGAATTCCATGTTTCTGCACTATAACAAAATTGACAATACAAGGCTTGTATTACCAAACAACATAATAAACATGTTAAAGTATGCACTTTTAATTTTGATGATATTATTCTTAAATTAGAATAAAAACATGACAAAGAAGGTTAATACACAAAAAAATGTTGGGGCCTATATTTAGTTTAAAACATTCTTCGTCTAAGCACCTACCACCTTCACACCAATGAAATCCATGTTTTCAAAGAGCCCACTAATGCACAATTCCTCAAAAAATACTTTCCCTAAACATTTTCTTCATTTCATGATTTGTATTTATATCTATCTAGCACTTTTTTTAGGTTACTTGATCATGGATCTCTCCCTCTACAACAAGTTCCTTCCTTCCACAAACCTTTAGTCATCACTTTTAGTCTTTTTGTTTCTAGATGTACCATAGTATTCTTTATCTTCTTGTATTTTTTCTTATTGTTCACACCCCTTAGGATTTTATTTTGTGACTTGTAGTATAAAACCATGGAAAGGACATGACATTCCTCACAAAGCCACCATATTTTTCTTATTTTTTTCATATGATTTTTTATTTCCAATGTTTTTTTGGCATCCTTTGGGTATTTATTTTGTGAGTCACTTTGTAATACCATGTATAGGACCTGACATCCCTCACAAAACTAACGTATCTTTACTTGATCTTTTCCTTATTTTATGTAGCTAGAATGTAAGACTATAAATATGACCTGAACCTCCTCATAAATCTACCATCTTTTCATGTTCTTCATTTATGTTCTCAAACTTTAGCTTCTACTTCTTTTCTTAGATGAAATCTGCACAATAATATATGTGATCATGTCTTCATCCATTTCCATAATTCTTAAGATAAAGACTCATAATTTACTATAATTATATCCCTTTTTTCCCTTTGTCACATTTTTTTATGATTTGAAGTAGTTTAATCTATTTTATTTGTCACTCCTCTTAATTTCCCCTTCATTTCATCTCCATGTTTGGATAAAATAAGTGCAAAGTCAATATAACACTTTTATTTCACCTATATTTATGAGACTCTTAGACCTCATGCTCTTTGAAGTTTCTCCATCTCAGCAACCTTGTCTCCAGTATTCAAATTAAAGTCATCTTTAACACCCATTTTTGGTTTTCCAAATCTATATGAATGAGGAATATATAAAAATCCATCAAGAAAATTAAAATATAAATCATTTGAAATAAAAGGAAATGATATTTAAAAGGGAACATACAAATATCAAAAGCCAAATTCACACAAAAAGTCATGATTAAAAGCACATTTCCTATCTCTAATCAAAGCTCAAGCTCCATATTTGACCTCACATATAGTTGAGGTCCATTGGGGTGTTGTAGGCTAGTAGATTAGAATAGGGGAATTCAATAAACTCTATGGTGCTACCTACTTTCTCATTCAAGTACCCAATATTCACAATATATCGATGGCTCTATAATGGGTCCTAAATAATGGGGAACATGTTGTGGGAAGGTAGGTTCATTTAAATTTTCATGCATATAGCCTTCATGGTATGATCTACATACTTAATTTTTTGATCTAAGACTTGTATGGCAAAGAGAAATTATTCATTATCCTTAAGGTTAAAGTCCTCTTGTTTTGACATACCTGATTTGAGTGTCTTGAATTAAATAAAGATTTCATCTACCTTAGTTTTTCCTTCATTATCCCAACCACCCATTTCATTTCCCCCCTTGATCAACAAATTTTGATTCCAAATTTATTTTCCCTTATTTAATTCCTTTTTCTTCATCTCTTAAAAACATGATAGCACTACTTTGTTTTAGTTTTATCTA
Organism: Torreya grandis; assembly: GCA_037957365.1. Classification (NCBI taxonomy): domain Eukaryota; kingdom Viridiplantae; phylum Streptophyta; class Pinopsida; order Cupressales; family Taxaceae; genus Torreya; species Torreya grandis. Next base: position 85,576 of record JARHVA010007409.1, read on the forward strand.
TCCTTAGAGAGAAAAAATGTTTGAGAAACCATGGATTATGTTATTTACACCATGATTTTACATTTCTACACTTACTTTACTTTCATTTTACCATTTATTATTATTTTACTATCTTATTGTTATGAACACCTGAGTTTGTACCTTTTTTCATTATTGATTCAGGTTAGCTTGTTACTTTTTATTCAATAATGTTTTTTCCCTTTTTATACACCTTTTTTCCATTATTGAGTGAGATAATGATTATTAATTCTCACTAACAAGTTTTGTTTTACCATTTTTTTTAATTTTACCATCTTGTTTGACATGTATCCATGTTTTGACATGGTGATTTTGCCTTTCTTACTCAAGGATAGCTTGTTTGAGTTTTTTGGACTTTACTAGCCTTGGCATTTTAGTTACCTAATTTAATCTTGTTTTTTTTTTGGTCATTTAGTATAAAATATCACTTGTTACCCCATCTTGTCAAATTTCCTATGTACATCTCATCCTCATAGCATTAGCTAAATTTGATTTTCTTGAATTTGTTTATTTTTGCTCTTTAGTTTTATATTCTTGGGTTTGTCAAAAGTAGTCTCTGCACCCTACACAATCAAAAACAACAACATAGTATACAAACATCCTACAATAAAGGTAACTAAATGTATGCATTACATTTATTTTTTAGTTATTTAATTTTTAGTCATTTGATTTTACTTATTTATGCTTTAAAATACTACAACTTTTTTTTAGAATCAACATTGTGTGTTACTATGTTCTTTCTCAAAGCACCATCCCTTATTACACCTTAATGACACATGATGAGATTCAAGTGGGGCATATGTATACACATAATATTATAAAATTTTATCAAATACTAATGCTTTACATCTTTTAAGAACCCATCAAGACTCAATATCTCTAATTACATGCCCTAATGGGTGCATCAAGAAAGGGGTGGGTAGAAATTTAGTGATTTATAGGATTATCATCCCTTATCAACACATTATTCCCAATTCAACCAGATCTTAAAACCATTCGCTAAGATATTATTCCTCCCTTGCACACTCCTCCAATAGTTTTCCTCTTTCCATCCTCATTTTCATGCCTTAATTCCCTTTTGGAATATTAGTTGTACTAGGTCAACCATGCTTGACCCTATATAATTTAGAGTATTCTTCACTTTTTGGGTTTATTATCTTTTAAGTTGACCTAGCTCAGACCTAGTGATTTGTCCTTGAAAACATATAGGGTTAACCATGGCCAACACTATACAACTAACATTTCTAAAAGGATTTAGGGTAAGATCCACCTATAAATATAAGATCATTTTTATCATTATTATAATATGCAACCAAGAGTTATTATTCACTCACACTTCTTCACAATCTAATCTTTTACCATTCTACTTGAGGAGTCTTAGCTTAGGGTTTCTACTTGGAGAATCTTGTCTTGTGGATAAGTCTTAGATGTTTTGGGATTTCTTAGTTATCCTTACAAACAACAAAAATCTCTTGTGAATCCCCTTTATCTAAGGGATATATTGAGTCTCAATGGGTTCAAATTTAGGTAAGAATATTCTAACTTCTTTCTCCTCTCTTTAGTAGATAAAAGTAGCATAAGTGTTTGATCGAATAATATTACTCTTCATATTACATGTATTAGGGTCTTACTCATACTTAGCTTAATTGATATAATCTTATACATGTTTTGATTACTTTACTAACCCCTTTTTTATGTTAAAATCTTTGGTGTGCACTAGATTAGATTTACTTTATTGTTTATTATCATAGGTGAAATATTAAACCTTAGGACTCTTTTAGGGTTGTTGCATGATTGTGTTAGGCTGTATGATTTACAACCCTACCTCACATGGTGTAGTGTGATAAGTGATCCCCTAATTAGGTCTATCAAATCCCCATATTTGTCATTGTTATACTTAACAAATGTATTCCCAATCATAATTGTAAGTATTCTCTATCTTATTCAAGCTAGGATTGATTTATAGGCATGATGCATTTATGATTGTATACATATACTTACCTAGTGTTGATTAGTTGGCACATTAATCTCCCCCTTATAATTATTATCACTTTGAAAATAGACTTTTTAAGTGAGGACATAAAATGAAAAGGTTGAAAACTTTAATTTTTTTAATTATGAACTCTGAAGACCAAAGGGAAACTCCATGATTCAACTTCCTTTTATTGAGAATTAGTGACCTTGAGAAAAACTTGACCTCTAAAAGACTAAGCATTTATCCATTAATTAATTTGTATAATTATTAATGTAACAAATAAGAACATAGGTAGATAAGATTAGTGTTTTCTTTTTGAAAATTATAATTTTAACCCTTATATATAGAGATATAAACCAATAAATTAAGTGATAAACCAAGATGACAATATTGATCCATATCCATAGAGTATAATTGTATTGTCCAACATAGTAGTATATCATCATTCATAATACAGTAAAAATTAAACAATACTGTATCATAAATAGTGTTAATATACATAAATATCATAACTATATTGCAATGACAATATAGTATTAAATAAAGGGTGGCTACAAAAATGAATGTAAGGAAACTAATAAGGAAAAGGAAAAATAGAACTAGGGGAACTTAGGTTGATAGTTATGTAAATATGACTATAAATTATGTTATTGTATCTATAAAATATACATTAAATTACCCCACCCTTTCCTATTTTACCCCTTAGGAAGTGTACTCAAGGATATTAATGCAAATGAGTCCTATATGAGAGATTGTTAAAAAATATAAAGATTAAAAATAGAAGTGTTTACATATTCCCAATATAAATACCATAACATGCCACAATAATATAATGTGGGATTGTTATTTGGGAGAGATCAAAAACAACATGAAAATATAAAGGAAATGATGTAATGAATACAAATAATAATTATCAATTGAAAGCAACATATACATATGAAGATAGGAATTTGATGATAGAGGGGAGGTTAGATCAAGTGTTAGTCTCATAATGAAATCAATATGATAAAAACACACTTAAAAATCATAACACCTCCATTCCTAGATCATAAGGGGAACTTGGTGAACAAACAACAAATCAAAATGCTCAACTAAAAATGGAAAATAACCTTACACAGAATCCTCACCAAATCCTTCCAAATGATGTGTTCATTAGCTTGCTCAGATTGTACTCAAGAAGTCTTCATCAATGGGGTTTGGATATCTCCATATCCTCATATAACCATGGTTTTTTGGCTTTGTATTTAGGTTTTATTAAATTTTATTGAAAATGGCTTGGCTTGATTTTGGAATTATAACAATATGCATTTACTTCATGAATCAAATCCTACATTATAACTCTACTATGTTCTAAGCTCCCTAAATGAAGAGATCAAAGCTTGCTTTTATAGGATTTAAAATGACTTGGAATGAGTTAAATCCTAACATTGGTTTGATTAGTTAACCCAAGTAGGGTTAAATGATGTCAAATAATCATGATTATCATGTAATAATCATGGGTGGGATATTTTCCAAAAATGACAATTCACAAAAGCTAATGATAAAAACCTAAGATATTCATTGATTTTCATATTTACCATTTTCATAATTTATTTTATTGCCCATAGATGAATTCAATAAGGATTTTATTAGGATTTTCATGTTAATTAATTCCTTTTAGGTATTTTAAATATTTGAGATTTGATTTAATTTGATGTGTGCATTTGTTTCATTTAATTAATTTATAGTCCAAATTGATTTAAATGCATGTGATGAAGCCAAATTCAAGGCATTTATATATTTCTGAGGCTATATTTTTAGAGGGTGGTAAGAATTGATCTAAATTTAGGGATATAGCCATTAGTGCCTAATTTTAGGTGTCTATAATTTACCCTTATTTGAGAAGATGTTATAAACCATAAGTATAATAATGTCTTCTAAAATAATGAGAAAATGCCTATATATCTGAAAGAAGATGATGAAATATCTAGATACATGTTTAGGAAGCCTATAATTATTCCCCCTCAAGGGAGTGGCCATCACATTTTTGATGAACTATCCCTCGAAAAGAAGAAATAAAAAGGTGGAATTTAACCCATGGGTGAGATTAATCCAAATGAAAAAAATTATTGCATGAATTTATTTGAAAAATAAGTATTGATTTACACATAGGTGGTTATAATCAATAAAAAAAATCATGTGTGTCTAAAAAAAATGATGAGTCGAAAAATAATGACTTTCACATAGGTAGTTATAATCATTAATATGAATATGATAAGATAAATATGTTTGATTGATTGTGTCCTAGTAGGGAATATTATTAATCATAACTCATGGATATAAATTGTTGCATAGATTAAATATGATTGGGTGCAAACATAAATGCATTGGTCTAATGACTAAAGAAGCCATAAATAAATAATCACATGAGGATGCACAAATTGATTAAAGAGATGAATAGAATAAAAATAATTCATCAATAAAAATTATATAATTTTATCTTTTAATGAGGATATTCTCATCCTAATTAGCCTTAATACAAATATAATGGTTAATGTGTTGAGTTGATCAATATGGGTGGGAGGCTTTGCTAGGGGTACCAAGGAGATACTTCTTTTCCACTCCATTCCTTGTAAGACTAACTAAGATAATTTTTATTATAGTATGTGATGGTATACCTCATGATATAAAACCATGATAAATTTTCTAAAATATTCATAAGGACTAACTCTCAATCCAATACTCATATGAAAATAGTGCACCAATGATAAAAACCATGATGATAATGTTGACGTGTGAGTATGGATGGACTCAAGAATAATGTGCAAGGAATCACCTAATGAACACATATAAACTATGTCAAGGAAATAGTAATGAAAGCAAACAAATAAGAAAGTGAATAATCAAATATAAAATAAACACACCAAAAGTCTAAAAATAAAAGCAATATAAAGCATCTTATAATGGATTTGCACTATTAGGGAGGATTGAAGATGACTAAATAGGCCTAGATAGGACAAATGTTTTTGGATTTTAAATTTTTTGATTTTTTCTGGAATTTTGAAGTATCTCAACTCAATCAAAAATGACAAAGATAATAAATGGTCTAAGTTAACAAAATAATGAGAGCATGACTAACTTGAATGGATGCTCATAAAATGGGGAGACTGTAATGGCAAAGGGGGACTGAGTTAACCTCAACATGAATTGAGCATGACCCACATAGTCACAAATGGACTCAACTCATATTATTTCCACTTTATAGTGGAGGAATATGACTAATGTAATAGTTGATTCAAATAAAATAGGCACAATTGGCATAGTGTCACAATACAAAATATGAATGGTAAGTTGGTATGTCAAGGCATAATAAATAAATGTTTCCCCTAGTTTTCCTATAGATGGTTATAATTAAGATACAATGGATCAGATCAATGATACTAATTTTCTCATAGGTGGTTATAATTAGTAGCAAGACGGGTGAGACATTGATTTTTCCATGTAGGTAGATATAATAATTCTCACATAAACAAAATTGATACAAGAACAAAATAAGAAATGAAGGATGTAACATCAAGACTTCTATCATACTATTCCAAAATACTTCCTCTATCTAGAATGCTTGAAATAACTAGTAAAATTGATCTGATTCTTCATGTTGAAAATGTGAAACCAATGGATGAGCCATAGTCAGACAGGATAGGTGGATAGGATTCAAAACATGTTAAGTTGATAGAATGGAATGTAATATGGATAAGTGATAGGTGAAGTGATTGGATGATATACTGATATGATGATATGGTAAGAAGGTTTTCCCTAATTGATAAGGTGAATGTTAAGCTATGCAACAACAATAAGCTATATGACAAATGGAAAAGATATGGAAAATAAAAATGGTATGGTACATGTTTTTGGTTGATGATGGTTATTGGTTTTTATGTTTTTGGCCATGGTATATGATTATTTTGTTCTTATTGATGTGGAGATGCACATCCTAATTAGTAACTGATATAACTATAACAGTCAATCATGTTAATTATTATCCCACACATTTTCAAAATAGCTACTCTATTAAGAACTAACTATAGATTTGGATTCCAATGATGTTGTTTTGATCTTCATTATTTGTTGATTATGTTTCTTTCAAATGTTGAGACAAGGTATGTTTATAACCTATACAAAGGAAAGTACAACCAAGGATGGTAAATAATGATAAACATTGGTTGATATGTTAGATTGGGAAATGGAATGGTGAATTATAATGGAATGTGTAGTGGTTGAGAAATAAAGGAAGATAATGATTTTTGGGCACACACAATGTTGTTGATTATATATTTGACATTATTTTGATGTGGTGGGGCCAAATACTTCTAAATATTCTCTCGATAAGACCACTAAATTATTTTGTTATTTGGGCCTAAGAGTAGCTACCATCTTCTTAGGTTGTAGATTATAAGCTATATTGATTTGATAATTGATTTTGTCTCCATCATGTAGTGAACAACTTGTGTGCTTAGCTATTGGTGCCTCAAAGAGGTTTCTGCCAATAAATTAATATTGATTATCTCATAGCACCTTCAAAAAATTTTCACTAGGAATGTTGAATTTTAAATTTTATTGTCTTCTACAACCTCCAAAAAAGTTTCACTATAAGATTCTAAGTTTGAACTTTGATTGTCCCTTATCACCTTTGAAAATGTTTCACTAGAAGAGTTTTCTTCTTTTGTATGATTTTGGTCTTAGAATCCTTAATTTTATTCTTCAAATAATGTCTCCATGGATTTAATTCAATAAGGTGTGATTCTATTAGTCCCAATATACACTTGTGGGAGGTGGAAGGTCAATAGATTGGTTATGTTGGTTGATGGTAATGGCATGTGGAATGGTAATGGAATGGGGATATGATGCATAATATTCATATAAAATACTAGGATACCTCATTTTGATTTTGAAGTAATCATCCTTAAAAAACATAGAAGTATCATAAACGTATTCAAATTGATCTTCAAGGCATGCATAACCAATGTTATAACATCCATGACCATATTCTATTTCTGAATCTAAATCTAACTCAAAGGACTCTAAATCCAATGTTGAGACTAACATTGATTCTTATTTTGATGATAAATTTGATGTTGGTTCAAAAATAGAACTTAACTCTAATTTTGATTCTTAATTTGATGTGGATGCCACTATAATGATGTTTTTTTGAATGTTTGGTTTTGGACAAGTAATGGCTTATGATTGCATGATGGGATCCACATAGATTGGTTTGTAAAATTGAGACTCCTAAATAATGAGAAACAAGTCAAGAGATAAAGCTTTAGAGACTCGATTATCAAAGGGAGGATCTTGAAAAATAGTCATATGGTTGAGGTAATTACTTTCAAAAATATGATTATAATCATTAATAAGTAACTCAACAAAGATTGGCTCATCAAAGTGAGACTCTTTGATAACAATAATAGGATTGGAAGGTGATTCATCATAGGTTGACTTATCAAAAATGGTTGGTTCAACAAAAACATTTTGGATTGGTTGGTTTACTTTGTCATGGTTTAAAATCAATTATAAAATGTTAGTTTTGAATATAGCTTGGCAATCTAAGGATTAACATATTTGAAGAGGTTATGATTGGCTCAATTGAGGTTATGATTGGATTTATTGGGGTATTGATTGGATTGGATATGGTTTTAATTAGATTGGTTTGGGTATTGATTGGATTAGTTAGGGTTTTGATTAGATTAGTTGGGGTTTTGATTATATTGGTTGGGGTTTTGATTATATTAGCTAGGGTTTTTATTAGATTGCTTGGAGTATTGATTGGATTGGTTGGGGTTTTTATTGGATTGGTTTGGGTTTTTATTTGATTATTTGGGGTTTTTATTAGATTAGTTGGGATTGTGATTGAACTGGTTGAGGTTGTGATTAGATTGGTTGAGGTTTCCTAAAGTGGGGAATGATTGGCATTAGATGAGGAATGTTTAGTGGTTGGATAATGATATGGAATTATGGATCTTTATTGATTGTATGAGCCATAGTAAAAATTCTTGAAATGGTAACAATAGGGCATTATGGATCTTTATTGCTCACACAAGCTAAAAGACAAGGTCATAGAATGATAAGTTTGGGGTATTATGGAGATTTATTGCTTGCACAAGACTAATGATGAGGTCCTATAATGATAATTTTAGGGAATTGTGGATATTCATTGATTGCACAAGCTAAAGGATAAGGTATTATAAGGATAAGTTTAGGGCACTATGGAGTTTAATTGTTCACACAAACCAAAAGATGAGGTCTTGGTATATAAGTAATTGGGAATCATGGATCCTAATTGATTTTATAAGCTATAGCATCAAATTCCTCCTTGAAAACCATATCACTCTAGTTGGTAACTTGATTTGGATCATAAGTAGGTGTTTGACTAGGTTCCTCAAATCGGTTATGATTATAGTTAATTTATGCAACCATTCCATCATAAATTGGATTATATGTGACTCCACCATAAGTGTAACTAGACATATCTACATCAAATGAAGAAATATCTAAAACAAAGAGGTTATAGATTCATAAAACCTTTTAAAAGTAATGTAAAAAGGATAAAAGTTTCAAACAAGGTCTAACATGGTTAAAAAGGGGTGGATTTGTATCTTCAAATAGTGGTATAAAAATAGAGATGTATCTCAAAAATGGTATGTGATAAAACTTGGCATAAAATAGTCTAACATAAAATATCATACACACAAGAGGTCAAGCATTTGAATAAAATTTGGCATGTAAAAATTTATGTCTAAAGTTTTCTAAGTAGGTTTAAAATAGGAGAGGGAAATATTGCTAGGTTTTTAATCCAAATGCAAAGTCAAAAGCTAAGCAGAAATAGGCTATGCTAGGACTTTTGGCCAAAAATAGTGTAAAAAGATAGACTTTAAACAAAGATTATGATGATATCTAAATCTAACAATCTTGAAACACTTTGACATAAACCCAACACATGAAATCAAACATAAACATGATCTATTGGCATAAGACACAAGGAAGAAGGCACTTGGAAAAAGGCTATGTTATCCCAAATAAAGGCACAAATAATGATGAGGGTATAATTTGTGAACAAAAAAACAAATAATAGTTTTTAAATTTGGTTAATCAATTAACATAAATTACACAATCCAAAATAGATAGATCTATGTATCAACCATTATGAAATGAAGCCTAAAAAGAAATCAATTAATGTTTGAATTCAAACTTATCAAAGTTAATGAAAAAACTCAAGTGTTGAAAATAATTTAGGCTTTAGTTGAAAAAATAATCTATATAGAGATCCAACAAGGCTCAAATTATTTATTTTAAAACAATGATAATTGTGACACAAGATACGACAATTCAATTGAAACAATTCAAGTAGCCTAATGGCATTAGTGCTCTCAAAAGATGTGATCAATGTTTTATTTCAAAGACTTGTAAGGCACAAGACTTGAAATTATTTAGGTAGCATAATGATACCTATCTCAATTAAGTGCCATAATTAATGTTTTTAACATTAAATTTTTCTATGTTAAAGCAAGGTGTCAAATTGATGTCATAACACCTCCTCAAACAATGGTTTTAAAAATGTTGGACATAAGAATTGTTCATGACATGGTTTGAAAAACAAAGTTTTATTTCTAACACACCAAGCAATAAAACAATAAATTAAAAAATACAACTAAGTATATCATCTTAGATCTTATCAAGGTGTGGTAAAGTGGGGTTAACTAAAAATTATAATTTATGACTATCTAGATTGATACCATGTTTACAAACATTCATGATTACACATAAGAGAAACAACACGTCAATTAGATCCAAATTTATTAGCTTAGTGTGAAAAGGTCTTATCCTTTTCACAACCATTACATCCATAAATTGATCAGTGTAGTGTGATATCATGATTGATCATACATTCTTCGTTGCCTTGCCACTAATGGATATGGTTTAACCTCTCAAACCACCATCCCAATGAATTGATCATAATTTGTATACCCCCCATGAAGAGGGGTTTAAAACCTACTGGGAGATGAAGCCTTGGGTCAATGCTTCCCTAAAAAACATATGAGAGGTAATGACATCCCCTTCATAAACCAATATGCATGAAAATAAAATATAAGTAGAAGGACTTTATGGTTGATTTTAAATCAACCAATACTATATGGGTTTTGGGGAGAGCCTAGTTAAATTTATTTATACACCTTGGAATAGAGACTAAATGAAATGAAAAGGAACTTTTAATCCCATAAATTCCCTATAAGTGATGGTAAGAGAGTACACATGTGCTATCCTTTTTAAAAAATAAACAATCAACAAACAAATTTTCCAAAAATTCATGTGAAGTTTGATTTTTAAGCATCAAATTGAATGTGACATTGTTCTTTACTAGCCCCTTGGATTAAGTGTGCAAAATTGAAAGAATATTTATATAAAAAACTAAAATAAATAAGACCATCTAGTTCATTTTAATCCCAAAGTCCAAATGTGAAAGATATATCCTATGTTAGTTTTAAAATGCCAATTTGAAATTTTCAAGATTTAAACATGTGTTTTAGACACCAAATTTGAAATGTTTCTAATACTTAGCCTACTAAATTCATTTTAGACACCAAATACCAAATGTGCAAAAGCTAACATGTTCATTTTAGACCCAAATTTAAATTTGCAAGATTTGACTAATTCCTTTTAAATCCTAAAACTAAACGTTTGATTAGTTTAAGCATACAAATTTAGTGTATAAATTCATCCTTCAACTTGCAAAAATAAGAGAGTGTCCCCCTACATGGAATCACTTTCTTGGTTGGGAAAATAATGTTTGATTTTTAGCTCTTGGATTTTGATTTTTTTTAAAGACCAAGTGACCAAGGATGGTCAAAGATGAATGGTGCCAATTTAATCAACCATCATGAGTCAGTTCAAATAGAACCATCACCAGTTGTAAATAATTTATGCCAATTGATTAATACCATTGGCAATCACATGTGGACCTAAATCTAAAACCATAAAAGGTAATAATCTTAAGTTATACCATGGTTACCATAAATTTGATAAAAACCTCTAAGGTAAAACTAATTTGATGGATTTAAATACCCTTTAAAACTAGAAATCTCAAATTTGAATGATAAAAAGAATCAAAATGGAATCTTTAAATCCATTTTTACATTATAACTAGAACATCATCAGTTACAAAAAATCAAGGCTAGTTGAGTAGAATCATGTTCATTTTAGGCTAAACCATCACTAGTTGTACCTAACCATCATCGGTCTCTGTGTAAATCCAAGAATTATACAAAAATTAAATTTGGCCAAAAAAAGGTTATAGAATAAATTTTAGTGATCTTCAAGCATCCAAATGAATATTTAAAAGTTTCATATTGATTTCCTTGGTACGTGGGATGTGTTGGGTCTCACCAGGTATTCCAATTGTGAATATAGGAATTTGATGATGGAGGGGAGGCTAGGTCAAGTGTTACTCTCATAATGAAATAAAGATGACAAAAACACACTAACAAATCATGACACCTTTATGTCTAAATCTTAGGGGGAGCTTAGTGAAAAAATAATAAATGACAAAGCTCAATTAAAAATGTAAAATAAACTTACACAAATTCTTTATCAAATCATTGAATGCTCCAAATGATGTGTTCATCGACGTGCTCAGATTGTGCTCAAGAAGTATTCATCAATGGGGTTTAGCTATCTCTATTTCCTCTTATCACCATGGTTTTTTGGCATTGGCTTGATGTTTTCTCAAAGTGGATTTAAAATGGATTTACTTGGCTTGATTTTGGCATTATAATATTACTCATTTTCTTCATGAATCAAATCCTTCATTATTACTCTACTATGTTCTAAGATCCCTAAATGAAGAGCTCTAGGATTGATTTTATAGGCTTTGAAATGACTTGGAGTGAGATAAATCCTAACCTTGTTTGGCTTAGTTAACCCCAATAGGGTTAAAAGTTTTAAGATGATCATTATTAACATGGAATAAGCATGGGTGGGATATTTTCCAAAAATGAAAACTCACAAAAGCTAATGATGAAAACCTAGGATATTCATTGAATTTTGAATTTCCATTTTTGATAATTCATTTAATTGCTCATGGATTAATTCAATTAGAATTTTATTAGGATTTTCATGTTAAATAAATTCATTCAGGCTTTTTTAATGTTTGATATTTGATTTAATTTTATGTGTACATTTGTCTCGTTTAATATATTTATAGGCCAAATTGATTTAATTGAATGTGATGAAGCCAAATTTGAGACATTTAGAAAATGTTATTCTATATTTTCAAAGGTTGGTAAGAATTTATCTAAAGTTGGGTATAAATTCATTGGTGGCCAATTTTAGGTGTCTACAATACATACTTTTACTTTTATTTCAACATAAGTGATACATGTGAATGGTGTATTATTGGTTGTGAAAAAAATCACATATGGTCATGATAATAACATAAGGCTAAAAATAGAATAAAATTTATACATTTACATGTAGTATAATCAATAAATGGAAGTAAATGAAAATATATTAGATAAATATTGTAATCCCCATACAATTGGAAAGCTAAGAATAATAAGGATAAATTATAACTAAAAGATACAAGGAATAATATAATAATAGGGTGGAATTAGCAATCTATAATATTTTTTTGGATGTATGTAAACAAATTGGTTTTAAAAGGATATTGCTACTAGAAAAAAATTTAAAGATATAACTATGACAACCAAACAAAAAAGATACAAAGGGAAAACATCACCGATGAAATCACTATACTTCAACCAAAGTTTAGCTAAAACTCTATAACCTAGAACACCACCCAAATAGGACACATAAGACATAAAAAAGATGAGATACAAGAGTCATTAGAATCAGAGTAATCTATTAGAGATTCATACAAAAAATTTTTTTGAGGTTTTTGGAGAATTTACTTAGGAAAAAATTGTCCAAAACTTTCTTCAAGATTCCTATAGTGCATTTACTTGGACTCTCATTACTTTCCTCCTTGTCCCTCTTCCTTGAGTTGGACACCTTTCCTTTATCCACATTCCTCCCATCCTTTTATTTATCCCTTGAAATATTTTTTTCTCATCCTCCCTTTCAATTATGGAATTATCTAGTTTAATATCATATTATAAGGATAGGTTAAGCATGCTATAGAATTTTTTCCCACATCCACCACTAAAATTAATCATCCCAAAGGATTGAAGTTTAGTTAGATCCTGTCTGATTCCTCTAGCCTCAATATTTTACTTCTTCCAATTACTAGTTTCATGAACTATGATGTCCTCATCTATATTATTTTCCTTGAAGTTCCTAAGTAGTAAAGGGTCCTTTGAATTCCCACTCCCTTTGACCACCTATACATAATACCCTTTTGTCAAACCTTTATCCTTGACTTTTTCATCATCACTATCATAGGAATCCCATAAACACTTTCAAGAGGGATCAAGGTTTAATTCTAAACTATTTGGACTATCCCCATACCACACATTTTTCTCTTCCCATAATCTACAATCCCCTTACTATTTTTATTCACCCATTACATAGATATCTACTTTAGAGTGACATATTACCAAAAAAAATATCCTCTAAAACATTCTCATTCTCCCATGATGTGATTATATGTTCCTCCTCCCTAGACTTCATAATAATTTTAACCTTGATGGGTTGAACTACCTTTATAATAAGTTAAATCAAAGCTTTATGAATAATATCCTTTATATAATTTGACTAAAATATCACTATTAAACTTTTCAAAGACTTGAGTAAGTAATAAGGCAAGGTAACCACAATCTACCCCTTAAAATGGTTAAGTAACATGAAGTGATGGGAGTATATAATTATATACTTCTCCTTTATTATGTTGAGCCTATCTTTTGCACACCCTCTTTTTTATTTTTAAATCCAAGAGTTTTAAAACAAGTTTTCCATATTGATGACTTTGTCATAACATTTAAAATGGCTAAATGTGATCCAAAACTTAGAAGGTTTTGTTGAAACATAATTCAAGAAATAAGAACAACACAATTGAAATAATTCTACCTTTGAGAAGAGATGTTTTATTGCTCAAAATTGTAGATACAACATATTCCTAACTCTTAGAAGAGATCTCTGATTTCCATTTTAGGTTACATCTTCATTTATACACATTTTCAAGGTAGGAGGAGGATGTGGAAGGTCACCAATATCGAGGAAGATTAATTGGTTTGACTTCCATGATTTAAAATAATACAAAATTTGGGGAATTAATATTTTTAGAAACTTATTATTTTTAGAATACACTACTAAAATTGAAATTTAGGTCACTTCCATTTTATTTTTAGGGATCAAAACCCATTGAGCAAAGCTCCATGCCATCTCACGATGTTTCCCTCATTCTTATATTTTTAACGGTTCAAATGGGGAGTAAACTGGAGCTATGGTGCAAAAGTTATGGCTACCATAAGCTCTACCACCAATTGGGGTAGAACCATCATCTAAATTATTGCCTAAAATGTTGCTCGGACTAAAATGGGAGTCCTAGTTCATTGAAACATTTAAGTATGTAATATTCTCATAATTTTTATTATGATATTTACATGTTATGAAAATATTAATCTCTATTTTTAAGTGGTTTTGAAATCCATTATATATTTAATGAAAATTAAGGATAAACTAGAAGTGGCATGAAAACAATTCTTTGATTATATGAATCAAATGAGTATAAGTTACAAAATAAATTTGTGATCAGATTTGAGATTAGTCTTCATTGGATGTGCATTTTATTTGATAAATGGTTTGTTGATCATCAAAACATACTTAAATATTGTTAAGTTCAATATAATATAACATTATTTATATTTTAATATATGGAAATGTTTTTAGGTTTTATTTTCTAAACCTAATGATTCTAATGTAAGATATATGTTTAACTATGAAGGACTAGTAAAGGAATTATTTAATTTATATTATATTGTAGGTCAATCATTATTTACCTTAAAAGGTGATAATGTTAAATGATTAAATATTAATTGACTTACGTGAAATGGAAGTAAATATAGGGTGGCAAAATATTACCAAAGTGAGTAAGTGATTAATGTTGACTATGGGTTTGAATGTTTGGTGTAACAACTTTCTCGATGGTAAGTAGTGTGGAATAAATGTTTAGGTGTATGGTAAATAAATTGGGTCTTTAGATCTATTGACATCCAAAATAATTTAAGGTATTAAATTAGGGAGTACATGAATTGCTAAAGGGAGTTTAGAAGCTAGTTTGGTGGAACTTTTGGCTATAGCTAACTTTAATAAAATGTTAATTTAGTTGGTGGTAAGAACTCATAGCTTGTCATCCAATTATAATAAGGATTGTAAGCACCAATAGTAACTACAATTCAAATAAATTAAAAAGAGCCTTTTTATTTTAGTTATTATCATTCATGATATAGCTTGGGTGTAGCAAAATTTTGGTGTTGGAACTCTTAAAGTGACAAGATATTTTTGCAGCTTGCAGTGAAACTTGTAGAGCTAAGTGAGTTCTTATTATTGGTTATCATCTTTATTAGGTGTTTTTAATGGTGTAAATTATCTGATAATGTTTTGAATACATGCAGTAATGAATTTCAATATTACTAAAGCCATGTAGTTTTGTTTTGAGGTCATATTTTAGGTATGCATTCTGAGTTTGGAATTCATATTTGAAGTATATTTTTGATTTGAGTTTTATTTAAAAGGTATATAGTTTGGTATTTGGGTAGAAAATATGGGATAAATGTTTCAAATGCATGTCTACCAATCTTTTTGTTTTGGTGATATTAGGGTCTTCAACATTATCGTTTGAAGGTGTGTTTCATGTTGGTTTAGAATATGAAGAATATAAATTTTTAAAGTGTTCTTTTATTTTTTTGTTCAAAGATTTTATATCAACAAAAACCAAACATATGCCAAACATAGACATTATGTAACTAAAAATCTATAAATCTCTCTCTCTCTCTCTCTCTCTCTCTATATATATATATATATATATATATATATATATATATATATATATATATATATATAGAGAGAGAGAGAGAGAGAGAGATTTATAGATTTTTAGTTACATAATGTCTATGTTTGGCATATGTTTGGTTTTTGTTGATTACCAGTGTATATGAAGTGATATTTGTGAAACATAAGGTGGTTTTGTTGATACTGGGTTGTGGGTAGGTCAGGACAATAGTTTGAATGTTTTTTTGAAATAAAGTTATTGTTTGTATAAATTATCTTTGGATGATGATGACCATGCTATTTGAAACCCATTTATTATTTTAGTGTTTGACTGGCTATTTTGAGAAATATGTGCCATATGTTGTCTACTTATTATATATGATATTTCATCAATTTGGATTGGAAATATTTATGGTTGTCAATGCAAAATATTTATCGACTCATTTGATCATTGTTGGGTTTTTTTTGTTGAGTCAAAACCCATGCAATTTTCTTCATAAATTTGAAATGCTTTTATGGTTTGAATAGATAAATAGAATTTATGGGAGGTTGAGTTTTCAAAGATATATACATATATATATATATATATATATATATATATATATATATTTGAAGTTAAAAATAATAATGATGTCATGGTAGTTTTTATCAATTTGGAAATTTTATGGCAAGATGAATATAATGATTTTTGGGTTCTATGGGTTGATGTTTCTAAAAATATGTTAATATATTCAGTTTTTGATATATTAGTTATGTTGTTTATTTTGAGATATTTACATCAATTAAATGTGATACTTTGAAGCTTCATGATAATATTGGCTTTTCATTAGTAATTTATTCAGTTGGATTTTTTTATGACAAAAATCAATGTGAAAAGGTTGTGAATAATTTGGTTTGTGAGATTCAAACTTGATATCTTATCAGTTTTACATTTGGTTTAAATAATTGAAAAATTAGTCTATCTATCAAGGTTAAAAACCAAGGCTTATTTTTCTAGTTAGTAATATCAAATTTTTAGTTAGTTTATTAATTACAATTGTTGGCATAGTGTGATATTGATTTTTCATTTTAACAGTTAGAAGACTTGTTTGATATTAGTTTCAAAAAAAGATCAATGGTTTAAGTAGGGTTCCATGTCAGTTAGTTTTCATCATTGATTATTTTATTTTTATTAAACTATTGGCTAATTGTCATAATAATGATCTTTATTTAAGGAGGTTTCAGATGAATTTACTTACTTTAATTTAATAAGTAAATTATTGAACATTTTTTTAGACTACATTGATGAATAAATTTCAATTTGTTTATTTAAATTTATATAACTTTATATATGTTGGTAATAATTTTGTAAAGAGAGAATCAGGGTTTGATTTATTTCATTTGTTTCAAAAACATTTAATTGGACACCTCCTAACACAAATAATTCTCATGGTAATGTATGGATAACTAAACAAGCTTAGAAAAAAGAAGATTCATCTACTCATATTTTTGCCTCTAGAGGCTAGTTTTCTGGAGGTAGAAGGCCTAGTAAAAAATTTCCAACACCTTAGAGTAGAGGAAATAGGATGTCTATTCACTTTGATGATTTATATCCTACTTTATAGGATGTTTTAGATGATTTACCATTTAACCCTATGAATAGATGAAATCATGGTGTGAAGAGACCATATTTGAGACCCTATCCTTATGGACATGGGAATCTAAATGGATTAACATAATGAATGTAGATATCCCTACAATCAGAGAAAACTTAGTTTCTCATAATTCACCTCAACACAATGAATAACTGCCTAAAAAACCTATAAGTTGTTAAGTTGCATTCCCATGACCTTGTGACATTGAATTGTAAAAGACCTTCACCTAAATCAATAAATCTTGTGGAGACATGTTTAGTATTGAACCTTTTTCATTCTACTCATCACCTACTTGAATAAGAAAGGAAAGTTCTACTCAGCCATAGAAGATAATAAATTAATCATCTAGAATCAACAACCATCACTAGGATGGTAAATAAGCTTAAGATAGAAGTAGATGATGAAGATAATGAGGATGTTGTTAAGGTAATTAATTTTTTGGCCACCACTATGAGCTAGAAGGAGCATTTGATAGATAAAGGTTATCCACTGATAAAAATACTTTTGGATTTAGATGAGGATTAAAAGGTTCAGATTTGTTTAATTTTTTTCTTTGATATATTTCCAAATATTTCATAATGTTTTAATAGTATTTAAACTTGATTGGATAGTGGTTCTAAAGGATTTTGACATTATTTGGAAAATTTTATATAATTTTGATGTGGAATGTATATTAAATTATATATACTATGTATGGATAATGTTAGATGTAATAATTTTATTTAAGTGACTTAGGTTTTTTTGAAAATATTTTGTTTAACAGTTTATTTAGATGTTGTCTTGTCACATGATTAGAGTTTGTCCCATTAGTTTATAAAATATTTATTTTGATATTTAAATAGTTTTTAAAGTGTTTTCCATCAAGTTAAGCTATAATTGAAATTTAATTAACTTAATTAAAGTAAATTAAGACTAAATAATAACTAAGGCTAGATATAAGTTACTCCTCAACTATCTCTTGAGAGGAGAATTATATAAGATCAAAGTGAAATTTGAAAGGAAGAACATTACACAAGTATTTTTTAAGACTCTGATTTACTTTAAAATTCATAATACTTATTTATGTGCATTATCTCTAAGATAAAGTAAATTTTGTGGATAGATCAAGGACACATTCTCTGATAGTTAAGTATGATGTTTAACTAGTAGAGGTATATCTAGGTTTTAATGTTTAATCTATGAATTGATTATCTAAAAGCTGTTAGGTTTAACATCTTATGATGATTGTATAATTGTAATCATATGATTGGAATTCAAACTACTTGGCCTCGATATTGATTTATACATCACTTGAAGTGACATGTTTTTTATTTATTTATATTATTTGATTGTTATATTAATGATTTTGTACTAAATATTCTATTTCTCAATAATAAAAATTCATTTCATCTTTGCTAAGATGAATCTCTCGTAAACTCACAATCCTTTATTTTATTTTTCATTTTATTTATTTATTTTACTTATTTTTCATTTAGCAATATTTTTAATTAGATTAATTAGTTTCTATTTTATTTAGTCATTATTTAATCTAATTTTTGTGTTTATCATATTTATTAATCTTTATCAAATAGTTAGTTTATCTATTAAATTTATTTATTAGTTTAGATCTTAATTCCATTTTATAAGTTATTCATTCATTTTATTTTTATTTAAGCTTAGATTAATTGTTATCTTTGAATTAGTTATTGTTTTAGATTTATTTATTTTAGATTTATTTAAGTACTTAATTCTATAAGTTTTTTAGTCTTAGTTTATTTCTAGAGTTGTTTAGTTTAAGTTCATTTTTAGTCTTGTTTAATTTATGTTTAGACATTGAATTTCTTAATTTATTACTTGGTTATTTATCATTGTTTAGTTTTATTTCCTTGAGTGCTTATGTTAGTTGTTATTTCCATTTATTCTTTTGTCTTTCATTATAATATTTTATTTGTATCTTTCAGGTCTTTATGTTAATTTTCTTTTGATCTTTTCTAAGGTATATCATGAAGTGTAAAGGTATTTGAGTGAAGAAAAAATATTTATAAGGAACATAAATATTTATTTCAAGATATTATCTTAATCATATATCTTCTTTGTCAGATAAGATTGATTACATAATCATATTTGTTTCATTTAGATATAATGAGAAAATAGATTTCTAAAATATAACGAAGTATGGTTCAAGATTTGACTTACTTATTAATTCCTAGATCATTTAGAAATACTTTGCACATCTTTTAGATCCTATATGACCTATTAGACTAGTATGATTTCAATTTAACCTTCATGATAGGAAAAAAAGACGATTCATTAACATAGCATTTCCAATCCTCAACAAATTTGGTGACTCTATTGGGGAGATATTTTTAGAAATCTTATTTTTATTGTCTCCTTTATTTTAGATTGCCTATGACGATTGGAGTTCCACACCCTGTTATTCAACCTTTAGTTGATATTTTTGAAGATCAAGTTGACATTGCTTCTAGTTTGACTTGTTTTACTTGGTATATTAAACCTCAAGATTTATTTCATATTATCAAAGTACTTAATAAAGAATTAGAAGAAGAATAAATTAGTGACATTCACACAAGTCTTAAACATGAAACTAAAATTCATATTTAAAAAAATAATCATAAAATTAGAATTGAGGTTCAAGAAATTTTGCACACTAATCCTAGGCCTAGAATCTATTTTCTTCTAGATTCTTTTCATCTTAAATATTCTATTGCTCCTGCTAATCAATCTAATCAAGTGATTAAAATGGTTCAAAATTAATATGCAGGATGAATAATTAAAATAGTAGATGGTATAGGATTTGATTATAGGCCTTCAAAACAACAAAGATCAAGATGAAGAAACTAACGAAAGAAATGATTAAGATGAAGAAATTTCACAACATTTAATCAATCATTAGATTCATGGAAATCCAATTAATATTGGTGCTCATCTAATTAAATTACCTTCATTAAATTGATTCAATTTATCTATGTTTTTAGGAAGTACTTGTGATTCATGGGAAGATCATTTAGATTACTTTAAATTATTTTGTTCTACCATTATTACTATTAACGAAATAGCTTCTCTTAGGGTTTTTTCACATAATTTAGAAGGAAAAGCATATCAAACATTTATTAGTCTTCTAGAAAGTGTTATTGGAACTTAGAAAGATATTGAAGATTGATTAGAGTTATGTTTTGGTAAACTTAAAAGGGATTTTTATATTATAAATGAATAAGTAAATATTTCAATAAATCTTGGTGAAATAATTTATGGGTTCATATGTAGATTTACTAGACTGTGTCAGAAAATTCCACCTAATGTTAGATTGTATATGAAGTTATCAAGATTATATTTTTGTAATTTTTTAACTTTAAAATACAAAAATTCTATTAAGTATAAATATATTATGGACTATGATGACACTGTAACTTTCTACATAGATTATGAAAAGAAATTAAAACATGTTGGTTTTAATGATGGAACTACAATAGGTGTAAATTAAGATAATGTAAAGTTTTTAAAAGACATTCATAATAGTAGTAGTGAGATGGTCACCATAAAATGACAATTAAATGATAAGCCATCTTCATTAGGTAAGTCATCATTTGCTCAGAAAAAAATTGAGTAGAAAGTTCTTTATTGCAATGTTTGTGAATTAGATCATGATCCAAATACTTGCATAGTTATTTAGAAATTCAAGAGATATATTCAAAGAAATGAGAGTATTTTAGTTGATCTAGTTGAAAATATAAACATGTGTGGGATTGGTTAAAATTTGGATGAAATCATAACTAAAAATGCTTATGTTTTTAATACTAGACAAAAGGATTATTATAATATAGCTAAAAATAATCAAATTTTTATTCAAATCAATGTAAAAATATATAGAATAATTCATCAGATAATATTACTACAAAGTCTAAACATAATGATCCTTTATCAACAGGTTTTAATAACTCATAATATACATTATATAAGCATAAACATTATATGAATATTTATTATTCAGATATACAAAATTCTAATATTATTGATGACTTGTCTTCCATAAAAGAAAGATTTTCATTATTTAGGCTACTAGTTTGCCTATATAGCTTGATAAAATTAATAAAACTATGAAATTACAAATGATAAAGATGTTTTAGGATTTTAAGATTAAAAAAAAAGTAATTAATAAAATTAGTTAGCTATTTTTTCTCAGATATATGATCCTCCTATAGATTACATACCACCTTTCTATATATCTATCAAAATTGTTGATAAAGTCATACATAATTACATTTTAGATACAGATGCATCTAAAAATATTATGCAAAAATTTATCATTGATCAATTAGGTATTTCTTATGAAACTCATAATTGAAAACTTACAGGTTTTGATTCACATCAAATAAAAAGTTGTGGTAAGTTTTGAGATATTGTGATTAAAATTTCACAAGATGAAATACTAAGATGTATGACTAATGTTTAAATTTTAGATATTCCTATAAATTATATAATGCTTTTGGACATAAATTAGTTTAAAGTAACTAGTAAATTTATTGGAAAATACACTATTTGGGTTCCAACTGCAAATGAAATTTCCTTAATTCAAAGAGAAGTTTGATCTAGTAATCTTATTGATTCTATACCACCAACAATTACTTATGTTGAAACTAGAATTGGTATATATGAGTTATTAACTCTTGATGAACTTGAACAATAACAAAAATAATATATATTTTTCAAGAATATTTTATGGACTTCATATTTTTATGGTGCTTGTGCACAATTTATAAGTGGTTCATGAATTTATCTCATTTCACCCATAGGTAATATTTTTTGATATGCCTACAAGTTATCTTTCAATACTACAAAAAATAAAATAAAATTTTGAAGCTTTATGTATTGGTTGAGAAAAGGTTATAGAACTGAATGTAAAACAATTAGAGGTTTTTAGAGATTTTGAATTGGTTATAATATAGGTAAGTAAGGTTTATGAGATGAACCAAATGCATCTACATTGATATAATAAAAAGGTTTGGTCCTTACTTGAAAATTTCAAATATTTTAATATTATCCATATTCTTAGATAATTTAATATATGAGTAGATAAACTTGTTTTTGATTCAAATCCTACCATTAGTGATATTGAACCTAATGTTGAGTTTTCATTTATAGAAATTTATAGACCTAAAATTCCTAATTTAAAGGAAAAGTGGCCTAGTTTTTATTGTAATGAACATATTGAGGCCTTTATTTAAGGAAATTATTTTAATAGTGACGATTATGTTATTAATTGTGAAGATTATTTACAACTAAATTATAATAAGTTATCAACTAGTTTAGTGAGTTTGGAATCCATGTTTACTCCACAAGATCAACCTAATATATCACATACTAAAGAATCTTATAGGAGAATTATTAGAGATATTGTCCTAATAAATCTTGGAACTAAAGAAGAAACCAATTTTATTTACTTTGGAATATAATGTATTCTTGATGAGAATGTAAAATTTATTAAACTTTTAAAAGAATTTAATGATATTTTTGCCTAGTTTTGTAAATATTTAAAATGGTATGATAATAATGGTATAAAACATGATATTCCTACTAAACTTGGTATTAAACTTGTTAGGAAGAAAATACTAAGGATAATACCTTTACTACAAGACACCATCAATAAAGAGCTTGATAATATACTTGATGGTGGTGTTATTTTACATATAACATATTTTGAATGGGTAGTTAATATAGTAATTGTGCATAAAATTGTGGAGATATTAGAATTTGATTGTATTTTATAGACCTTAATAGGGCTAGTGTAAAATATAATTTACCTCTTCCAATTATCTATCAAATTCTACAAGTTGCAGGATCTGAAATGATCTATTTGCTTGATGGATTTTCTAATTATAACCATTTTTTGGTCAATCTAGATGATAGATAAAAGGCAACCTTCACAACTTAGAGAGGAATTTCTAATTTTAATAGAATGTATTTTGGTCTCATGAACACAAGTACAAATTTTCAAAGAGTAATGCATGTAGCATTTGATGATTTAATTGGCGTTGTCATGAAAGTATATCTAGATAATCTTACAGTTCATTCAAGAAAGACAAAGACACATTTAGATAATTTACATGAACTATTCCAAAGATGTATAAAATATGGTATTTATATTAATCTTAAGAATTTTTTTTGGGTGTTACTGAAGGTAAGTTATTAAAATATATTATCTCTAAATATGGCATTTCAATCAATCCTAAACATGTTAAAGTAATCAAATAACTATAGCCATCTAAATATTAGTTTGGTCTTAGGTATTTCTTTGGAAAAAAATAATTTTGTGCATAAATTTATGTCATATTTTATGGATAAATCAAATACTTTTATAGATTTTGATCAATAAAAACCAGTCAAATAGGTGGGATGTAAAAGATAATTCTAATTTTAATAATGTGAAAAATGATACTATGAATGCACTAGTGCTTGTTAAACCTGATTTATAAAATCATTTGTTTCTTTACATTAATGCAACATAAAAATCCATATGCATTGTAATCACACAACAAGATAAAAGTAATGATGAAAAACCAATTGGATATATGAGTCAGGGTTTGATGTATACAAAAACCAGGTATCCTCTTATTGATAAATTTATTTTGTCTTTTTTTTTTTTTGTTATAATTAAGTTTCATCATATCTTAATGTTAAATAATGTTATTGTAAGATATAATGTACTTATTTTATCTTATCTTTTAAAACAACCTGCTATTCAAGGATGGTTGGCAAAGTAGATTTTAAGAATCCAAGAGATTGACCTTCAATTTAAAATTTATAAAATAATTAGAGAAAAAAATTAGTGAAATATTTGTCTAAAAATTCTTCTTATAATATTAATTTTTTTTATTTTTCTTATTGATGACTCATTGAATACAAAACCTCATTTTTAGTCAATGAAGGTTGCTTATTTTTTAGAAATGTATAAGTTTGGGATTGAATGAAATATTGTGATTGTTTAATAGTTGAAGATGATTAGCACCATGATTTTATATATTATTTTCAAAATCAATATTTTCCTAAAAAATTTAGATAGAAGACAAAAAATACTATTAAGAGTGGAAGATTTAAAATTCTTCTTGCTTCAAAAGTTTTTGTTTTATAGAAAATGTGATGGAGTTTTGTTAAGATGTCTTACTCATGATCAAATTCATAAGTTACTTAGGGGATGTCATGAAGGAATTTGTGGTGGTCATTATGCTACAAAAACTATAGCTTAAAATTTTTTACATGTAGGATATTGTTGGCCTACATTTTTTCAAGGCACCTATAAGTTGTTACATTCTTATATGCCCTATCAATTATTTGTTTGTAGGGACAAATTACCATCAATACCTTTAAATCTCATAATTACTAAAAATCCGTTCACTAAATGGGGAATATATTTTATATCATACATTCATCCTCTTTATTTCACTAACTATTGATACATACATACTATGACCAATACTTTACAAAATGGCTTGAAGTAAAATCATTAAAAAATCTATTACATCAGAAGTTGTTTCATTTCTTGAAAATTAATTTTTTTATAGATTTAATGTACCTTATGAGATTATTTTAGACAATGATACTCAATTTATTTTGAATGAATATTTATAATTTATAGGAAAATATTCTATTATTTCTACTCATTTGTCTAAATATTACCATCAAGGGAATGAACAAGTTGAATCTACTAATAAAAATTTGATTTCTATTATGATAAAAATAGTTTGTGAAAATAAAATAAATTATCATCTTAAGACTTTTGACGTGTAATGGGCTGAACATACAATTGTTAAGGCAACTACAGGATATTCTCCTTTCATTATATCTTATGGTTTTGAAGCCATTTTACTTATAGAGCTGTAAATTTCATATGCTCATACTACTTTACAATATTTACCAGAAGATACAAATTTAATTGAGTAAAGACTTAGTGATTTATTTATGTTAAATGAAAGTAATATTACTGATTTTCAAAATCTAGAATAAGCTAGAAGGAAATTCAAGAAATTTTTTGATAAAAAGGTTTCTAGGAAAACATATAAAGTTGAAGATATTGTACTTTATTAGGATAAAGCCCATGGAGATCTAAGTAAGAATCATAAGTTTGATTCACTATGGTTGGGACCATATAATATTTCTACTATACTTGGGAAAAATGGTTTTCACTTCCAAGAGATGGAAGGAAAATGATTGTGTTATTCCATCAATGGGCATCATTTAAAATTATTTTATCAATAGTTCTTTGTTTTTTTGTTTCATTTTTCCTTTATTTCTTTTAGTTTGTGTTTTTATTTTTATTTGTTGTTTTATTTGACTACATCAATTTTGGTTGCATCAATATGATATTAATTATTATGAATTAAAAGTACATGAAATTTTTTATATTTTTATACTTATATAATCATGGTAAGAATATTTACATGATAGTTAAATTTTTACTTTATAAATGAACTTGAGCTAGTTATTAATAACTTTAAAGTAATACTTATTTTTAAAATTTATGTTTAAATCATTTGAATTTGATTTCTTTTCCATCTTGAAATTATATATCTATTCAATCCTTTTATAAATGAAATACTAAATGAACACTTTATCCCTTAAAGTATTTTATTAATAAAGGGGTTCATGTGTAGCTACCTATAAAATGATGTACCTAGATCTCACTCTCAAGTGTTTTGTCTTTGATAGGAATTTTTTTATTTTTGCTACCTTATTTCATTTTGAAATAAGATAGGAATGTTATAAGTGTTGAGATTATTCTCAACACCCCCTATTTTATATTTTTAAATCCAAGAGTTTTGAAATTATTTTTCCATATTGATGACTTTGTCATATCATTTAAAACTATTAAATGGGGGTCTTAGTTCATTGAAACATTTTAATATGTATTATTATCATAATGTTTTTTATGATATTTGTATTTTATGAAAATATTATTCTACATTTTGAAGTGGCTTCTAAATAATTTATGGATTTAATGAAAAATAAGGATATACTAGAAGTGCCATGGAAATAGTTCTTTGATTATATGAATCAAATGAGTATATGCTATAGAATAAATTTGTGATCAAACTTGAGATCAATCATGGTTGGATGTGTAGTTTATTTGATAAATAGTTTGTTGATCATCAAAATATAACTTAAATATTATTATCTTCAATATATGATAACATTATTTATATGGAAATAAGTGGAAATGTTTTAAGGTTTTATTTTATTTTAAAACCTAATGATTTTAACCTAAGATCTAGGTTTAAGTGTTAGGGACCCATAAAGTCATTTTGTAAGCTATGTTATATTGTAGGTCAAAAATTATTTAACTTAAAAGGTAATAATTATAAAATATTAAATATTAATTGACCTATGTGAAATGGAAGTAAACCTATGGTAGCAGAATTTTACCTAAGTGACTAATTGTTTAATGTTAAGTATGGATTCGAAGCTTTGGTTTAATAGTTTTATAGATGGTAAGTAGTGTGGAATAAATGTTCAAGGATATGGTAAATAAATTAGGATATTATCACAACCTATATAATTTAAGGTATTTAAAGTAGAGAGTATGTGCACCACCACAAACAATTTAGTATCTAGTTTGGTGGAATTTTTGGTTATATCTTAATTTAATAAAATGTCAATTTGGTTAGTAGTAAGAACTTGCATATTTTCATCTAATGTGATTAAGGCATGTAAGCATTGTCAATAAATGCATATTGAAAACAATAAAAAACTCCTTTTTCTTTTATTTATTATCATTCTTAACAAATCTTGGGCATGCAAGTTAAATTATAGTGGTGGAATTATTGATGTGATAAGATATTTTGGTAGCTTGTAGTGAAACTTGTAGATTCAGGGGAATTCTTGTTGTTGTTTATCATCTTCAGTAGGTGTTTCTAATGGCGCATATTTTTTTATAATGTTTCAAATACAAGTAGTAAAGAAGTTTAAGATTACAAAAGGCATGTAGTATTATTTTGAGGTTGTATTTGAGGCATGCATACTTAGTTTGCCATTCATAATCAAAGTATATTGTTGATTTGAGTTTCACTTCAAAGTTGTGTAGTTTGGGATTTTGGGTGGTAAATATGGGATAAATGATTTGATTGCATTCATGCCAATATTTTTATTTTCTTGATATTAGGGTCTTCAATAGGATATTTTGATGGTGTGTTTCATTTTAGTTGTGAATATGAATAATATAAAGATTGACAACATTCTTTTATTTGTTTGTTAGAAGATGATAAAATAATGTTGTCAATATTTATATTATTCATATTAACAACTAAAAGGAAATACACCATCAAAATATCCTATCAAAGACCCTAATATCAACAAAATAAAAATCTTGGCATGATTTCATTTGAAACATTTATCCCATATTTGCCACCCAAAAAACATGATATATATATATTAGCAAAGGAGAATTGGGTTCTACGTCTATATTATATAATTTTTGTTCTTGGCATATTTTTGGTTTTGGTTGATTACCAATTAATATGAAGAGATATTTAGTAAATGTGAGTTGATTTTGTTGATACTGGGTTTTGGGTAAGTAAATACTATAATTTAGATTTTTTTTGAAATAAAATTATTTTTTTGTCTTTGGATGATGATAGCCATGCTATTCAAAATTCATTTGTTATTTTTGATGTCTAATTGGTTATTTTGACAAAGATGCACCATATGTTGTCTACTTTTTAGATTTGATATTTCCTTAGTTTGGAATGGAAATGTTTTTGGTAGTTGATGCAAAATATTTATTGACCTATTGGATAATTGTTGGGGTTTATTCTGTTTAGTCAAAATCCATGTTGTTTACTTCATAAACTTGGAATGTTTATTTGGTTTGAATCAAATAAATATAATTTTTGTGAGGTTGATTTTTCAAAGATATATATTGTTTTATTTTTGATATGTTGAAAATAATGATGATGTCATGGTAGTTGTTACCAATTTGGAAAGTTTATGGCAAGATGAATATAATGATTTTTGGCTTTTGTGGGTTGTATGGTTTTGAGAAGATATTAAGATATTCATTTTTTGATATTGTAGTTATGCTATTTGTTTAGAGATATATATGACAGTTGAATTTGATACTCTAAAAATTGATGATAATATTAGGTTTTCAATAGTACTTTGCTTTGTATGGTTAGATTTTTTGATGGCAAAAATCAATGTGAAAAGGTTTCAAATAATTTTTTTTGAGATTCAGACTTGATATCTTACAGGGTTTATATTTGGTTGAAATAATTGAAAAATTAGTCTAGTTATCAATATTGAAAAAGAATGTTTTTTTAGTCATGTATATCAAGCTTCTAGTTAGTTTGTTATTCACAATTATTGGTAGAGTGCGATATTGGCTTTTCATTTTAACAGTTGGCTGATTTATTTGATATTTATTTCAAAAGAAAGATTAGTGGTTTAAGTAGACTTGCATATCAGTTGGTTTTGATCATTGGTTATTTTTATTTTGATTAAATTATTGACCATTTATCATAATAATGATGTTCATTCAAAGAGGTTTCTAATGAGTTTATTTACTTAAATTTCATAAGTAAATTATTGATCATTTTTCTAACTACTTTGATGAAAAAATTTCAATATATTTATTAAAATTTATATGAATTTATATATGTTGAGAATGGTTTTGTAAATAGGTAATAAGGGTTTGATTTTTTTTATTTATTTCAAAAATGTTAGGTTAGACATCTCCTAACTCAAATAATTCTCATGGTAATGTATAAAGAACTGACCAATCTTTGAAATAAAAGATTCATATTCTAATATTTATTACTCTATAGGCCACTTTTCTAGTGATAGAAGGCCTGGTATAAATTTTACAAGACCTTTTAATAGATGAACTAGGATGTCATTCACTTTGATGTTTTAGATCCTTTTTTATCGGATGTTTTCGATGCTTTTCCATTTAACCTTATGAATAGAGGAAACCATGGGATGAGGAGACCATATTAGAGAGCCCATCCCCACGAATGTGAGAATACAAGTGACTCAACACAAAGAATGTAAAAAACCCTATAATTAGAGAATAACATAGTTTCTATTCATTCATATTATGATGATTATATAATTGTGTTGATATGATCATAATCCAAAATACATTGGCTTGATTATTGATGAATACATTTCTTGAAGTACATGTTATTGATTCATTTAGATTATTTGATTATTATATCAAATATTTTGTCCTTAATATTATAATTATCAATAATAACATTTCATTTCATCATTGCTTAGATGAGTCTCTGATAGACTCACAATCTTTTATTTTATTTTTCATTTTATTTATTTATTTTACTTGGTAATTTAGTAATACTTTAAATTATATCAATTAGTTCCTCTTTTGTTTATTCTTTATTTAATGTTATCTCTATGTTTATTATATTTCTTAGTTAAATTTGTTTCTTAGTTTAGATCTTAATTATGTTTTCTAAGTTATTAATTCATTTTATTTTTATTTAAGATTAGATTGATTCTTAGCTTATAATTAGTTATTGTTTTAGATTTATTTAAGTATGAAATTATTTAAGTTGTTTAGTCTTAGTTTATTTTTAGATTTTTATAGTTTAATTTCATTCTTAGTTTTGTTTAGTTTATGTTTAGAATTTGAATTGGTTAATTTATTACTTAGTTGTTTATCATTATTCAGTTTTATTTAATTGAATGATTATGTTAGTTGTTATTTTGATATCTTTCTTTAGATTTAATTATAATATTTTATTTGTATCTTTCAGGTCTATATGTTACTTTTATTTTATTCTTTTATGAGGTATTTAGTGAATTTTAAAGGTATTTAAGTGAATCAAAAATATTTATAAGGAATATAAATATTTCCTTTAAGAGATATCTTAATCATAGATATTCTCTATAGATATGATTGATTACATATTCATATCTATTTAATTTATATTTAATCAATAAATAACTCCCTAAAGAGTATGGTATCATACCCCACAATTATTGGCATGTAATTTTTTTAATCCCCTCTCTATATGATTTTACATATGGATGCATTATCATTAACCTCCACATAATCAATGGGATAAATATGGTCTTTGTCACCTCCCATGATTCTAAATCATTCTCTTCTTAGTCTATACACATAATCCAACCTATAATTCACTATAAATGGACTAGCAACTACTAATATGATCTTAGTATTAAGGATACCATAAGTAACATAATTCAAAGTTACTATCCACACTTATATATAAGTTACTAATATGATCTTAGTATAAATGACACCATGAGCATTCCTTTCCTTTAATACTCCCCCAAAAATTTAGGATGTGAAAAATTCCACAAAAATTATAGGGATATCACCTTCCATGGAGGTTTGTATTAGCTAATAATATACTTCAATGAATTTGGTTTCACCCATACAAGGTTAAACCATTAGAGGAGGAGATCCAAAATATTGGAGGCAAAAAGGTAATCCATGAATAAATTCCTAACTAATTCTTTATTAGTTTCATAAAAAATGTACCTATCTAGGATAAACATGTCTATTTTAGCCAGGTTGTCCACATTAAGGATCTTATTCTAAGCCACCATAAAAAAATAATATGTTTACATTTGGATAAATTTATTTGAACCACAACTCATTCTAGTTTAAACCTTATCCCTATAGGTCCAAATCCACAAAATATCTAAATTTAATTGAGTACTATCCATTAACTTCCATTATCCAAATCAAATTATCTTATTAGGGAATATGTTGATATGTGTTTGTTTTAGTTTCAAGTTTGAGTCTCTAAATAATTTAGAGATGGCCTCACTTATTGTATCTATTTTTAACACTTTCCAGACTTGTCCTTCTTTGTTAAAAACCTAGTAGTATTTGACTTTGGACTTGATATCATTTTTGAATATTTGGCCCACATCAATAAACAAAACTTTGGAACTTAGGGAATAGCTATACAACCAAGGTTCGTCTAAAAAATACACCCTCCTCCCATCCCCCACACTCCACTGACTACCTTTCTTAGAAGAAATATATTTTTAGATAAGGTTATTTAGAAGGCAAATCCATTAATGGCATTTTCCTATAATAATAGAAAATATTATTCCCTACCTTTAAGGCATTTATCTCCAAATATTATGGTCTATAAACACTCTTCTTTTAGTTCCTTCCACCTAATTTTAGCATTTATATCATACCTATGTATTCTCTTGAGGACAAGAAATCCTTTTCCTTTTAGAGTGCAGGCTTTATCCCAAGTTACTAGAGGGAACCTATTATTAACCTTAGCACTTGAACATAAAAACTTATTTTGCATTTCCTCCACTCTTTTTACCTTACCAAGTATGATAAATAGGGACATCAGGTATACATGGAAGTTTTAAATTGAAATTTTAACCAACAAAATTTCCCTACTTGAGGGATAACTTAGCCTTTACAACCCCTAATTTCATTAAAATTATATTTATAAGAGGATCATATATTTACATTTACAATCTTTTCCTAAAAGAATACATCCCTAGGTGAGTTGAAGGTATATTATGAATTTGATATTAAATAATATTGGAAATATTATTGTAAATCCCCTCTGGGGTATGGATGAAGAAAATGAAACTTTTGGATAAGTTGATACTCTAAATAGACACATCTATGTAATACAAGAGAATGTATTTTATTTCATTGGCCTCAACCACTAAATATTCTCCCATAATGAAGTTTCTTATATGAACTACAAATGGGTGACTAGATATGTGTTAGGATATATCCTTATCCCTTGAATTGATCCATGAATTACAAGCACCCTATCAAGGATGATGAACATGTATGATGATATGGGGTCACCTTTCCTCATACATCTTTTAGTGATTAAAAATCCATATAAAACCCATTGATCAAAAGAGAAAACTTGGGAAAAGAAATCTAATCTAAAATCAATCCCCTGAAACTTGGACTAAAACCTATTTTGTCAAGAGACATATCTAAAAAAATCCAATATACCCTATCATAATCCCTTTTCATGCCTAATTTAATTCAAAAAAAACTGTTTCTTGATAAAATTTCCATAGAATTAATGGTTTCATGGACAATAATAATACAATATATGATTTGTCTATCAGATGAAGTCTCCTTGCTATTCTACTACAATCTTTTGCAATAGTGGTTGAATTATTATAAATAATGTTTTGATGCTTATTTTAAGAAATTATTTCACATAATTAGGTGTATTAAATATTTCATTTTATTGTAACCAATTATATTTATAATGAAGACTAAAACTATGTTATTCAACTCTCAAAGAATAGTTACAAAACTATAAAATTTAACTACCATGAAAACCACCTTCAATTAGATAACATCCCAAAAGTTTTGAAATAAAATAAGGGGAAACCCATCCAAACCTAGGTATTTATCTCCTTCTATTTTAAATATAATAAACTTAACCTCCTTAGGAGTAGGATGTTTTAGTAAATCTTCATTGTTAGACTAACTAATGACTCTAGAAAACATCCCAAAATAATTTCTTCTTTCCTTAGGTTTTGATTACAACTCCCAGATAATAAAGTCTTGAAGTAATGGATGATAATATATTTCCTCTCCAATTATTCCTTTCACACATTACCATATAATTTGACCAACTCTCTGATTCTATAATCATTTCCATTTATAAATATTTAGTGATGTTAATACTTAGTGTTTATGTCTCCTTTCAAACATAAGTATCTATATTTTTATCTCTACTAAGTCTATTGCTTTTTAGTAAAAAATTTATAATTATTTATAAGTTAGTTTTATTTTATAAAAGTTTATTTGTTTAGACAATCCTCCCTAAAATATTCCTCAATCTTTATTAGTTCATCCTCAATGCTTTTCTTCTAAGTTAATATGTTACCAAGCACCTCTCTATTCCTTGTTTTGATTTTTTATTTGATATGTTTGAGATGAAAATATATATTGAGCATATTAGTCTCATATAAGGACTATTTACACCAATATTTTACTTAGTCTAGTAAATCAAGGTGGGAAATCAACATATTTTTGAATATGAAGGGCTGATTTTTTATTTTATTCATTCTTTCTCTAGTAAAAAATAATAGACTATGATCAGACCCAATTTACTAGAGAAATTTTAAGATGAAACTAAAGTATATATCCAAAGTTATAGAAAACTAAAATATATCTAGCCTAACCTCAATATGTTTTTCCCTCAACCTTCTATTTGACCAAGTGTAGGAGGATCTACTTAACTCCACATCTACAAGACTTAGTTCAGAGATTAAATCATTTAGGTAAGACATGTTATCCATATAATTTAGTGAGAATTATTTTTATTTACATAAAATATATAGGTGAATTGTAATCCCATGAAACTATCTAATTCCAATTTTCATATTTCTTCTTAAATGCTTCCATCTCTTTCCAAAGGATCTTCCTACCCACCCTTGTGTTTGGGGCATAGATATTTGATAAAATTCATTTGTAATTATTTATTTTGTCACAAAATAGAATGGATATATGAATATTATTATTAATAAGGATATACCCCTATAGATACTAAATAATCCATAAGATATCTATACCTCTTGATTCCCCATTTGTATTATATCCTACATAAATTAAGTTTTCCCAAATATTCTCACCAGTTTTCATAAGACTTTCAACAGACATCTTAGATTATTGTTAAATCAACACCTATGGATTATGGTTTTTAATAATATTTATGACTAAATTTTTCATGATATGGTTTTTAATTCCCCTTGTGTTACATGAGACAATATTCATTTTATAATGCTAATGTTATGTTTCCCTAGTTGAAGGGTCCTATGCATGCCCTTGGCAACCTCCTTTGTCATTTATTTTTTCTCAGTATTTGAACCTGTCAATATTATTAGAGACTTGGAATATTACCATAATTATAAATTTTTATTCCATTTTATTATTCCTTTAACATGTGCACATTTTCTATCATCTTTTTTAGTTCCTTATTCTTAACACAAAACTATTAACCTAGTTCCATGATTTTTAATTTTTTAATAACTCTTTATTATGGGATAAATAATCTATATTTTTAATTTTAACTTTGGGTTAATATATCCCTTCCATATAACTCATTTAATCATTTTTAATTTATTGTTTCTCATGTCTAATTTATCTCCTTTAATGTCTTCCCCTTCTAGAAACTTGTCTATAATTGATAGTTTTAAAAATGTTCCTACCAACCTGATTTGTGAAATAAGTTCCTCAAATTCATCTATTAAATTTAACATTTTATTTATCCCTTTATTGGGAATGTTTAAAAAATTATAAAAATTTATTATTTCCTCACCCTTATACCCTAAATATGTCATAGGATCTAACTTAACCTCCATATTTGGTTAATATTCAACTCCTCTAATAAGAAGTTAACCAATGAAACCCATTGATTATTTATCCCCTTAGAGACTATGATTAGATTAAATAACATGAATTAATTATTAATTTATTTTATTTATTATTCTAACCTTTTAGGGGATTATAAGGGTTTTGAAGTTTCCATTATTTGTAGTGGCACTTCATTAGCCTGTTATGGGATAACTATCTTTCTCTAGTAGGTTTTTTCCACCCACTTGTTTTATCTATATTAGGATAATATTTAATGCCTAAATAAATATTTTTAACTTATGAAAAATATAAAAAACAATATTGAATTAAATATATTCATTCCAAGCCCCATATTTTAATTTGTTTAGAATTGAGTATGGGAGGGGATTTTCTGCCAAGATATAAACACCAAATCTAGTAACAAATAATCTCCTTGTTGAATTTTTTACCATATATAAATATATTAGTTTTCCTAGATACTTTTATATTTCAATTATTACCTCTAGTTCCAAACACTCCAATCATATTCCTAACAACCTCACCCACCTATGAATATCCTCTATTACATCACTATTCATGTTGAAACCTACCTTCCATTTTTTTAGGGAAAGATTTATTTTATCCATGAAACATGGGAATTAATTCAATTCCTTTATATATTAATTAAAATTTATAAAACATACAATGAAGGATTTTTTCCCATTTCCACAAATTCTAGATGATCCTTAGGCTTCAATTTTTGATAAGCCCAACCTCTCAAGATATCTATATTGTTCCAATATCCATTGAATTTATCAAAAAGAGAGTAATTAATTTTTATTTGATAATTATATAAAATCATATCTATAACATTTAAACATACCTCTTCATTGTCCATTATATGTCATTTCCTAGTGCATATGTCTTTTATAAAATAGTATGTCTACCCATAATAAAGGTGGTATGGGAAAATAAATCTTGGTGATTGATAACAAGACCATTTATTTGTAGTCATCCTTTAAAACTAGTCCAGGTCCTCATGGGTCATTAACTTACCCTTCCTTTATAGGGGTAATCATAATATTTCCTTTAGGAGGATTATCTAGATCAACTAGTGTAGACTCAAACATTATAAATTCCTACCTTGACCAAGATTTGAATTTCAAATTTTATTCTACCTTGGATCCTCCATATCTATACATTTTATCCGCCATTTATTATTTTAAATATAACTAAATCACCCAAGGAAAAATATACCTAAGTGATATAAAATAAAGCAAGAAAAGTAGAAACAATACTAGATGGTCTACAAAAATGAAAAACATGAAATAATGAAATGGAAAAATGGGACTAGATGGCCTTAAAAAACTACACATAAAACTCAATGTATAAAAAATAACTAAGATGAATCATATAAAAATATAACAAGGAGATAATATTGAAATTCAAATATGTAACTTCTATTCAAAAATGGAAAATTTAGAGTGTCCTCTTAAAGCCAATGTTTTCTAAATGTTAACAACCTAAAAAAAATGATCTCTATGAAATACATAAAATGGGAGAGATTTAGAAACAAAATTTCAAATAAATGGGAAATAATAGAGATGGAAAATAGAGTTTGTCCATAGTGAAAGTATGGTATTTACCAAAAATAAGACACCCTAATTTTATAAATACTAGGAATTTTTTATATCAATGGTCCTAGAGAATGCCACCTATAAAGTGAAAGATTGGGAAAACTAGTAAATGATAAATATCATTCCATAAATGATATATAAATTAAAAATAATGTCCCCTACACTCATTTTTTTTCCCTATTCATCATGACTCCTTATGTAGCCATCAGTCTATTAAATGGACTAGGTACTTGCATCATAAATTAGATGGCACTAATGATAAATATATGAGACCTAATACCCCAATCTACTTTATTTCCAAACTCCCATGGACCTTAGTTATATAATGAGGTGAACTAGGGAGTTTGATATTTGCCTGGGATAGGTAGTGTGTTAGTTATATTATAACAACTTTTTATCCGATTTTATTTGTGATTATTTTATTTGAATTTTTCATATGATATTATTTATTTTTACTCTTTTTATATTTTATTTGCCCATATGTATTTGGAAGAGAAAAAATGGGTGATAAATATAAATAAAACAAAATGTCTTGAACCTAACCACTAAATAATAAAATATAAATACAAAGACATTTAGATAATCATATAAGTTCACCATAAAAAAGAGTACAATCTTAAAATTAAATTGGTATGTCCAAAAGGATGTGTAAAATAAAAAATATAGAGATGTGATATAATAATTGTATTACCCCAATCATAAAAAAGTGGGGGATGATAAAATGATGGATGTGGTTGAGACTACATCATAAGATAGGATAAACTATGGATTATGAAATGTACATAGAGTAAAACAGTTGTGACAAAAAATAATATGATGAAATCCAAGTGTAAAAACACTACTTTGGATAATTTACTTATCTTTATAATAAATCACCTATATATGGTTAGGAGTAAGAGTAAGATATAAAGTAAATATTTATTTTTGAGGAATGATTGATTATAGTCCCCCAAGATCTTACAATACAAAAACCAAACTAAAACTCCAAGATGTGTAAATACAAGTAGGACAAAACTATGTTGGATATAAATGATAGTAATAATATGTCAAAACACAAAGGGTCCAATAATGATAACATATGCAAAGGGGCCATGAGGGAAGAAATATATGAATAAAACCTAAAGGGAAGTGAATATAAAAAATACTAATATCTAAAATGGAAATAATGGTTTAAGAAAAAGGTTATATTTTAAACATTATGCTGAGAAAGTAAAGTGTAGAGAAATTAAGAGCATAATACATCAAATTAAATAGAGAGAAACATATATGATGAATATTGTAATATGAATCAAGGAATGTGAAAATTAAAAATTATATGATGTAATAAAATATATGATCATAAATAAATTGTAATGTGAGTACATACACCATCAACAACATCATAAATATCTCATTGTAACTAGTATTTCACCTTGACCATGGTATGTTATAGTCTATTATAGATATGTGAAAGGAATTAATCATGAATTACGTTAATGGATTATGTAGGCATGAGAGAATAAGAAGTATTTTTATACTCCTACTAGGAATGACATAAATGGGGAAGGGAGAATTACATATTTTAATGAAAAATCAAGTAATCTCACTAAAAATTTGGTTTTGGTCATACGGGACGATACTCCTTTTTAGACATGCAATGGGAATACCAAAAAAGAAATTGAGGTTGAAATCTTGTAAATTGATAAAAATTATATGTTAAGGTTATAAATATATCCATATAATGGGTATAAATCTCATTCAAAATGAAATACAACTCTCGAGTCTTGGTTACTTTT
The DNA here is from genome assembly GCA_037957365.1 of Torreya grandis. Taxonomy (NCBI): domain Eukaryota; kingdom Viridiplantae; phylum Streptophyta; class Pinopsida; order Cupressales; family Taxaceae; genus Torreya; species Torreya grandis. Next base: position 123,918 of record JARHVA010007409.1, read on the forward strand.
TTTTATTATCATCTTTAGAGGTAGCACATCTATTCTGAGATGAAAATTAGTAATTTTAAGAGTATTGTATCCAAATACTATCATTTTATTTATATTTTGTCAAATAATGAGTAATAATTATATGGTATTCATAAAAGTGATTATTTTAATGTGGTGGTTAGCTATCCATGTTAGGTGTTTATTCTTATGACTATTTATTCTCTAAATATTTATTAAAATCAATATAATCCGAGTGTGAATTTTGAGAATGTGAAATTTACACTAAGGTACCAATATCTACTATTGTATCATATTTAGTTTTTGTCAAATAATCTATAAATTATTTTTGGGGAGGAATAAAAATAGAGGGATTAGAAAACCTATTAAAATTATATGGTATTTTTCTCAAAAGATCATCAAACATACTTAGAAGAGGCTAAATACTAGTAGGTGAATTTGGTGTAATCAACATAAAATCTATATCCACATGAGATCTATAAAAAAATCAAAAAAGTAGAATTTTAATGTGGTGTCCCATCAAAATAAATAAAAAGACATATCTCACATCAATTTGAAAAGATATAAGGCCAAACCTAGTGGGACAAGAAATATTAACCATATTAATGTTATAAGTAGATGATGTTTTCTCATAATATTTTAAGGTAAAATTGCTAAAAAAATATTTATGCATCCTTTGCTTTGGAATATATATAAAAATAAATGTCATATAGCATGTAACCATTATCATAGTCAATAATGGTGAGATCCATGTTGAGTGATTTAACCATAATGACATTATAAGGTGGCCTCTTGGAAATATGTTTATTGGGTATAAACATGGTATAATGTCATTTTCCAGTTAAATTTTTTTAATTAAAGGGTCAAAAAGTAGAGAAAAATTTAGTATGATGTTATGATGGAAATATGATGTTTTTATTTTCATGTTAATCTCATCAAGCTCATCATCATAAGAATCAAGTTTTGGTTGGACTTTTACCATTATATCAAGGTGACTACTATAACCTATCAAATATTTGAGAATATGATTGAATTATCTATAGGATAGATGCATGAGGTTGGGACATAAAAACATGACATTTTTTTGAAAGAAATATATCATTTATTTCATAGGTGTACACACTTTTAATTTTAAACAAGAAAATTATCCTAGGTATGGTCCCAAACCTAAATGGAATGCATCCTTTATGAGGCCCAAAATGGTATACATAATTTTCAAAAAGGGTGTACGGCCTTTTTAAATGTTAAAAAACATAAAAATATACCAAAAATTGTACTATATTTTGATTTATCTTGTTGTGTTCATGTTTTTGAAGAAGAAAAAGAATTGTGTATATGATTTTGATCTAATTTATTCCCCACCAAGATCACACACTTACATCATAGTCCAAGTATTATTCTTTTCCTAAAGGGCATGTTTAGGGTTTAAAATGTATTTTTTGTAATGAATTTTTAATAATAATCACAAGATAAGAGGGTGTTGAAATTAAATTTACATTTATCTCATTAAAACCTTCAACTAGACCTGATATAAATGTTTTTTTTCAAATTTATATAATTTATTCAATGGATCAATTTATTATAGAAAACATGCAATAAAATTGTGATGAAATCCCCCAACATTTTGACTTTGTAAAACAATAAGTTGAATTATATTAAAAATATAATTCAATGTGAAAATAATTGAAAATCATCATTAATAGCTTACATTACTCATAAATTAATAGTTCACACAATTCACTTTATAATACATTGGAGGTTTTTTATAATGAAGTGATAAATGTAACTATCCAACATGATGTAGTGTTACATTAAAGATAGGTATTGAAATAATATTATTCTATGAAATTTTCATATGAGGAGACTAAAAATAAATTATAAAAAAATAATAATTGTGTGCTTTATTTCCTATGATTGGAAAAATTGAAAAACTAACAAAAAATTAAATGGACATTGTAATTTATTGGTGTGTTCATGCATAGATTAAAAAAAAAATTAAGATAGTTGTTGGAGTTTATTTGATGAGCCTCCATGAAATAATTATGAAGTTCAATCATATTTTTTGGGAAAGCCTTACTATGAGTTTATCTAAAATAAATACCTAATTATTTTGACATAAATGTCTCCCAATGTATGGGACGTGGGTCCTCATTTTATAGACCTAGAGCCAAGTAAGATAAAAAACTACCAAAATAACTAGTAGAGAAATCTAAAGACAATAATAAATACCTATATCAAAAAAATATTGTATTATATTACATATATAGATAGCCTTGAGGTATTTAGTAGTCTCACAAAAAATATTATTGACCTTGAGATGCATACACTAAGGATCTTTAGATATGCTAAAATTTTTGTCACATTTAGTAGCGTCTCTCTTACTATTGTGCTTCATATGGTGACACTTGTTGTAGTGTCCTTCCTACTATTCATGATTTATGTGGTATGATAGGTAGTAATCATAAAAATATTGTACACCATTTCCCATATTAGTGGAAGAAGTGTATTGGACCACATATTTAGGATACACATACAAAGCATTCATATATAAATATAATAGGCACACATGTGGATATTATATGCACATTTCTACAATGCATTAGTACATAGTAGTATATGTCATCTATAATTGCTTCAATACCTAAAAACACAAGTATAGAATAATATATATTATATATTTAGTTTATTTATCAAATTTAGACACTATAATACCAAATTATATGTCATCTTAGGTTAATTTATCACCTAAAGACATTGGCTCACTAGAGTATATGTGTGCATAAAATTTTAGATCCAAGATATATTACTAATTCTAGTAATAAAAGCCTAAAATTTAATCAAACAAATAGGAATGGATAAAGGAATAAATAATAAAAATAATAACATTCTTACCATAATTTACTCCTTATTATTTGATTCTATGATTTTCAAATGGATTGTTTGATGCCCAAAATTTGAAATGCTAAATTGGTTGGTGTTGATAATGGCTTTCAAATGGTTAAATGAGATTGATGGTAGCTATTGATGGATGTAAGAAGGAATTTGGATGAAATTTTAGAAAAATATTGATGGATTTATTAGTTGGTTTAGAGGAGGAGGGAGAGACTAGTTAAATAGACATGGAGGGAGAAATCAATGGCTCAAATTCAAATTTGGGACATTGAAATCAAGGGCTAGGTATTTTCCATGGAATTCTTAGTTCCATGGAGATCTCTGGAATTAGAGAGTTATAGATAAGGGTGATATAATGGGTAAGACTTATAGAATCCTCCAAATATAGAAATCTCCCCATAGGGTTTAGTGTTTTTGGAGAGGCTAGGATAGGGTGTTGGTTGGATAGGTAGATTATTTTGGAATTTTAAATTGGCTAGTTGGTTTAGGGAGTAGGTTAGTGAATAATAGGTTATATTATGGGTTTCAATGAGGGGATTAATTGGGTTTTAGGATTGAATAAGGTTTATAGGTTATGGGAATGGGATGTGGATTATTAGGTTATTAGTTAATTTAGTTATGAAATATAGAAATTAGACTAAATTAGTGGGAATTAGTAGAATTGATATAATCAGCAGGGTAAACATAATTTAGTGCATATATTTTACCCCTCTTTGAAAGGAGATTACAAGTGGAGTAAATTGATATTATTAATGGTCATTCAAATAAAAATGATGATGTTAGATGGTGTGAGTTATTAGTAGGATATAATCCCCCCTCAAGTGAGCATGTGGGTATAAATCAACCCTAATTGTCACTTGAATATAAATCCTAGGGTGGGATAAGGCTAGGATAATAATATGGGGTTAGGATGCCCCAATTGACAATGATGATTGAGATACCCCAAGAGCTAAAGGGGTAAACTATCTCAAGTTATGGGTTCAAGATAGGTGACCAATGTCTAGAAAGATGACATAATGTTTAGGATGAGGTTGATGTAAATATGATGGGTTCAAGGTAATGATAAGTCCCATAACAAGGATACATGCTAGAAAAATCTTGAAAATGTATAATAAGGACAATGATTACGAATTATGATAGAGAGTTACTTTTCATAATATTTAGGGATTAAAAAGGACATGTGATCATTGAGTTACTAGTTTGAATATGGAATGGTGATGAAGGATAAATGGTGGTTGAGCTAACCCTAGACATAAGAGTGGGACCGGGTATTGCCTACATAGTCCTAAAATACCTTAGGTCAATGTAGTTCTTGATGTAGGATAAGGTAGATGGTAAGGCATTGGTCATTCTATTCCCCTAATGATGTTAAAGGTGATTAAAAGTGATTAGATTGGGTAAATTGGATATTTAGATGGTACTGGAGATAGTGTTACTAATGGACTATTAGGGGTCTATGGTGGGGTCATATAGGACAAAATGGTCAAAATTGGGTCAATTGTGTGTTTTGAATTTTAGTCATTTGAGCTCTGAGGTGAGATCATGGACCAGCTACCCTAAGCTTCCCATCATAACAAGAGAGTTTGGGAGCATTAGAGAGAGGCTGATGGTACACTTGCAATGAATATTAAAACCTTACCCTAGTATTTTTATGGATTTTTTCTAGTTTTTAATTATTTTTAGATGGATTTTTATGGAAAAGGATATTGTTCAAGTTGATTTGGAAAAACCATGAATATTAGTTTTACCCTTACTCATGATTTTATCATCACAACTAGTAGTTTTGAGGGGGTAATCCATGGTATTATAGTAATGGAAGTCCATAGTTATGGTATTGTAATACCACATGTAGGGGGTCACAATATTACAATACCATGACTATAAATTTATGATTTTATAATATCTCTAGTTAGGGAGTCATGGTTTTGTAAAAACCATGAGGTCAAATAAAATTTTAAGTATTGAGTGGCAGTTTTGTCAAAACCACCACTAAGGGCAGCATCATGATTAGTGGTTTTGTTAGTGTTATGAAAAATAGGTAAGTGTTATAGTTACAAGTTAGTTTAGATAATTTAGGAAGTTAGATTAGTGAGTTAGATAGGTAGGTTGGGTGGGTCAGATGGATAGGATGGGGTAGATAAGAAAGTGATCAAGTGGGTGTTAGGGAATAATTAGAAGGCATGAAGTTAATAAATGGGATTATGAATAAAAGAGGAATGGGGTTTATTAGATTAATTATATGTTAATGTGTAGGGGTGTGTGGATGTGCGATAGTTTGGATAATGGTATTAAAATAGGGGTTAGGTTAGGGTGGGTAAGGATGGGGGTGTTTTAGATGGTTTAGATTGGTAAAGGTGATAAAAGATTAGGAATGAGTTGGCACTGTTAGGTGATCTAGGATAGATAGGATAGGTGAATTATGATCATTATTTGATGATGTAGGTAGTGATGGGTGCATGGTGATTTGTGTAGGAGGATATAAGTGTGATAAAATCATGGTTGTAACATCTAGAGGTGGTTCATGAGATGCATACACTAACAGAGGCAAATTTTGGAGTATTAGATTTCATTGGTCTTCATGATGTAGTGATTATGCCCATGATACACATTGATTGTGCCTTGATTACATCACTAGTGGAGTACTAGAATTCAGAGACCAACACCTTTCATTTCATCATGGGTGAGATGATAGTCACTCTAGAGGATTTCTATATGATTTTCCATTTGCTTATGTAGGGAGACTAGATATACTAGAGATATCATACACTAATTCAGACATTACATCACCTAGTGGGGGGATTATAGGTTAGGTTGTGGGATAAATGTGTTGACATTGATAGGTGATTATATGAGGGTAGCATTGATATATTGACCCTAGTGATGATGTCTCTTACTTTTTTAATTCTCCTATCAAACAAGAGAAGTAAGTGGTTTCATCTAGGCCTAGGACATGTTGTGCATGATATGGTTTAGGATTTTTTAGTATTTGATTAGGGTTCTATTATATTAGCACATTTATATAGATATCTCCATTTTGAGGCCTATAGAGGAATAAATAGCTTTGGGCCTTCATTGCTTCTCTAAATCTATAGCTAGGAGAATATTTCTATCCATTGACCATTGGGGACATTAATATTTCACTAGCCTAAGCATTCAATGGTTTTTGGTTGGTACATGTTATTAGTGGTGCAGTTACAGCATGTAGGTGACATGATATTTTATAGAGATGATTTTTATAGTTTTTACCCACACCACATCACGTGGATGTTGTATAGAGACCTCTAGTTTGGATGGGATAATGAGGTAGTGACACAATATATGCTCACCAAGTGTTGTCTTCTAGACTACAAAGATTTGATTATTGAGAGATATTGCCTTGACTATGTGTAGTGACAATTTAGTTTTATCCATGATGTTTGAGGAATGGAGAATTTTTTCACTTGAAGTAAATGGGAAAGGCCTTGGTGTGGGAGGCTAGTAGATAAAGTACATGCTTGTATTGATTATGATAGCATTACCTCAATACAATTGTACTAATATATTCCTATCCTAGATTTAGGAATTATAACCACTTATATAACATGGTCGAGGCCTAGGATACCATTTGAATTACCACATCCCAAGGTTATGATTAAGTAGGGTGTTTTGAGTAGAGGTCTCCAAGCATAAATGAGGATACAAAGGAGGATGAGACTAGTTCTGATATAAGGTGGATATGATGGAGATAATGGACATGATGCTATGGATTTAGATGGGAGAGATGGTGATCAAGTAGCTATGGTACCATAAATAGGGCCTTATGCCTAGGCGTAGGTACATGTAGGTGGTAATAGTGGTGGAGATGGTGTGGGACCCTCATTACCACCACTTTTAGAGAGTGAGAGGTCTTTGCTAACTAGATTTTAGTGGGACAAGCCCATTTATTAGATATTTTTAGGCTTATAAAAGGGCAAGATCAACTATAGTGTCAGATTCAGAGTGTGATAACTTAGAGGGATGGATAGCTAACACATATATAGGGGTAAATGGACACATTATAGATCTAAGAAGCATATAGGGATGGGAAGTTGAACAAGTTACAAGGATAGGTAGATGGACTTTAAGGATAGGTTTCATCTTTGTAGGTGTAATTATCTTAGTGAGATTAATATCATATTCAGGCTAAGGCATAGATTTCTACCCTATAGATCTACATCTAGAGTAGAGATGATTAGATTATAGGATTTCTAAGATATATTGCATATATGTAGCAACATGTCTACACACTAATAGGGGAGGTGGAGATTTCCAATAGGTCTAGGGATGAGGTAAACTAGGAGATGAGGGGTTATGGCATGATAGATGTAATGAGGAACATTATGAAACTAAATTATGAGGCACAATATTATTAGATGCTCTATGAGGCTACAGTGTTGAACAAGTGACATTCTTTGTCATTCCATTGTAGTTCATTATATTTCATAAATCAACCTTCAAGAGGGGGAGAAGGACCATCAAGGCCACTAGGACCACCCAAAACACCAAGGCCATAACCATGATTTTTGAGATGCACATATGTATAAGGGATTCTTGTATTATTATCTCATTATTTTCCCCATGGTCTCATGTTATTATATTAAATTTTATAACATGGATTCCATGTGAATGATGTACATTTTATTTTGATATATATGATGATATATTGTGATGAGGGATGCATATACATTGTCTATTGATGATATTTATTGATATTGATGTGCGATATATTTATCTTTTATGTGATAGTGATGTGATTGCATAGATATTATTGAGATAGATGATACTAATTTTACATGATGTGATTAGATTATATGTAGTTTATGGATATGATGTGATGGTTATATGTTTTAGATGATTTTCTTACTTTTATGATAATATTAGATGCATATTATGTATTGTAATGGATGAATCTAGAATTTTATTAATGATGTGATGATAGGTAGATACGGTTTTGATTTTTGATTTATATGTATGATGTTAGATGTAGTGTATATAGGATATGATTTTTAATTTAGATGTTATTTCATGAGATGAATTTAAATATTTATGGATGTGTGATTTTAGTTCATGATGTACATGTGTAGGACATGATTATGACTTGAATGCATATGTCATGATAGTTTCATAATTGTGCCCTATGGGGTGGATATGATAAGGAATGATTAATCCCAAATTAGTTCACTTTGTTATCACTTGCAATGGGTATGAATTCTCTTACACCATGGATATAGGATAGTGATGGGATGGCATAGGACTAGGTTGTGTCAGAAGTTAGATATGGTGGGGATGGTTGGGATTGGTAGGATTAAGTGGGATAGGATGGGTAATATATGATTGAATCCATTAAAAAAATTTAAATCTTTTTTAATATTACATCACTTAACCATGTGTCAGGGACATGAAAAGTCCAAGACACATTAGTACAAATGCATGGGGAACTCTATTTAAGAGATGACCTTCTATGAATAAACATTCAAAGGTCATTCATACCATCCTTGTTCAAATTAAAATTGAAAGGATAATACATATACAAATTGATATAAAATATAATTAACAAATAATACACTTTAATATGTACATGAATGTTAACATAGACTAGAAATAATGATATTAAGAGGGATATTTACCTAAATAATGAATGTATTAGAAATGATTTTATATAATGGGCCTAGTGATGAAGGAGGGGTTATATATAAGATATGTGGTTCCCAAAATCTTATCAATGTTAGAATGGGAATCCATCCAAGTTCATAAGTAATCAAGAAATAGGGGTCATGATGACCTCGCAAGAATAAATATCATAATGTACACCCAAAATTCTATAGAAGGGAGATTTATACTTTGTGACCCTTGCATTGTGATGATATTAATGGGGAAATTGTGAACATGAGGGTTAGTGACATCAATGGATAAGTAAGGATGGAATTTTTCCTTGAGGCTAAAGGGAGACACACTTTTCAAAGGATATTTTTGAGGGGGTGATATGATAAGGAGTAATGATAATGATATGATGGGACTTGGGGATATTTACATATGGCAATTAGAGATAATCAACTTTATAATACCAATCGAACAAATATTTGTAGTTTTTAACAAGTTATATCTTCTCCCTTGTGCTAAAGTAGTTGTCTCTCATTTATATTCTAGAACCACTATTGAGACCAAGGTTAGGGTTATTTTACCATGATGTTAGAGTCTAGTTCTCATCATGGTACCTACCCAAGGCACTAGAGAATTATTTTTCATCATTGGACAATTTTTTATTTTTTTAAACTATTGGATTATTAAGGAAATGTGATGGGTAGATGGAGTGGATAGGGATGCCCCAAAGAGTGGTAACTCATAAATGAAGGATGATGGATCATGTTAGATATAGAAGTTACTTAGATGTATGATGTTCATGGGATCATAAAGTTATTCTCCATAGAATGTGACCAATTTATATGCTCTTGATCTAAACTTAGCAATGATAATATAGGGTCCTAAATAATTAACTTCAAATTTCCCCTTCATATCTCTATCTACATTGGGGTTTTTCTAATTCTTCTTTAGGACTAGGTCACTAAATTTGAATTCCTTAGACTGGATCTTCTTATGGTATTGGCATTTTAGTCTATTTTGATAAGATTTTAAGTGATCAAGGGCATTTTGATGTCTATCATCAAGAATTTCTAGTTTTCGTAGTCATTCCTACATATAATTATCATCAATGATGATGCCTATTAGTGAAATTTGAAGGGATGGGAGTTATACTTGCACTGGTAAGATTGCTTTTGTCCCATAAATTAGGGCATATGGAGTGGCCCTAGTGGGTGTATGGAAAATTGTGTGATAAGACCACAAATTTGGATACAGTTATAGATGTCTATTTTTTCCAAATTGATTATCTTATTAAATATTTCTATGAGGGTCTTATTGGGGGCTTCATCTTGTCCATTATCCTAGGGCTAATAGGGAGAGGATAAATGCTATGTGACGTGATATTTTTGACACAAGACCTCAAATTATTGATTTATAAATTATTTTCCATTATATAATATGATGTTGGTCAATATGATGAAGTGGAAAATGATTTGATCCAGAATAAATTGAAATATTTGGAGGCCAATGGTATAATCGAGTGACATTACCTCTACCCATTTAGTAAAGTAATGCATTAAAATGGTAATGAACTTGTGACCATATGATGAAGTTGGATTAATATTTAAAATTAAATAAATACCCCATATGGAAAATGGACATGGGATTGTGATAGGTTTCAATTCCTATGTTGAATCATGAATGAGGTTCCCATGTTTCTTCTAGGCCACGCATTTCTACACATATATGACAAGAGTCTTGTTCCATGGTTGGCCAATAATATATAGTTTAGAGAAGTTTCTTGACCAAGGCCATTTCAATAATATACCCACCAAATATACCATCATGATTTATTTTATTGCATGAGAGGCCTCTTTTGATGTCAGACACGTTAACAAGGTTCTTCTTGACCAAATTTAACTTTTTTGGTCAAATTTGGGCACCCCTAGGAAAATGTTTTTATTTAAAACATTTTCATGGGTCATAATATGCTATCATAGGAAGTATTACTTGTTATATGATGTCAATTTATTTCATCTTGACTTTAGTCTTAGTCACATTAATCAATTTGTCCATTTGGGGTCATTTTATGTACTCATAAGGGTAATTAATTAAATTGGAATGTTTACCAAGGTGATTATGTGTCTTAAATTAATTTAAAACATCCAATATGTCATTATGAGTTTTAGACATCTCATTCACATTATAAGGTTGTAGGTTCCCTAACTAAAATTATAGAAATCAGTTGAAAAAGAAATAAAATGGCACTTGTATGGATTTTTGGGAAGTGTGCCACATGATAAAGATAATTTGGGCTATCCTAATATTTATAAAACTCATATTTATTATTGGTTTGATATTAAACATTCATTTTTATGCCAAAACCATTTTGCACATTTCTTGCTTTTTACACAGATTGAAGTGACCCTTAGGTTTTTGCTTGGTATAGAAAGTACATGTAGTTTCAAGAAAATTTATTTTGGGAGATGATAGTAAATTCCAATAAATTAATTCTCATATATTAAATTTTAATATTGGAAAACTATTCTTTATGAACCATTGCTAGCAAATTGAATGTCTTTTTACTAGCTATTTGGTGCACCCTATAGTTTTTGCTCCATTTCTGCAAAATTTGTATAAACCATTTGATGGTGTTTGCTCTAGAGGATTTTTAATTCATTATAATATTTTATTAATTCTTTAATGAATGAGTAATGATGTTTCGCTAAGAAAAACTTGTATATCATGCAAGGAGGTGTCACCATGTGTAGTTTTAGATGGAGTGATTTTGTTTGTTGAGTGTCTCTCCTATAAGTCTCTCTTTCAACTAGAAAGACGTGTTTCATAATCCCCTAGGTCATTTTATAATATCCTCCCATATTTTAACTTCATTATGCAACCTCTTAGATTGTTTACTAGTTAGTTTCCCTTCATGGTCAACTATTTTGCATAATTTTAGTGGAAACCTCATGTATAAGCTTTCCCATCCTAACTATGAAGTAATAATAAAGGTGTATTGGATTATCCAAGACTTTATAATTTTAATTAATATAATTTTTTATGTTAAATGAGGTGTATTTTTTATCAAATGCTCATATGTCATGCCAAATAGCCAGTTGATGCATCAATTTTCCTTATTTTCACATGTTGTCAAATGATCTTCATGTTGTAACAGGTGTTTTGAAGAAAGTTACAAATTTAAAAGGATGGAGATAATATTATTGAGGATTTAAAATGACATTTTGATACTCTTAATCTAGTAAATCATTTTGCACCACATTTCATTGCTCTACTTGCATATTCTTCCCAAAACATTCATTTACAAGCCCTTGATGACATCATGTTGGTGTAAGGGGAGATGGATGTGTGTCACAATTTATTTATTTTTCTTTAAGTTCATTTTTAATTTAATAAAAGGAGTATGAGTTTATTTTACACTCATGGTCTGTAGTGGCCTACATCCAATCCAATATTTTGCTTCTCAAAACAACCTTCTATAGGTGGTTGAGCATGGGTTGGGGTGTTGTATAAAAGGGTAAAAAAATGTCCCACTCCCATTTAATTTCCATCACAATAAAGCCTTTAAAATTCCATACAAACATCGTATAAATCAAAATGGAAGCATGGAACCATTTTGAGTATCAAACCCTAAGTTTATGGATGGAATCCCTAAAAGATTAAAATAGAGCTCTAGGAGGTTTTGGTGGACCTTATAAAGGATGTTTCAAGATGTATTGAGACATATAGAGGGGTAAACCTTATATACATATAAAGTACAATTAAATTTACAATTTGGATATGGAAAGGACAAAGGGAAGGTGGTTCTGTAGAGCTTCAAAAGTGCCTCAAAACACACTCAAAAATTTAATGATATCTACATGCTTGTAGGAGGAAAAAGAATGTTTTACAACTTAAGAAGTAACAAATGAAAAATAATTAATGTTTATGTTGACTAATATAATGATATTATATCAGATTATTTTAAATTTATAAAGGAGGGATCTAAATGTTCCCTTACAACTCCATGACTATCTTGAGGTGTCCCTACACACAAGAAATGTAAACCTACAATAAGGTATGAGATAGTGAAAACAAAAACTTGATACCTCTTGATGTTTTGAGATCATAAGAAGGTGATTTGTGGATCAATAAAATATTTTTTTTAACAATGATTCAAGATAAATCTTTTAGCATCTTGATTTGACCTTTTAAGGCCATACACACCTATAATCAAGGTTTTTTTAGTCAATAGGGTATGAGATAATGACCCCAATAATCATTCATGTTTGAGGATTCAAATCCATTTAAAGGTAGACCCAAATACACATATTCAATACATGACCAATATCAGCTAAATAAATATTACTAAAAATCATAAGTATGGTTCATGATGTAGTGCATACCTATAAGTACGATTGTCTGAGTCAATAGTTAGGGTTACTCAATCATTTGGAGAGTACTCAGTATATAAGTTGAAGGTACATATTTATATTCTTGGAGAGAGTTTCATGTTTAAATTTGAAAATATAAACATTATTCATGAGTTTAATGAGCTTCATAAGCTCTAGATAGGGCAAACAAATTTACAACATGCCTAAAAAGGTAGGGGTCTTCGTCAAGGTATACTAGGGTACCCAAATTGGACTAATAGTGAATTTGAGGCCCAAAGGAAGAATTTGGATGATATATCAAATAGAATATCACTTATTTTAAGGTCATGAAAACTCCATAAGTTTTAATCAAGAGATAAATATGGCACCTATAGGGTTATTAGCCCTTATTGACACCTATAAAAAGGTTTAAGATGGCAAGCCAAGTGAAGACATAACCTTGTGAAAAAGAGAAAGAAGGTTAGTAATAAAATTTAGGTGGTATATGATAGGTCAAATTAATTTTTTACAACTTAAATACCCCTAAAATATTCTTATCCACTTTTCTTTACTTGGGCAAGGCCATCAGTCCGTACAGATGACTAGAAAACCCATTCACGCAATGAGCAAACATGAGGAATCTCTAAGGAGAAGTGTTTTAAATAGTTTTAACAGATACATGAGAATGAAATGAAGATGAGAAACATGTTTAATCAACTTAGAGTCATGATGTTGTCTTTTAAGAGTGACTACCAAGTGTTTTTGGAGAAAAATGTAGGAAATAAGGGTTTTTTTAGCCACTTTTTAAAACAAATTGAGTTGGTTAGGTACCTAAATGAGGGAATATGACATTAAAATTTGGTAAAAAGACTAATTAGGACCTTATTAAACTTAAAATTCTTTAATTTTTCCATGGGTATGGGTGATATATCTCTTTAGTTTAACTCAGAGATCAGCCACTCATGAAAATTAGAACTTTGACAAAATAGCTAAAGGGTGCCTAAATGTGTAAAAGACCTAAGATGAGGCCTTGATATCTTTAATAAACATTAGAGTATGTGTATGGAATATGTATTAATTATTAGTAACACTAAAAAAATATACAAACCTTTAGGGTGACCTAATTTTTTAGATACACAGTCTAATTAGGCAAGTCATCACTAGGCCTAATTGTCAAATGAGAAGAAGAGATGAAAATGAGTGTTTGAGAGGTCAGGTGATGGATTTATGAGAGTTAATTAGATATTAAAATTCATAATAAACAATAATAATCATTTTATATCATCCAAAATGGTCCAAACTATTAAGGAGTATGTTAAGCCCATTAGGCCTTAAGGAGATTTAGAGCCAATTGGGAATCTACTGTCATTTCTAGTCCTTGATGAGCCATTTAGATAATTGGGGCATGTTTATGAAATGTATTTAGAAATGTATGAGATTTTTTTATTCAAATAAACTTTTACGAGGATTTTTTGGCTTAGAGATATCTCAAGCATGCAAGAAAGTAGAGAAATAAGATATATAGGGCAACTTGTGAATTTCATATCTTTGCTAAGGCTCTACATGGAATAAAAAAGAGTTAAGGGGAGTTGTATAAGGTATGTAGAAACTAATTTATGTCATTGGTTGGAAACTTTAATGTGCCATCTATATGAACAATGGTTAAGAATAAACAAACTATTTAAAACCCTAGTAAAACCCTTAAAAGAACCTGATGAGGAGAATAAGCTTGGAGAGCCACCAAATGGCATAGTTTAGAAATTAAAACTATTTTATAATGGAGAATACTCACTCAATCTATCACCCATGCTAAGGAGTTGTATGTAACTATACCTATAGTATGTAAAACAGTTTTTTCTCACTATTTTATTTATTTTTCAAGTTCTAGGAGGTTTGAGAAGATACAATCAATTTTGTGGAAAATACTAGGACTTTTTATAACCCCCAAAAGTAATTTAACTCCTCATAAAAGTTTGTGTTCAAAAAATTAGCATACTTTTAGCCAGTCAAAATTGGCATAGTGAACACGAGGGTGTGAAGGGTGAAAACTCTATGTATGGACCTTTAAAGGTGTACATAAGTAGTATTAGGACATGGATGGTCTCGCCAAGTGTTATTCACTCCATCCCATGGATTTTAATATAAAATTGAAGACATTTTTGGGGCTAAGTGTGAAGGGTGACTAAAACAAGGAGTTTTAGGACTATAGATAGTGATTGCTTCATTTTAGGAGTTTTCAAAGGAGTAACAATGCAACCAATACATTGAATTGAATTTCTGAAGGCCTTACCTCTTATTCCCATAATAATACCTATCCCTAGTTAGTGGTGGGACGTAGAAAAAACTCCAAATGATGAAGGTAGTTTTTTGAGATAGGATGAGGAATTTTGTGACATTTTTCATTATTTTCATGACTTGTATGGACAAATAGACCTCTTAAAATTACATGGTTTGACTCATGCCTCTTTATCATGAAATTTTTAACCCCTTTTTTGAGATAGACACATGTCTAAGTGACCTTTGGACTTTTTTTACCTTTTTTCTCTCTCAAAGGCTATAAATATGGACTTGTTTAGCTCTTTTGGGGTAGCCTCAATTGGTTTATGGGGAAAATATAGTTAAATTTTTACTTCAATTACTATTAAAGAAATAAAAAGGGGATTTTTCATACTCACATGTTGTTCAATTGAGTATTAGTGTATTCTTGCTAGTCTTGTCTAGTAGAAGATTATCTCTTCTAGCATGTTATCCTTGATTGTTCACCATATGTGTAAAAGAACAACTATTATAAGTCTTTTTTAGTGTTATTTTACAACTATATAGGTGTCTTAGAATTTTTTCATGATTGTATCCTACAAAAAAATTCTTAATTGCCCTCTTAAGCATCAAAATGCCTTTCAGACCTAACTTATGAAACATTGATGTGATAATGCAACTTGAATTGTGAGTTTTGTGTAAAAGAAGTCTTGTTTGACTCCAAGTGGTAAAATTTCAATCAATGGGAGGAAATACACTATTTTTGCATCATGTTTTTTAAATTTATTATTATTTTTTCTTAACTCTTTTCTTTTAAGGTTGATGAGTAAAAAAGTGATTCAAATATTACATCAAGGGAACTAGCCCTTCTAGAGATTCATCTAAACAAAATTGTCACATATAGAAAGAGATATTTTTCCATTGTACCACTTGGGTGATGAGAGATAATCATCTCCTGAAGTGGTTAAAATCTAAGTGTTAGTAATTTTTGGCATGCTTGGTGGGATCTTAAGTCCTAAAATATTTCCCAAGATTGATGTTGGTCTTGGAATAGTTACAACTATATGAACATCTACATTCAGTACCTAGTGACTCCACTAAAGTTTTTAAATATTTGGTTTCCAATCAATTCCTAATTTCCATGTCAAAGGTGACTACTAGGTTTGCTACTAAAGGTATACCCTTTGAGTTTGTGTCATTACCTCCATATTCTACAAAAAGGTTTAGGTTTGTGAATACTCATCCTTATTCAAGAGAGTTAGTGTTTAATAAATTAAAGTTCTTATTTAGTTCAACTCCCAATACTAAAATTTCACATTCCAATATGGATAGAAACCAAAATTTTTTATCCTTGAGCATTTCATCCCTTTTTAATATTTCTCAATATAACCAAGTTCTAGGAGCAACCCTTAAGAGTGTTCCATATTTAGTGGAGAGTGTCATATTACTTCTATTGAACATATCAAAAACATATCAAAGTTTTCTATTATCTATAATATCATTCAAGAGAATGTGGCTATTAGGTTTTTGGCATTTTTTTTCAAAATAAAATCTTTGGATTGGAATGGGACTCTACCGAAAGATTCTATTGGTTCATGAGATGAACTAGGAGATCTACTGACTAAGATGTTTGGAGAGAAGAGCAATCATATATCTCTAGCTAAGCAATTGGAAACTATCAAGAGGGAACCATAAGATTTTACATAAGATTTTATCACTAGATTTCAAAAAACATGGGATAAGATCCCAGCCCTTATGAGACCTACTCCAAACTATGCATTCGTGTACTATCTAAAAGCATTGAATAGTGATACAACTATGATGATCCAATCTATGGGTGGGAATACACTCCCTGCTACCTATGACATATCCATCAATGCTGAGAATTGTCTTGTTCAAGTGGGGATGATTTTTCCTAGGCCACCAATGCTATTATTTCTTGATTCATAGCCTCCTAGTCAATTTGTATTACCTACCTTGGCTCCATTTCCTAGTCAAGAAATATCTACCATTGCTTCCACAAATGAAATTCATGAAGTCAAGAGTTTGCTCTAAAGTGTCACTAATGAGTTGGTTTCTCTCAAAAAGAAACAAGATCAAATTTATAGGCCATATAAGTCATACAATTAGTTTGGGTAAACCAATAGGCCTCCTTTCCAAGGTAATGCTCAAGGACAAGGTCAAATCACCCAAGATAGACCTTACAAAATTTAAAATCCTACTATTGTCTCATCTTCCAAAGCTCTTATCCCCACCCAAAATAACTTGGTTTAAGAACAACCATGCTACCCATCTTTTACTAAAAATCAAGAACATGTTTCTTATGAAAATTAAATGTGCACTAAAATCATGGAAATGCAAGGAAATAAATCTTCCTAAGTCCTAAGCTTTGAGGGACCAATGCAAATTATAATTGAGACTGGTCAACCACAATCTGATTCCATACTCATATATAATTTGGAGGGAGAGTTTTGTGCTATTAATCATTTGGTGAATCCAAGAAATATTAATACTAGTGTTTCCTCTAACACTAAGTCCATGAAAAGGGTCATTGAAGAGTAACAAGGAGAAACTCAAGGACCTATTTTTATACCCACATCATCTCTAATGGTGATTGTGTCAAATTTATCTCCTAGAGTGTAAGAAGGTTAGAATTTTTAGAATGTAACGGTAACTCACATTCACCCACCTTCACAAGATACATCATAAATATACCCCAAAGGTGAGTAATTATTCCATTAATGTTATGGAGTAGATGAAGAAGCTATATATGAACATATCATTGTCAAATTATTTGATAATACCATGGTAGAAAGATCTACTCCAAAAATAATTGTAAGGATTAGATAAGCATGTTGGCTCATCTAGGAATGAAAATGTTTTTCTAGTTATTAGAACTCAACCTATAGATGGTCAAGTGAAAAAAATGATAAAAATGATCTTCTATATCTGTCTATAATAATTGGTGATTTATTGGTTCATAATTTCATCATAGATAGTGGGGATAGTAATTTAGTTATGCCCAAGTGTATAGTAGATAAACTAGGCCTCAAATATGAGCCAATGGCCAAAGGAGCCTTGTAATTGGATGGATCACTAGCCAAGACTTTGGAGGTAGTTAAATATTTTAATTTGATCCTGCATTCTTGTCCTACATTTTCCATTCCTCATGATATGGTTATGGTAGATTTACCTCTATACTTTTCTCTTTATTTACCAAGAGAGTTTATAGCTAAGATAGGTGGATACTTGGCTACCAATTGGTCCTACATGGTGCTTAGGACAAAGTACATTACTAATGTGAAGAATTAATCATAAATTATTCATCATAATCATTTGCATCCTTACACACATAAAGCGTAAAATTTCAACTATGCCATCATTGATGAATAATAACTCCACCTAAACCAATCTTCAACATCTTCCCTTGAAGGAGTTTCTAATTTGTACATAGATGAATGGGGAGATAAGAATTATGAGCATGATCATTAAAACTTCATAGAGGAAGTTGGTATTGGAGTGTATTATATGCATGAGGAGGACTCTTACATTTCACATTTGATGAAACCATGTGAAAATATAGATAGTTTATGGCAACTTTTCTCTGATGGATCAAGAAGCAAGATTAGCGCAAGTGGTGGAGCAATGTTGGTTTCTCCTTACAAGGAAAGGTACTATTCCACTTTTAGATATAAATTATATTGTACTTGAAATGTGGTATAATATGATGCCCTAATTAATATCCTTGAATGGGCTAGGAAAAGAGGTATTAAGTAGTTGTAAGTGTATGATGATAGTGAACTTGTTGTGAACCAAGTTAGATGACAAACTTTGACTAAAACCTATTTTCTTAAGTCTTATAAGTATAATGTGTGGGGTATTATGGAATATTTTCAATATTTAAAAATAAAATCCATCCCATGAAAGGGAAAAAACACATTGATATTGTGGCATCATTTAGAGCTCAATTTGATGTTCCAAAAGGTATAAAAGAGGATAAGAACCAACCACATATGAAGGTAATTGCAAGATCCTCTATACTAGGTAATGCCACTAATTAGTAAGTGTTTGATAGTGGTAAAAAATTATCACTTTTTCTACACGAAGAAGTCTTGTTTTCTAATAATAATTAGTCTAAACTACAACAGCAATATGGAGGGTAGATTGTCTATTTGAACTCCACCAAACCTCATAAAGGCCTAGTCACACTTGAGAGCATATTCAATGATGATGACCAACTGAATAAAGAGAAGGTAATAATATATACCAAGAAAGATAACTAGGAGAAAGTAAAAATATTTAAGGACAAGTTGATTTTACTTGGAAATGTATGTACTAGTGAAGAGAAGCATGCTTTTGTTTAGTTATACAAGAAGTTTTCTGATGTCTTTATATGGGAATATAGTGAATTGAAAGGATTTAACCCAAAATTATCTCAAAATAACATAGAGTTAGATGAAAATTCCAAGCCTATAAATCAAATACAAATGCCAATAAATCCTAATATTAAGCTCCTCATGAATAAATAACTCACCAAGTTGATTGAGTCCAAAATCATCTTTCACATTAAACATTCATCTTGGTTGGCAAACTTGGTTCCTGTTAGAAAGAAGAATGGGGAAATCAGGTTATGTGTTGATTTTAGGGACTTAAAAAGAGTTTATTTGAATTAAAATTATCCTCTCCCTTCCATGGAACAAAATTTTCAAGTTGTGGCAAGTAGTGAAAGGTTTTGTCTCCTTGATGGGTATTCTAGGTAAAATCAAATTTTGGTGAAGGAAAGTGATCAATATAAGATAGCCTTTAATACTAAATGGGGTAAATATGCTTATATAAAAATTATTTATTTATTTTCTAATGTTGGAGATACATTTCAATGTTTAATTGATATGGATTTTCAAGGACTAATAAATGACATTATGTTGGTGTATCTTGATGATGTAATAGGTTTCTCCAAATATGCCAAGGATCACTTGAATCACATAAGGAAAATTTTTGAGAGGTGTAGAGAGCTTGGAATATCCCAAAAACCTAATAAATGTGTCTTTTATATCAATGAATACAAAATATTAGGACACACCATCTTGGCATTATCTTTTCGCAAGCACAAAAAGGGTTTGGAAAGTTTCTTTGGAAAAATTAATTTCATAAGGAGGTTCATTCCTAATTTTTATAATATTTTCAATCCTCTAACCTCTATGATAAGGAATAATTAAGTATTCACTTGGAATAGAAGAATGAAAGAAAGTTTTGAGGAGTTTAAACAAGCCATTGCCCAAGATCCTACTCTTGTAAGTACTAATTTCACAAAGGATTTCAATTTGTATGTCTTAGAGAATTAGGATATAATATATTCCATGATTATTCAATAAAATGAGGAAAATTTTGAGCAACCTATTATTTTCTTTAATCAATGTTTGGAAGGCTATGAGGTAAGATACACCTATATTGAGAAGCAAGTACTTTCATTTATTAGGAGTCTAAAGAAGTTTAGGAATATTCTTTCTAACAAAAAGATTAACATATTTTTACCTAATTTTAGTGTCAAATATTTCCTTTTTAGTATATATTTTAATGAAAATAGGGTTGGTTGGATCATAAAAGTGATGGAGTGTGATGTGGAAATCAAGACAACCAAGCTAGTGAAAAGGAAGGGGTTATGTGAGCATCTTGATTCAGATTTGTAGTAAAAAGAGGTTGTCTTGGCACTCCATGATGAACCTATGATATTTTAACCTTAATCAATGATAATTTAGACATAAGATATGATCCATTTTGTTCAAACTGGTGAGTGTCCACAATGCCTAGATAGAGCTAGAAGAAGGTACTTTAGATTGCAATCCATTCCATATGTACTTATTGATGGAGTATTGTTTAGGAAGGAATTTTCAAGTGTGTTATTAAGGTGGATTGAATTAGATCATATTAATAAAATATTATTTGAGTTTCATGATGGACCAGCTAGTGGTCACTTTGCTCTAAGAACCATAACTACTATGATTATATGGGTTGGATTCTTTTGGCCTAATCTATTTAAAGACACCCATGCTTAGGTAAGGAAGTTACCAAAATTTGATCTATTTATGATAAATAAAATCCTTCTACCTTGAATCTTTATCTAATTCAAGTTCATGCAACCTTTATGCAATGGGGTTTGGATTTCATAGGCTTAATAAATCCACCTTCTAGTGATGGTCACAAGTGGGTGTTGACTGCTATAGATTATTTTACAAGATGGGTCGAGGCTATAGCTCTCAAGGAGGAAAACGAAAACTCAATTCTAGACTTCTATGAAGGTATATTATTAAGGTTTTGGACTCTTTCAATAATAATTTTAGATAATGTATTGGATTTTCTTAGAATGAAGACAAGTGAATGGGATTTAAAGCATGTTATCTATCTTAGCACCTTCTTTAATTACTATCCACAAGGGAATGGACTAGTTGGTTCCACCAATAATAATCTAACTAGGATCATAAAGAGAACAATGGAGGAGAACCAAAGGACTTGGCATTCCAATTTGAAGATATCCACTTGGGCTAATAATATCACCCAAAAAAGAGTTATTGGAAATTCATCATACACACTTGTATATGGGAGAGAAGCTAGACTACCTATTTTAATTAAAATACTAGCCTTAGATCTTACTTCTCATCTAGAATTAATGGAGAATTAAAGCATGGAAGTTAGTTTATGTAAGTTGATAGAGATTGAAGAGATAATAGATCAATCTATGGAAACTATGAGAGCTCACCAAGACTAAACAAAGAGATAATTTGACAAGAAGGCCATGCCAAGAAGTTTCAAAGAGGGAGATATTATTCTCAATTGGGATGAAGATAGGTATAAACCTAGAAGACACATAATGTTTGATTATTTGTTGATTGTCCCATATGTTATCACACAATTTAGGCAACACAATACTTTTCAACTATCAAGGTTGTATTGAGAGGAGCTTCATATCCTAGTTAGTGGGATATATCTCAAACATTATTACTAAGCTTATCCTCTCTTATTGTACATAATTTCTTTCTTTCTTTGTGTTCCCTAAGTGCTTATGCACATGTCTGAGTTTTATCTTGTGTCTTGCCTAGTTTTGTGTCTTTTTTAATCTTGCTTTGTTGGTGTGGTTTGTTTGTTTTTTGTTTTTTTGGAAAATTCCTTTATATTAGTTTTCAAGAATCCATTTACTCCATTGGACCTTGTTTGGATAAGTCTATTGGCCCTTAGTATAACAAGCATAATACCCTTATGAGTCACCATTTTGTTGACCAAATTTGGCTTTTTGGTCAAATTTGGAAACCCATAGGCAAAATTTTTGATTCTAAACATTTTAATGGGTCTTGATATATTGTCATAGGAATTATTACTTGTTATATTATGTCATTTGAGGTCATCTTGACTTTAGTATTAGTCACATTAATAAATTTATCCATTTGTGGTCATTTTATGTACTTGTAAGGGTCATTAATGAGAATGCCATGTTTACCAGCATGCCTATGTGTCTTACCTTCATGTAAAAGTTCCAAAAAGTTAGTAAGAGTGTCAGATAGGTCAATTATAGTAGAAGGTTGTAGGTTCCCTAATTGAAATTGTATAAACTAATTGAAAAAGAGATAAAATGGAATTTGTATAGATTTTTGGAATGTGTGACATGTGGGAAAGCTGAATGTGGGTATCCTAATATTTATAACATTCATATATATGCTTGGTTTGATTTTAAATAGTCATTTTCATCTCAAAACTATTTTCTACCATTCTTATTTTTTTGGATAGACTAAAGTGACCCTCAGGTTTTTGCTTGATATGAAGTAGATTCAAGATAAATTATTTTTGGAGATGATATTAAATTATAATAACTTAATTTTAATATATATATAGTTTTAATATTTATAAAATATGCTTTATGAACCATTTATAACAAGTTTATTGTATCTTTTTACTAGTTGTTTGGTACATCTTATAGGTTTTTCTCTATTTCTACCGAATATGTATGAACCAGTTGGTGTTGTTAGCTCTAGAGGATGTTGGATTCCTTGTTATATGTTATCCATTATTTTTTTCATTATTCATGATGTTTGGATGAGAAAAATTGATCTATGATATAAGGACGTGTCACCATCTATAGTTTCAATTGGAGTGCTTTGGTTTATTGAGTGTCTCCCTCTTATAGGTGTCTCTTTAAACTGGGAAAGAGTGTTTTATAATCCCATGGATAATTTTACCATATCCTCTCATGTTTTAACTTCATTAATTCACATCTTAGATTTATTACTAGCTTGTTTCCCTCCATGGTCAACTCCTTCCATAATTTCAGTTGAAACCTCATGTATAAGCTTTCCCATCTTGACTATGAAGTGATAATGGAGGATTAGTGACTTATACAAGAATTTATGAGTTTAATTAAGTTCATTTTTATGCTAAAATATGTTTATTTTTGATCACATGCTCATATGCCATGCCAAATAACCACTTGAAGCATTTGTCTATCCTTTGTTCACATGTTGGAAAATGATCTTCATGTCGTAATAGGTGTTTTGAAGTTAGTTCCAAGTTTAAAAGATGGAGATAATATTATTGAGGATTGATAATGACATTTATATATTCTTTATCTATTACATCATGCTTTGCCACATTCTATTACCTTTCATATATAATCTACCCAAAACATTCATTTATAGGCCATTAATGACATCATGCTGGTGTAAGGGGAGATGAATGTGTGTCAAAATTTCTTATTTTTGCTTGAAATGAATTTTAATGTTCATCAAATTCATATTATTTTATTTTACACTCATGGTTTATAGTGGCCGACACTGAATCCACTATTGTTCTTCTTAAAACAACCTTCTACATGTGGTTGAGCATGGGTTGGGATGTTGTATAAAATGGTAAAACCATGTAACACTCCCATTTCATTTACATCACAAAAAAGCCTTTATAGGCCCATATAAACATATTATAAATAAAAATGGAAGCATGGAACTAGTTTGAGGATCAAAGACTAAGTTTAGGGATGAAATCCCTAAAAGAGTAAACTAGGGTTCTAGGAGGTTTTGGTGGACCTTCTAAAGCATGTTTTGAATGTGTCTTGAGATATATAGAGGACTGAACTTTATAAACCTATCAAAAGAAAAGGGTATTACTAATTTTTAGAATGAAAGTATAAAGGGAAGGTGGTTTTTTAGAGCTTCAAAAGTGCCTTAAAACACATTAAAAAACTTCAATGATATCTATAGGCGTGTAGGACGAAAAAACCTTTTTTACCACTTAAGAAGCAATAAATGAGAAATATTTCATGTTTAGGTTGATTAATATAGTGAGATGAAGTAATATGGTTTTATTTTAATCAATTATGGATCTTAATGTTCCATTTCACCTCCATGATTGTCTTGAGGTGTATGTACAAACAAGAAATGCACACCTACAACAAGGTATTAGATAGTAAAAACCAAACTTGATTCCTCTTGATTTTTTGAGATCTTAGGAAGGTGAGTTATGGATAAAAAACTATTTTTTTAATAATGAGTCAATATAAGTCCTTTATCATCTTGTATATACCTTTTGAGACCATAAACTCCTACAGGCAATGTTGTCTCAATCAATAAGGTATGAGATAATGACCCCAATCCTCATGCCTTTGTGAGGATTTACAAATCTTTAAAGGTGGAACCAAAGACACTTATAAAATACATCACCAATAAATTATAAATGAATATTACCAAGCATCATAATTGGGGTTCATGATGTAGTGTATACCTATAGGTAGGATTGTCTAAGTCAACAGTTAGGGTTACTCAATCATTTGGAGAGTACTTAGTCTATAAGTTGAAGGTGCATATTTAGATTTTTAGAGAGAGTGGAATGATGAAAATATTAATTGGACACATTTTTCATGAGATTAATGATCTTAATAATCTCTATATAGGGCAAAAAAACCTACAATAGGCCTAAAAAGGTAGGGGTCTCATAAGGTACAATATGGTTCCTAGTTTGGACTAAAAGTGCATTTGAGGACCAAATGAAGAATTTGGATGATATATTAGATATTATATCACTTATTTTATGTTCATTAAAACTAAATAAGTTTAAATTAAGAGATAAATAGGGCACCTATAGGGTTTTAAGCCCCTATTCACACCTACATTAGGGTTCAAGATGGCAAGCTAAGTGAAGGCATAAACTTGTGAAAAAGAGAAAAGAGGTTAGTAATAAAATTTATATGATATATTATGGGTTAAAGTAATTTTTTAAAAACATAAATACCTCTAAAATATTCTTATCCACTTTTACTTACTTGGGCAAGGCCATCAGTCTATACAGATGACTAGAAAACCCCTTCACCCAATGAGCAAACATGAGGAATCTATAAGTAAAAGTGTTTTGAATAAGATTAAAAGATCCATGAGAATTAAATTAGGTTTATAAACATGTTTAATAAATTTATAGGCATGGTTTTTTCTTTTAAGAGTGACTACCAAGTGGTTTCGGAGAAAAATGTAGGAAAATAGGGGTTTTTAGCCACTTTTTTAGACAAATTGAGTTGGTTAGGTACCTAAATGAGGGAATATGACCTTGAAATCTGGTAAATAGACTAATTATGAAATTATAAAAATCTAAATACTTTAATTTTCCCATGGGGATGAGGCATATATCTCTCTATTTTGTCTCATAGATCAGCCACTCATGAAAATTAGAACATTGACAAAATAGGTAAAGGGTGCCAAAATGAGTAAAGGACCTAGGATGAGGACTTGATATCTTAAAATATAATTAGGGTATGTGTATTTAATATTAATGGATGCTTATTAAATCTCAAATAATATACAAACCCTCAAGGTGACCTAATTGTTTAGGTACATAGTCCATTTAGGTAAGTCTTCACTAGTCCTAATTGCCAAATGAGAAGAAAAGATGAAAAGGAGTGTGTGAGACATCATGTGATGGATTTTTTAGTATGAATTAGGTATGAACATTCATAATAAACAATCCTAATAATTTTATATCAGCCCAAGTGGTTAGAACTAGAAGGGAGTATGTTAAGCCCATTAGGCCTTGAGGAGACTTAGAGCCAATTGAGAGACTACTTTCATTTCCAGTCCTTGATGAGCTATCCAGATGTTTGGGTCTTTTTATGGAGTTTAGTTTTAAATTTATGATCTTTTTTTGTGCAAATAAAAATTTAGGAGGATTTTTTTTGGCCTATAGTTAGCTCAAGCATGCAAGAAAGTGGAGAAACAAGATCAATAAGGCAACTTGTGAAGCTCATATCTTTGCTAAATCTCTGCATGGAAGCAAAAGGAGTTAAGGGTATTTGAATAAGGTCCTTATAAACTAATTTATGGAATTATTTGGAAACCTTAATGTGCCATTTTCATGAACAATGGTTATGAATAGAAAAAACTATTTGAAACCCTAGTAAAACCCTTAAAAGAACTCAATGAGGAAAATAAGATTTGAGAACCACATAAATGGAATATTTTAGAAATTAAACATATTTTATCATGTATAAGACTCACTAATTATCTCACCCATGCTTAGGATATGTATAAAACTATATGAACAACATGCAAAACAATGTTTTTATCACTATTTTTTATACTTTTTAGGTTATAAGAGGTTTGAAAAGATGCAATCAAGTTTGAGAGAAACATTAAGACATGTTACAACCCATAAATGTAATTTTATTCTTGATAAAATTTTCTATGTTCTCAAACAATTATCTTACTTTCAGCCAGTCAAAATTGGCATAATAAACACTAGGGTAAAAGGGTGAAAACTATAAATATCGGCCTTTCTAAGGTGTAACTAAGTAGTATAATGCCATGGATAGTATTTATAAGTGTCAATAAATCCATCCCATGTATTTTAATGAGAAATTGAATACATTTTTGAGGGCAAGTGTTAGGGGTGACTGAAACAAGGAGTTTTAGGACTGTAGATAGTGATTGCTTTATTATAAGAGTTTCCAAAGGGGTAAGAATGCAACCAATGCATATAGTTTCATGATTGAATAATTTCCCTCTTATTTCCATCATCATACCTATCCCTATATATTTTTGGTATGTTCAAATAGATCTAAATGATGAAGGTAGTTGTTTGAGTTAGGATAAGGAATTTTATGACACTTTTCATAGTTTTCATGACTTGAATGGACAATCAGACCTCCTAACATTGCATGGTTAAAATAATTCCTCTTTATAATTAAAAATTTTAACCCATTTTTTGAGATTGACACAAATATAAGTGACATTTTTACTTCTTTTGCCTTGTTTCTCTCTCAATGACTATAAATATGGACTTTTTTCGCTCTTTTGGGGTAGCCTCTATTGGTTAATGGGGAAAATCTATCCAAACTTGTACTTGAATGACTCTTGAATAAATAAATAAGTCATTTTTCCTACTCACATGGTGTTCAATTGAGTGTTAGTGTAATCTTATTGGTCTTGTGTAGTAGAAGATTATCTTTTCTAGCATGTTATCCTTGATTGTTCACCAAATATGCAAAAAAGCAACTATTACATGTCTTTGATAGTGTTATTTTCTAAGTGTATAGGTGTATTAAATTTTTTTCATGATTATATCCTATATATGAATCCTTAATTACAATCTTAAGCATTAAAATGCCTTTTGGACCTAACTTATGAAACATTGATGTGACAATGCAACTTGAATTATGAGTTTTATGTAAAAGAAGTCTTTTATAAATCAAAGTGTTAAAATTTTAGTCAAATAGGAGGAAATACACTATTTTTTAATTAACCTTTTTAAATTTTTTAGTTTTTTTCTTAACTCTTTTCATCTAAGGTTTATGAGCAAGAAAATGCTTCAAATATTGCATCAAGAAAACTAACCCTTTAATAGATTCATCTCAACAAAATTATCACCCATAGCAAGAGAGATTTTTCCATTGTGCCACTTAGATGAGGAGAGTAAGGAATCTCCTCAAGGGGTGAAAATACAAGTGACAACACCATAAAACCTATGATAAAGTGTGATATAAAGGATTGTGTATTGGAAGGTGTGATAAATGAATGCTTTTTGTTGATGGTGGTTAAGGTTAGGAGGGAGGATGTTATCATGAAGGTATATATATATATATATATATATATATATATATATATATATATTTCATGGTACCAAGGGGGACTAGGATCATTAATTTCATAAATTTGAAAAATATACATAGATTGATGTTTGGGGATGATCAAATGTTCAATGAGAAAATTATCCTCTAACACATCTTTAGGGAGATCAATGAGGGAGACAATGGTATCCATTGAATCAACTACTTTTTTTCTTCCTCATAGTACTTTTTAAAATGTAATAGATTGAAATTTTAATTTAAATTGATCCACCAACTATTTATATGGAAGAAACTTTTCATGTTTTATCTAGAACTCATCATTGAATTTCCTGATTATTATCTGTGAGTCATGATATACTTGTAAGTGTTGGATATTCCACTGAGTAGCTAGGTGAAGATTATCTGTCAAGGCCTCATATTCTTTAATTTTGTTAGTGCATAAAAATTTGAGATAGAAAGCCTTCAAAATAATATCAGCCTATGGGGTTATGAGGATGATTCCTACCCCTAATCCATGCATGGTAAATGACCCATCAAAATATAATTTCTAGCTATTTTATTGTGAAGTAATAATTATAGATTTTTTTGGGAAGTTTGTTGTAAGGGGCTTAGTTGCTTGAAGTAGTGCCTTAGCTAATTGATATTCTATGACTTATCTTTTTATGGTCTTTTTATTGACATATTCAATGTCAAACTAATTAATCAACATGATCCTCTTATCCATTTTACTAGTAAGAGTAGATTTAAATAATAAATATTATAGGGGATCAACCCTGATAATGAGTTGTACCTAATTATTTAGCATGTGGTACCAAACCTTTTGTGAGTCAAAAACCATAGATAATATTTCCCTCTAAATTAGAGTATATTTTATCTCATATGAGATCAATGTGTAACTAAGATAATATATGGATTGGTCCTTGCTCTAATCATTGTGTTGTGCCAAGAAGGCACCTATTGCACACGGGGTTGTTGAAATATAGAAGAAAAAAATATCTTCTTGAGATGGGTGGTGACAACATAGGTAGGTTAGAGAAATATTGTTTGAGATTCTTAAAAGCTTATTTTCACTTATAATTATAGTTAAAATTAGTCCCCTTCTTCAGGAGATGGGTGAAGGGGTGGAATTTATCTGTACATTGAGAAATAAAATAGCAAATAGACTATAGTTTGCCTTGAGAACTCTTGAGATGATTTATATAATGAGGCAGAGGCATTTGTATGATTGATTTTACTTTTTTTGGGTCTACTTATATGCCTCTTATTGATACTATAAATCCCAAAAATATTCTTGAAGTGACATCAAATACACATCTATGGGATTTAGCCTAGCTTTGTATTCTTGTAAGCATTTGAAGGTACATCTTAAAGCAGCATGTTATTTAGATCTTAGGTGAGACTTCCCTAGAATTTCATCCACATAATCCTAGACTATGCCATGCATCATGTCATGAAAAATGACTATCATGGCATGTTGATATGTTGATATATCATTTTAAGGCCAAAGGGAATTACCTAATAAAAGAATGTTCCCCATGGAAAAAGTTATTTTGTTTTGGTCCTCAAGTGTGATTTTAATTTGACTAAAGCCTAAAAAACTATCCATGAGAGATAGCATTTCATATCCAACTGTTGATTCCAAAATCATGCCAATGTTTGGAATGGGGAAGTCATCCTTGGGACATGCCTTATTTAATTCTTAGACGTCTGTGAAAATTCAAATTTTGCCTTGTGTCTTGGTCACTAGAATAATTTTAGAAATCTAATTAGAATAATTTATAGGGAAAATCAAACCAGCTTCCAAGAACTTTTGTATCTCCTCTTTGAAAAATAATCCTAGTTTTGGGTGCATATTTTGTAATTTTTATTTTATTGGTTTTGTGTTTATATGCACAACTAAATGATGTACTACTAATGAGGGGTCTAATCTAGGTATGTCTATATAACTCCATGCAAGTATGTAAATAATTTCTTTAAGTAGATCTATGATAAATTCATGTTCCTTTGGTGTGAGAGATGCCCAAAATTTAGCTATTTTGGGATGTTGATCTATCCCAATATTAAATTATAACTCTTTCTCAATAGGAGATGGTGGTTGATCTTATAAGTAAGGAGGCAATGATATTTCTAGAACATCTTAAGCAAAGTAATTGGGATGCTTTATGTGAATGCCAAAATATTTTTTTTTATCCCAATGAGACATGTGGAAGTTCATCTAGTTATTTATAATGATCTTCCTCTTTGGATTACTCATCATCACTTTGATTGTGCGGTTCTTATTATTCCCTGAAGTATTTAGATTGGTAAAGATTTATGGAAATCCCTTTTTATGGTCACTAGATGGCATAAAAACATGAGATCGCAGATATTCCAAAATTGATTCATCATTTTGAAATCTATTAAAATAAGGCTCTTATTTTTTGAATCCCAATCTATGAGTCATGGATAATGGATACAAATATTGATGGTGGAAATAGTAGTATCAAAGAAAAGGTTGGTGGTAGCAAGTTACTTGAAGCAACAATAAATGGAACTTGTTTTAATGTCTTCATCAGGAAGAAATAACCTATGGATCAAAAGAGAATACATAATGATTTTGTTTTGGTCATCATCGTACAATCTATACCCTAGACCAAAATATTGTGGATATTCTTAAACCCTAATGGGTTCAAGTCTGCCTTGCTCTTGCTTACCTAGTCCTTTCCATTTATAATGCATATTATTTATCATCTTTTAGACTCATGGATATTGATTTATTTGAGAGATAAGGGCCTCTCAATCTATAATAATCCATCAATCATTGAATTATTCAATACATTATTTAGATAAAAATTCATTGATTGAGAAAATTGTTAGTCCAAATTGGTGTTTGATAGGATTAGTCTTCCTCATGGCTGGGGAACCATAGCTACATGGATAAAGAGGTAAATCACTAATGCAAAAAAAATTATATTCATATTATCCATATTATATGGATGTGATCTTAAAATAAGTGGTGTCTAGTAGTGGATTGGATGTGGATTTGATTTGATCATAGGAGATGTATTTGGCAGATGTTTGACTTAAGATGGAATTATCTATGCTAGGATAAGGTGATAATTCTCAGTCTATTTGACAGCTATTAATATGGTCAATAACTTTAGGGATGGTGAATTTCATAGGATGGTGAATTTCATACTAGAGTAGTGAAATTTGATACACTAGTGTAAAGTGGATAGAACAACTTGCATTTCATGGATCCATAAACACCCAAGCATCATATTATAAGGAAAATCTACATCTACAACATGTCCTAGTTTTTTATACACTATAAGACCCACAGTGATGGGAAGGTAAATAGTCCTAGAAAATGGCCTCTCATTATCGTCATAAAATTTTATTACTGTTAAGATAGGCCCTAATGATGTTTTTGAATATCCAATTTTTTTCAAAACTCTAGATTATATAAATTTAGAATTGATCCTCCATCTATGAGAACCTAGGAGGCATGATGGTGAGATATGGATACCTCAATGAATAGGGGATAATTATGGTGTTGGCTAATGGGAGGTATATCCCTTGAATTAGAAGTGATATTTTATTAAGGGGATAAATATCCTACTAATGCTTGTAACTAATTGGTATCCAAGCCATTAGGGACTTTTAGATCATTTAGGACTTGATTTAGTATCTCTTAATGTACAGATGTTTTGAGAAGCTCTATTAAGGATATCTAAGATGAAGTTTCATCAAGTTACTAAATGATGTCATAATACTTACCAAAATATCTTGAAGACTTTTCAATAACATTCCCCTTTTGGGTAGTAGATGAAGTGGATGAGTCTTTAAGTGGTGTTATAGGAACTGCTATCTTATTGCATATAGTAGTAACTATGAAATCATTAGTGGCCTAATTAATATTTAAAATGGGTTATGAAGATGGAGGGGGTTCTTAGAGGTTTTATATTTTTAATGGTGTTTATGTAATGATAAGGTAAATTATGGTAGTCGATATGGTTGGATCAAGAGGCCTGACCTTGGTTTCTTAGTAGCCTTCAATTTATTTAGTCATGCTTAGGGAGTGGATCCTTATATATGCTAAGCTATCCATTTATTAACTGATTTGGGGTATTTTCTCCTTTAATTTCAATGTCACCCCTCTCAATTAAATCATGGATGAAGTACTTAAATTAAATACATTATTTTGTATCATGCCCTTTAACCCTATGGTACATGAAAAAATCATCTTCGTAATACCAAGCTAGCTTTGGTTGGTTATAATCCACAACTATAATTTCAAGAAAGGTGATAATATTGGTAGCAATTAATTCATCTAAGATTTTTTCAATTGGGACTCCCAAACTTATGAGTCATCTTTTGCCTATCTCAAGCTTTAGCTTGCCTCATGGAGCTCAAGTGGAAGATATATTTGGTTATTATGTGTGGCCTCTATTTTGAAATACTTGTATAATATGCTATTTAGAATTAGTTATCCCATCTCCCATGACATTTTTATTTTTGTTGAAGACTTTAGATTTCCCTTAAAAAGAAATGTCTTCATTTTGGGTGTTCTCATTTCAAGAATATAACTAGATTGTCCCTTTTTCAATAAGGGTTTTCTAAATTTGAATTACTTTCTTGATTATCTCATCAATGTTATTGGCCTACTATAAATTTAATTTATAATTGAGTTTAGCATTGAGATTATCCACAAAGATCTTGGCAATTCTTTCTCAAGTATTGTACACCTCAAGTGGCTTACCAAACTTCACCATCTTTGTAAGAAGTATGCCAAAATTTCATTACTTTTATACTTGGTGGTATACAGGTCAATTATGGAGATTTCATGTTCAATATTAAATTAGAAATGTTTGATGAATTATTATGTCAATTATCCAAAGCTAGATATTGACCACTTGTGTAAATGCATAAACCATTCTAAATCCTACCTAGTGAAACTTTTGGGAAAAAGACTCAATAAACATGCATCTTCATAATCCACCTCATGAAAATATACATAAATTTCTTCTACATGTCTCTACGGTCTCCTTTCCCTTGATATTTCTCAAATTTGGGTAACTCAAAATGTCAATTAAAGGGTATTTGTAAAATAAACATGTCCAAGGGTGAGGAACAAAAGTATTCATAATTATATTTGAAGGATTATGATCATGGATATATTTTTTGGAGTGTCTCTTTAATTTATCTCTACTCTTATGAAAGGTGGGATTCCCAAGATAATTGATGGTTTGATTTTGGCTTCTTTAGGGAATATTATTGTTATGGGCATTATGGGTGCTATAGGTATTGCTAGTGTTATTGGTATTGTTAATATTATTTGAGTTATTGGTGGTATTTTTATTATTATCATTATTATTTAGTATTTTTTGTCTAGGGAATGGTGGACACTGATTGTAGAGTATAAGGTTGAATTATTGTGTTAATTGGTCTAAGAGATCTTCTATGATATCTTGTCTTTGATTAGCCTCAATATAGTTATTATGAATTGGTAGTGGGTGTTCCTCTTCTCAAAATATATGCTCCAAACATTCCTCTTTCGGAGGTAATTAATTGGTATGTATATTATGATTGGGTGTGTTTAGATGGGATGGACAACAGACTAGATTATGTAAGAGAGTACAGTTGAAAGTGGATGGTAGTGTGCCCCCTTTTTTGATGGCAAGAGCTAGTACATGATCATAGTTCTCATATAGATAATAGTCAAATATGTTCCTTACTTTGTCATAATGGAGGGGGTTAAACCTTTCATCCTCTTCCCCAAGTGTGTGTATATTACAATGAGTTTCATCATAATCCTGAGTTAGATCAACCATATGTTACAATGGATCATTATTTTGATTAGAGGATTGTCTAATCTTGAATTTAGAATGAGTGTGAATAACCATTATGAAAGAGAGATGTGATGGTTTTTATAATATGATGAGGTGAATAATAACTATCAAGAGGTAAATTCTTATAAGAGGCCAATATAGTAATGATAAATAAGAGTGATGGGATTAAATACCTTATCAACTATTAGAGAGACTATTTTATGGGTAATAGATGAAAAAGGTACTTGTTAAAGATGAAGATAAGTTATAGGTGATAGATTAGAATCTTATAAGACTATGTGTGTTGATAATACCTAGTCTAGAAGATATAGAAAGATACAAATTATAATTAAGAATATGGGTAAACACTATAACTTGATTTTAAGATGGAATATAGTATTTAAAGGTGATTATATGGATGGGATATGGGGGATGTATGATATATAGGATGGAAAATAGGATGTGTATTTAAGTAGGTAGAGTATTTGGTTGATGTAATATTAGATAAGAATGATAACCACTTAGGATGAGTTATAGAAAATTGGATGTTAAAGAGATGGGAGGGGGTAAACTAGTCACTAAAAATAGATGTCAAGTGGGTGATGATTATGAGAATGTGTTTTAGCATGAATAAAATGAATTGGATAGTAAGTTATGGGTAGTGTTTTAAATGTGGAAGGTTTGGGCTAATAAATTAAAATGATGGGGTATATACAAGATTCCATATCGATGTGATATGGGATGAATGTGAATATGAGATAGGGTGATAAAGAATAGAGGAATGGAAAAAATGGATAAAATCTTCTCAAAATGAATTGTATACAAATGGATGCTAATGGATATGAAATAAGGGGTATAATAAAGTTATGAAAGATGTGTTGTAGGACGGGATGAATAGGAGATTGGAAAAGATGAAAAAGGTTATAATTTGGAGGATATGGAATGAATGTGAGATTAATATAATAGTCAGAGGTGGTATGAAATGCATTTGGATATTAGGTGAGTGGATTAGAAATATAGGATGAGATAAGAAGGATCATGAAATATGTATTATATGGATGCTAGAGATGATAAATAGGAATGGATGATTAATAATAAGATGGATGAGTAGATGGTATGGTGATGAGTATTTAACCTATATATGTCTAAGATTTTCACACAAAATGAAATGTATGGTTGACTCAACTTGAAAATAATATGGGTCTTACACAACACTAAAATAACACACATAAGTACAAATCTTAAATTAATAAACTATTATGGGTATGTAACCTAATGCCTATATAATCTAATGGTTTCATAGGTGAGGTTGTAGGCCGATGACCTATTATGGTATTGATTAAACCCTCTCAACTCTACTTTCACTCGATAGCTACTTTAGAGCTCATACTGACTCTTATAGCGATACACCTATTATAGCTAAAGGTTCCTAATATAGGTAAATAATAAAGGTTATAGGTGCATCCCCTATATATGTGAAGGTACGATGGGGCCCAAGTCCATGTAGGATGTTGTCTGATAACCTTATGTTTTAGAGCCTTCTTGTTACTCACTCCATGGAAACATTTATGGGGAATTATGCTTAGGTGTGTAATGATATCTCTCATAATTTTTATAACCTATCATAACATAGAGTTTGGTTAGTGCATAGTAATGAAATACACATCACCAATCCCTATATTATAAGCCCATGCATGGGGATGAATTACACATCATGTGATATCCTAGACATAGGGGGAATAACAATCAAGAACAACATGAATATTAATTAGATAATTACCTATGTGTGAGGGGCACAAATGAAACACTTATTTACAAGTCAACACACACATAATAGGTATTTACAATGCAAAAAAAATCATGACAAAGATATATACAATAAAAGATAGGATAATATACTAGAGGCACCCCTTCTTACAAGCACAAGGGTTAGAAATATAAGTGGGGTGACTTGGTCTTGAGGGATCCTACACCAAAAAGGATTATTAGTTTAAATTTGTACAAAACCACAAGTCCCTACAAAACTATAAATACACAGAGCAATATCACAACTAAAATGCACAAAATTACAACTAAAAAATATAATTACAAGTCGTAAGTTGTGAATTTTTAGAGGATTAGCAAACCATGATGATTAACCTACAAAACTATAATAGTTATACAAAATCACTACTAGGTCTAGAAAAATCAAAAGTACCAAAAAATACAATCTATGGTTTTGTATAGGGTAAAAAAATTATAAAATATGTCCAAATGTCACTAAGATAACTATATTATCAAATTAATCATAGAGAAGATTATCCACAAAGTGATTAAATAAGTATAAAATAGGAGATTATAAAATACTATGACAACTTTCTTTACAAATGTGGTCAAAAGTGGTTTGTGTTACTAAATAGAACTAAAAAAATCCTATTACTCTATACAAAGTGTAATCCTTAAAAATTTAATTTTGATGCTTGATACATAACCTAATCTACTCTGTTGACTAGATAATTTGAAATTCATGACTAAAACTCATAAAATCATGACTACCAAGACAAAGATGCATGCTTGAGACTTGTGGTTTTCTAATAAAGTTTAAAAAAAAACTTGTATTAGGGTCTTTGATGTTTGTATTAACTTTTTTATACCACCTGTTAATCCTACACACAAAAACCAATCAGTAAGGACCCTTTTATAGGTATGTGATTAAGTTAAAATACCTAGATTGACAAATGGTTAAAAATTGACAAAAAATACCTTTATCTTAGATTAATGAAGTTTACAACCCTTTTTACAAATCTTGATATCCTTATATTTATTGATCCCAATTATAGATAGGTCAAAGTTTTACTACTTTTATAAAGAAAGACAAAACCACTACTACTAGGTCAAAGTTGCTAATCCTAGAGTCATGATTTTGTCAATGAATCCTAAATTCCTCCAAGATTGATGCAAAATTCTTCCTCCTACAAATATAAACTAGAATCCTTTCCCAATAATTAAAATAAACTTACAGAGATGTATATTATTACGTGATATAAGGAGTTCTAAAGTAAACCTAAGTTTAACAAAGTCATGATTATACCTTATAAAACTGCTATTACCAGTGTAAAGTCACAACTATCAAAGTTGTAGTTTTGAATCCAATGTACCAATAACTAAATATCAGGTAAACCCCTTCCTTATCTTACACATATAAAAATATAAATAGATAACAAGATACCTATAGAAGGGGGTTAGTAGGAATATGTTACAAAGTTAACTTTAATTACTACTTTTGACAAAATAGTGATTATAGCCAACGAAACGACTATTAGCAGAATAAAATTACAACTCTTGAAATTCCAATTTTGTCAAAAACCAAAATCTTGAAAAAATCTTAACCTTTACCAGTTATTCAAAATAATATTTACTCAATCTATAAAATCATGACTATAATATGACTAATACCAGTTTAAAATCATTATCTATATATACATGACAATAATTAAAAATCTAGCCTTCAATTGACATCTAGTTTGTCCTACAAGCTTTCAAATCACCTCAAAAAAATTATAATTTTAGTTAAGTAATAATGTCCCATCATGGTCACCAATATGTGCACTAAATTTTAGATCCAAACTATATTACTAATTTTTGTAATAAAAACCTAAAATTTAATCACACCAATAGGAATGGATAAAAGAGGCAATCCACACAATAAGAAAATTCTTAAAATCATTTAATTCCTTATGAATCCACTCTAAACTTTTAAAATGGATTATTTGATGCCTAACATTGGAAATGTTGGATTGCTTGTTTGGTGTTGACAATGGCTTCCAAATGGTTGAATGATCTTGATGGTGTCTATAAATAGATATAAGAAAGCTTTTAGATGTAAGATTACCAGTAATTTGATGGATTTCCAAATTGGTTTATAGGAGGATGCAGAGATTGGTTAAATAGACACAGAGGGAAAGATCAATGGCTCAAATTCAAATTTTGGCCATTAAAATCAAGGGCTAGGGATTGTCCATGGAATTTTTAATTCTATGGAGAAATATAAAATTAGAAGTTATAGAGAAGGGGGTTAGAATGTGGAAGATTAATAGAATCCTTTAATTCTATAAATCTCCTGATATGGTTTAGGGTTTTAGGAGAGGATAAGATAGGGTGGTGGTTGGGTAGGTAGATTATTTTGGAATTTTAA
Source organism: Torreya grandis (assembly GCA_037957365.1). Lineage (NCBI taxonomy): Eukaryota > Viridiplantae > Streptophyta > Pinopsida > Cupressales > Taxaceae > Torreya > Torreya grandis. The sequence goes on from JARHVA010007409.1 coordinate 162,102, forward strand.
ATTGGCTAGTTGGCTTAACAAGTAGGTTAGTGGGTAATAGGTTCTATTAGGGTTTTTAATTAGGGGATTAATTAGTTTTTGGGATTGAATAATGTTAATAGGATGTGGGAATTGGATTTGGATTATTAGGTTATTAGTTAATTTAGCTAGGAAATATATAAATTAGTCTAATTTAATGGGAATTAATATAATTAATATAATTATTAGGGCAAGCATAATTTAGTACATATAATATTCTATATACAGTTTCCTTAACACATCTTATTAGCACATAATTAGATATATAGGGATTATCTAATTCACCATATCTATTGGACACATGCATTTAATTAATTATAATTTTCTATGTTTTAGATTGATATAAATATTTTACTTCTTTAATTTTTTATTTTGTAGATGATAAGTAATATTTTAGGTACCCCAACTAGATGGATTCTATTTTTGAGCATAAAATTAGCTACATGGTAACCTACACTCAAGTTGAGAGATCAATCAAGTTTATATATCATTTGAATATTATTTATACAAAATGGTTCTAGTATATGATTTTACTCAACTGTCCCCTCCTTTTTTAATAGATCAATACATAGGAAGAGAGGAAGAGAGAAAAAATGTTTCATTATCTCGCTCACCCTTTCATTCTCTCTTTTTCTCACTCTCACTCTTTCTCACTCCTTGTTATTACTATTTTTATTTCTTTGTATACCTCTATTACTCTCTCTTATTACACAAAAGTAATAACTATAATAATCTTAAATAGGTTTTATAATTGTTACATTTCATTTTTTATTTTTATAGATGATGAAAACCACTATTATTAGCCCATCTAGACCACAAAAAATGTGATGATAACATTGTAACGAGCATTATAGTTTCACATTATTTTTTATCTATCTTTATTTAGAAGAAATAATTTAGATTTATCTTAAAATATGCATAGTTTGAATTTATTCATGCTTGACCTCTTTAAAATTTACTAATTTATAGATGATGAGAGATGTTATGGATAACTTCGATGGATCAAAACATCCTATTATTGATGTTTAAATTTCATTTAAAGATCTAGTATCCTCAATCACCATTTGATTTTTAGATAGAGAATGGTGAAAACTAGTAAAATGGTATTTTTTAACTTTAAATTATGATAATATACATCATATTTATATTTTTATATACATATTTATCTAACCCTATATTTATAATCCATATGATTGTATGTCTCTGATATATTAAAGGTTATGCATCCCTAGGAAACCATTTAGGTGGAATTCAATGATTCCAAAATCACCTTATTGAAAAAAAAATTCTTGGCAACTCTATCATTTTTTATGTATTAAAATTTCTAATTTTTATGTTGTGCATGCACCATAAGTTTCTAAGGTTGTGAAATAGACATGTGATCCATCAAAAGATGAGAGGAGAGTTTATCCATGTAATGATACATCCAACACCCTAGGTTATATATCTAGGTAAATCATACACAATTTATTTAATTACAATTAACAACAAAATAACTAGTTGTGTTAGGGGTAGTTATAGGCATAATTTATTTTGTATGTTTATATGGCCCATTTTGTATCTATATTTGGTTTGTTTTGTATATGTATATGGTCTATATTGTATCTTTATATGGTCCCTTTTTATAATGACATAATTTAGATACACATACATAATATCTGACATATCTATGCAATTATACACTCTTATAATTTGTGTATATAAATTTACTTCTTATATGTCATTATTATTTATTCTTATTTTTGGTATATACATGTTATCCTTCTTGAAATTATTCATAAATTAAGAAGTTTTGAAGCATGGTTATGGAAATGAATAGATAAATCTAATGTTAAATTTTCATGAAATTGATGTACTTATGTTATAATAAACATAATGGAATTCTTTTATAGTGCACATATGTTATGATGTTGATCTATGTGATCGTTTATTAACATTAACTTAATTTTTAATGCATATTTTATCTATATGTGATGTAAAATTTTATGTGTATTCTCAATCAAAGACTAAAAATAAACAATTGCTCACTTTGGGTGAGTGGTCTGAAAAGTTTGATATGTTGATGCATGGTGACATTTAATTGTTGGCTGACTTAATCTATGAAATATACAATTATATAACACTAACATAGTTAAAATAGGAAACAAATGAACTCTATAATATATGAAAATACAGAAATAAATAAAAATCTTTATCAAAGTCCAAATTTTAAAGAAGATAACTGAGATACACAAAATATAAACTTACATGAAGATAATTCAAATTCAGTCATTGATCATTCATTTCATTTTTGAATTGGGTCATTGGATAAATGGAAAGATATTATTTTATCCTTAATTTTCATACCTTATATAATACATTCAATATCTCAATTAGTTCAGCTTAAAATCTCAACAAAATTTTAAATGGTAGTTGGGATAATTGTAGTTATCTAAACCCTATCAAAGAATGAATTCTTGATTTCAATAAAAAAATCCAACGATCTATTCCATACTTTTATAAAAATGGTGTAATTTATATTTCTTGAGCTATAAAATCTAGGAAAAACCTTGTGGTAGTCTAACCTATGAAAAACAATGTGGCAGTATAATAAATTAGTTTTATACCCAACCTAGTTGGAAGCCATGATTTGGCCACTATAGTATAAATCAAAACATTAAAAAAATATTATAATGCCAAAGTTTGAGGAGAATTCAAAAAATATTCCATTTTACAAAAATTGATCCTATATTTTAATATCTTTACAAATAATTACAACATTTTTAATAAATATATATTTGAAAAAAGGAAAATGAATATATATTTGGAAAAATGAAGACAATAGATACATAATTGTTTATATATATATATATATATATATATATATGTATGTATGTATGTATGTATATATATATATATATATATGTATGTATGTATGTATGTATGTATATATATATATATATATATTAAAAAGGAAAATATGTGAAAATAATGCCAAAAATATAATCACCACATTGCCATGGAAAATGTAAGGAAAATTCTTACACTCAAAGAATTATAGATAAGAATGTGGGGATTTTATTAACATAGATAAATATCTTAGGCATTTATATATCTATTTCCCTCTCTCTCTCTTAGCTAAATTGAATTTTTTGTTAGCATTCTCTTCTATAGCTGGAACTCTCTCCCAAACCAAATTTAATATCTCTCTAATTAACTTGGGTATGTGTTTCAAGAGAACCATGAAGGTTAAGGACAAAATATAAATTTCTAAAGTATCATGGGTAAGTCCTATAAATATTTATTTGAAAAAGGGAAGAAAATAGATACATAATTATTTATATATATTTATTAAAAAGGAAAATATGTGAAAATAATGTCAAAAATATAATTACCACATTGCCATGGAAATTGTAAGGAAAATTATTACACTCAAAGAATTATAGATAATAAAGTGAAGATTTAATTACCATAGATCAATATCTTAGGCATTTATATCTCTATTTACCTCTCTCTTTCTCTCTCTTAGATAAAAGGAATTTTTTGTTAGCATTCTCTTCTATAGTTAGAATTCTCTCCCAAACCAAATTTATTATCTCTCTAATTAACTTGGGTATGTGTTACAAGATAACTATGAGGTTTAAGGACAAAATATAAATTCCTAAATTTGTATGTGTAAGTCATGTAAGCAACCCCTAGAGGATTCTCTACCACTCAAAGTGAGGAATAAATGATTAAACACTTTTTCTCAAAGCCAAATATCTCTTTAGGGACTAAAATTTGGTTGGTATGTCACATATCTCTTAACTCAATAGAATAATGAATGGACCATATTAATGGGTGAATATGGATGTGAATTTTAATGTATGAATGAAATTTTTATGTCCTTTATTGGGCCCCAAATTTGATATTTTCACATGATCAGATGTAACCCTTAGGATAATATTATCATTCGTAAGGTGTAAAATATAATAAACTTTATGTATTCATTATAGGTAAACATTAAGTGGTAGTTGTGAAGCATCAAATCATATAATTTAATGAATGAATAATATAATCAACCCTCATAGTATTATTTACCACTTAAGAAGAGGGGGAAACGGTGGTATTTTTTTTAGTCAGCAAAATATCTCTTCAATGGCCAAAATTTAGTTAGTAGGATGTGTATCTCTTTACTTGCTAGCCAAATCAATGAATCATCTTTGAATACACATATATATGGGTATAAAAATTTGGAAATTTCCTTTTTCCACCATATTTTAGTCCTCAAATTTTAAATCTGTAAGTGATTTAATACGTCCCAAAATATAATATTCTCATTGTTAAGTGTAAAAATAGAACATTGAGCATACATTACAAGAAAACCATGAGGGGTAAGGATCATCCAATATCATAGTTTCATGAGTGAGGTTTATATACCAATAAATATTAGGGATAAATTATGACACATTTTATATTACATCAAATATATCTTCAAGGATAAAAATTTAGCCAATAGGATAGATATCTATTGACTTGCTATCAAAATCAATGAACCATCTCTGCAGACACTTTAATATGGGAATATATAAACATAGGATTATCCTACATTTTTTATATGTTTTGACTTGGATTATAAAGTTTTAGGTGGAAAAAAAATTTACCTTAAGATAATCTTATCATCCTTAAGTGGAAAAGTAGAACTAACTCTATACAGGAATTACAAGTGAATCATGAGGGGTAGGGATGAGCCATGATCTCCTAAAATTACATGGGTGAATCCTATAAGATCTCCCTAGAGGATTATTTTAGACTCAGGCTGAGGGTGAAATTATGACACATTTTCTATCATAACTAAATCTCTCTTTAATGACCAATTTAGTTAGTAGGTCATGTATCTCTTGACTCACTAACCTAATCAGTGAAGCATTTTTTGATGCATGTAAATGTATCAAAGAATTCCTATAATGTTTAAAATAATTCTCATTTCATGATTCAAATAATATTTTTCATGATTTTTTGGTCATGATCTTCTTAAGATCTATGTTGTAGTAGTGGTTGAGATATTTTACTATTTCACAAATAGTTATGTAAGTGGTTATTGGGAGCAACTGTGGTCCTAATTTTTTGTGAAATATGAATGTTATTTTATCTAAATCTAATTAATAATTATTATAATATAAAGTGTAAAATATAATATAGATTCAATATTAAAAATGAGAAAGTAAACTATAGTGATTTGATCAAAAAATGAGAAAATAGGTGAGGTAAGGCATAAAGAGATATGTTTCTATTATTTAGTTCAAAAATCTTGACAAATATCTAATTTCATCAAAGATATGCATTTTCAAACTATAATATGACACAAAATTACCAGAAGTATAGATCCTATCATATATCGAGTAAATGTCTAAGGATATTTGAAAACATGAAAATTAGAGATTAGATTTACTTAAATAATAAAATTGCATTTGCACATCTCCAAAATCATAATGATAATGGAATGAATCTAACAACTTTCATTAAACCTAGCATAAAACTCAAATTAACAACTCTACATTAATACATGCACATTTGGAATTCATAAAAGTAGTTCAAATCTATACACTAGAATAGATACTTGAAGAAGCACCCATGATAACAAATAAATAGACAAAATGAGACAATATTCATTGACATCTCTTGCTTGTACTACTTGCTTCAAAATTTATAAAATAGTTTTTCTCTCAAAAATCCCTCCCTCATTATAGTAATAATACCCCCTTTTATAGCTTTGAAGAGCAACCTATGGGATATTTTGGTTAGTCATGATCAAACGAGGATCAAACAATTGTCAAGGATGGTTATCCTCTTAAAAATATTCAAATATTAATGAAACTTTTTGAATGTAAATAACTCATAAGCCTTATGTGTTACATATTACACATGATTTTTTAGGATAGTGTATTATTTTTCAATTATTTAGATGGTTTTGATACAAAAGAATATTATAATCCAACTTAGTTGACTTTGAGATGCCCATGTAACTATAGCCTTTTTCTTTCCTTTAAGAATTTTCATGGATTTTCTATATTTTTCATCAACCAACCTAAGATTAATTATTGGATCTATGAATAACTCCTTTGTTTTCCATGATAAATATTTGAATATTTCATTTGTTCTATCCATGGCATCTTTTATACTCCTATAGTTCCCAATCTTTTCATTTGCTATAAAGATCAATTTAAATATATTCTTATTTTCAACCCATGTGGTGCCTTTGCTTCTATTGTCAACCTACTAGATGAACTCGGTAGATCTCTACTAGAATTTGTCATTAGTTATTAGGCTTGTTTTACTAGGGATGGTTGGATCATTAATAAAAAATCCTAGTAACTATATCATCCTTCCCTCTAGTTGTTTGAAATTTCTTGAGAGACCTTCAATTCATTTTGAAAATTTATTTATGTCAAAAAATTTCTCTATCATGATTATCATGGACATATTTAAATATGATAGGATGACTATTTTATGTTCAAGGATATGTTATTTCATAAGTATCTTGATAATGCATTTACTTTCTTGTCTAAGCTTTGTCACTGATTAAATTGGTTCAAAGCCATGGCATGTTTCTTATTCAACATGTCCAATTTGGACCTTATTGTATTAAAATAATTGAATGTCTCATAGATAGTTTCTTAAAAATTATTAACAATATCTAATGGTATAGAAAAAATAGATTATTCCTAAGGATTTTCTTCTCTTGTTTTATCCCTTTGATTGTAACTTTTAGCCTTTTTGATTGGGATTGGGATAGCTCTAGAACATCTTCTTTAAATATGGGATCTTCCCCTATTCTATGTTCTCTCTTCTGAGTTAAGTGAACCAAGGCTCAACACTTTGGTTTATAACCTCCCAACCTTCTTCCATGACCACTATTTCAATTTCTCTTTGTAAGCTAGTATTTGTTGGATCATATCTAAATCCTACTAAAAATTGGACCATATCTTTGATTGGGGCCTCTATTTATAACTAGATTTTTTGTTAGGTTGGAGTAACAACTCTCATTTATTCTTCATTTTTTAGTGTTATTATCCAAGGCCTTAATTATTTTTGTATAGGGATGTTTGTGGTCTTCACTATAGCCCATGGATGATATGTAGTAGGAATATTTTCCATCCTTGGTTCATATATGAACCATTCAGGTATAGTTGGTCCTTATATTGGGTTATGTTCATTGAATAAGTTGATATCCTTCAAACGTAGTGTGATGGCCACTTTTTATTTACCTTTTGGATAATTTTAGGCATAACCTTCCTCTTGGGAGTGTCAATGATAACTAAGTCCAATGACTTCTCTTTTCCTTTTTCTTGCTTGGATTCCTCAACATTTTCCTCTTCTACATATGTGTTTCTTTCATAATACATGGAGAGCATCCTCAATTCATGTTCAAGATATTCTTAGGGATCTAAATCTATTATTTGAATCTCTTCTTATTGAGGAAAATCTTGCTCTATTGTTCTAGAAGAATTAGGGACTAAGGAGATTGAAGAAACTTCACTTGTTCTCCTTTCTTCAAGATTACACTATATTTCTTTGTCATATGGGAAAAGCCTATAAATACCAACATCTACTAGATGATATTGTCTAGGACCAAGCTACCATCCATCTTCCTTATGTTGATCTCTTAGTAATCTAGATTTAGGCTTTACATTATATTCCTTTAGTCTTCTACCAACTTCATAATAAGTGGTTTCCTTAGTGTACACAAAGTCATATTCTCTAGTTTCATGTTCATAAGGTACAACTATAATGTCATCTATTTTAAAATGGTCATTTACCCTACCATTGAGATCATATTATCTTTGGTAATCTATTTACAAATTAAAATAAAGCTTATATTTTAAAATTAACTCAATTTTGTCCCATTGTATAAAAATGGTTCTACCAATAGTCATGGGAAAACCATGGAGAAGTCCTTTAATTTTGGTCTTGTAGATCCCATCTAAAACATTCAATAGTTGGTAGACCACTTCATATTCTAACAACTTATTTGACACATGTACTAGAAATTTAAGGTGGGACACTTTGGGTTACCTCTATCTTGATAAAAATACAATTAGGATATAGCCAAATATCTCCCATTGTCTCAATAGACTTCTTGATTAAAGGAGTTATCCTCATCATTGGGAACAACTAATAGCTTGGCTCAAAACAAGATATACATAGTCATAAATGAATTGGATATGGTCCTTATATTTGTAAATATACAATATTAAATAATATTCGAACATGGTTTGGGTACCATTTGGGGACCACTCTCTCTATTTGGGGATTTTATTTGTGGCACATATGGCATATAGAAAATATTACATCATGAATAACTCATTTATCTTCTTTTTTTTAATCTTAGAGATCTATCTACTAAAATAAATTCTAATGATTTCACCTAAAGGAGGTACTACCACTTCCTCAATAATGAAATAATCTATAGGAACCCATATTGGTTCCATGTGTGTATTATGTGCAAATAAATATAAATTTTTCAACATGTTCATAGTCATTCTGACTGCTGGTCTGAATTGGCTCATAAGGATTTTATTTTTTTGATCAACAATGACCTTGTTACTAGATTCTAACCATTTTATTATGATGTATTAATTAATAAAGGTGAGTTTTATTTATGGCCTATGTAGTTTATAATAGGATTCAAAGGCAACAAGTTATATTTATACTATTTTTCTCAAACTAGCTTCATGGATAAACATACCCTTATCAATTTCATCATGTTTAAAAATAGGACCAAGGAAGTCAATGTATTGCAATAACATTTTCTTGGTAATAACATAATGGAGTCATATCAACTAAATTACCATGATGTCATCATATGGTCTCTTCATTAGGAGTAGATTTTGTCCTTTGGTTAAAACTCCTTGGTTCTTTATGGTCTATAACAATATTGAATAATTATTATCTCTTGTCTCTAGTGAAGAAGCCACAAACTCTGTATTTTTGAATGCTCTACCTTCTACATTTGATAACAAGTATAATTCAAGCACTTTATTTGAAGTAGGTCCATAGGTTGCCATTACTATGAATTCAATTAAAGTATCCACTTTTGAATGACAATTCAACACTTTTGTATATCTTGTTGAACTTTTGAACAATTTTGATTATCATGCTCTTTCATAGGGAATGGATGACCATTTATAGGGATTTTTTATTTCTTAGGGATTTGAAAGGTTTAACTTAGCTTTAGTAGTGGCATAAAAATTTGAAGTATGTGCTTTTATATCCCAAATCATATTTTGATCTTATATTAATACCTTCATATGCTTGGGTCCACAAAATATTTTTATTTGGCATGTATACCTATGTGGCATCCCCTTGCCACACTATTTATTTAATTTTAAAATCTGACCATTGTCACTTAGAAGACATGTCTTCATCTCATTCCCCTTTAAAATTGATCAAATTCACTCTGTCGATCTCCTCAAGAGTCTCTTCGCCTTGACTTTATGCTTTCTATTGATCTTTGATATGAGATTCTAAGATTGTTACACTTGAAAACCCTATAAGCCTCCTGTATACCCTACTATTAATCTCCATCTAGTTAACACTTATAGACCACATGGTGGTCTTGCATGTAATCTAGGCTTATCAACTTTGTTGACATAATTCACATCATCAATATCCATTTTCACAATTAAATGCATTTCATTTATCTTTGATCTACGTGATCAAATGCACACTATTAATCCATTAAACATATGATCAAATGTAGACCATTGATATGTTATCGATATAGTAAAACACGAGCCATTGATATGTTATCTAGGATTCTAATTCATTATGATTGTGCCACATGGTAGCCCCACATTTCTTCTCAAGATATTTTGAACTATTTATTTTATGCTCACCATTTATCTCCATCTACATAATTTAATTCTACTATATATCTATATTGACTTATTGACCCTAGTATTTAGCATGGATCATCGATCAAAATTTATACGTAAGAATATGCACCATCAATATTGATCTAGGGAACTTTTACTTATTGACTTTAGGTGATCACCCATGTGTCATTGATCTTTGATCTGATTGAGTGAGGTTTTGACACTTGGTAGTCTTGCATTCAATTCATCCCTATGAACAATAAATTCAAATCAGAGAATAAGTTCTCAGGACATATAACAACTTAGCATAAACCTTAAGCTAATTTTTTAATGAATTAATAGAATTGATCAAAACTTAGGCTAAAATTTTACTAAGACTAAGATACAATAAAATGACCCATCAAAAATATGAATCTAATTTAATAAGAATTTAGGATAAAGTAATTTATACTAAGGTTTTAAAAGTCATTTATACTTGGATTCAATTAATACATTAAGGACCAAATGTTAACTTAATGACTCAAATGGAACCATATTAGTTAACCAACTAAGGGTCAAATTAACACTGAAGCATAAACCCATGAACATGTGTTTATTATAATAAAGGTCCATTGATCCTTCAAGATGGAAACACATCAGCCAAATGTTAGCAACATTAGATAAGATCAAATAACTCTGATGTGTTATCATGTCAATGTAAGCTAAATTAGAACATGATATTTAATAATGCACTCTTATCATGTTGAATGCTTAATTTATATCATAATTGGTAAAATTTAAACAAGAGTCTTCATTTCTTAGAAATGGGGGATGTTGACCTCAATAAATGGTGACTTCTAAGGGAAACATTATAGAATATTAGAATATAGATACTCTTGGTTCAAAATAATAACCAGGCTAATCATTCCACATTATCAAGTACCATTATTAAGATCAATTCATAATTGAAACAAGTCTTACAGATGCAAATTTATGATCAAATATAAAAATAGTCATGTTGAGTGTGTGCTTTGATTCATTTATTGACTACAATTGGGATTCAAAGAAGAACTTATATATTTCATGACCTTAATCATTAACATAAACTTGTAGCATATTTATATATTCATTATGAATCATGCTTTATAAAAATGGGAAGTCTTGGGCATTGCTCTACTACCAACCAGGCATCCAAATCCCTAATAGAGATACCTTTATCTCCACTCTAAGCCTTTTTCCACTACCATTCAAGCATCCATAGCCCTTATAGAGATTACCAAAATCACCTTTGCTTAGAAAAGTTTTAAATTTTCAATAAGGCTTTTATTTTTATATTTTTCAACTATATTTAGTTTTTGATCAAATGTTGGGAACCATAATTAACTGAGTGTTTAGTATTTTTATCAAATGTTTGATTTTCCAAAAAATCATCCTTGGTCATAGACTTCATCTCAAGCAATAATGTTCTTTAAGTTATAACATGACTATCTTCTAATTCTTCAAATTTTCACACAAACACATGTAATCCTTATTTAAATCAAAGTTATATCAAAATAAGGTTTAAGATTTTTAAGGAAAAACTATTCTATATATTAATCTTCATCAATTTCTTAGAATTATAACATTAAACTTAGAATTTCTAAAATCCATGATAAACCAATGTTTAAGAGGCATATTTTCATTCTTGGTTTATGAAGTTCTTTTGATAACTTAGATAGATTTGGAGCTTGATGAGCTATCTTGTAAAAGACTTATTAAAATCCATAGAATAACTCAAATAAAAAAAAACACATAACAAGAAAATAAATACTCACAAACATTATTTACAAACAAGGGATAATAATGAAACTACTCTAGACCTACCTACACTAACTCTAACTAATCTTACAGATTACTTCATAAAGACTTGAGGTGGAGCAATAGAGAAATAATGCTTGAGATACTACCCATTGCTTGGCAAAGTGAAATCTACTCCCTATAATTATTTGAGATTAAAAATGTTTTCTCCTAATTAATTAGTAATTTAGTCAGGGCCAATCTATAAAGAAGTGAATTTCCCATGTTTCCCTTTTGGCTCAGATGCTTTGTCCCATAGGATAACTATGTCTACCTATCTAAACACCTTGATCTTTGACTATGTGTCAGACCATATTTTGATAGTGGATTGATGTCTAATAAAATTATCAAATGCTTCTTTTCTATCATCCTCTATTTGGATGATATCAAGCAACTTGGAATTGGTGTATTCTTGATCTCCTTCCATGTACTTCTATATAAACTTGTAAGTTGGCAATTTGAGAGTAATTGGAAAGATTGGTCCTTGTCCATATACCAAGAAAAATGGTGATTCTTTTAGAGATTATTTTACTCCAGTTCTATCTACCCATAGATCATAGATGATATTTTCTTGGTTGTTGAATTGTAGGATTTTTAATAGCTTTCATTAGATTCCTATTTATAGACTATGAAACTCCATTAACTTTAGGGTAATGATTGGATTAAAACTTAAAAGATATTTTATTTTCATAGGCCCACTTAGTCATCTCTATATATATAAATGTTGATCCATTTTCATAGACTAATGATACTAGCATCCCAAATCTAGTGTAAATGTTCTCTTTTATGAAATTGATAACATTGTCAATCCTACACTATTTTGTTGCGACTATCTCTATCCATATTGTATAATAATATATGGTATTAAGAACATACTTGTGCTCAGATAAACAAATAGGTTTAATAACCCCTATAAATTCCAAACACCATTGAGAAAATGGTTTATCAATTAAAACTAGCATCAAGGGCATAAATGCTTTAGGTTCATTTATATTTAAGATTTTGCATTGATGGTATTCCCTAACATGCTTATCAGCATCTTTGAAAATGATAGGCAAATAATATCCTACCCTTATGATTTTGTAATCTATTAATTTCCTAGAGGGGTGTCCATTCCCAAGTTTCTCATTAAAGGTATTAAGATTTTAGCTAGTTCTTCTTTTCAAATGCATCTCTAATACACTCCATAGTTATTCCTATAAAATATCCCATTCTTTATCAAGAATTCAACTTATTTGAGCCTTAAATCTCTTCTATATTTTCTTCTCAGTCCTATAGGAAAAGAATCATTGATTAATAAATGAATGATTACATCATACCAGTCATTTGGTTGAAACTATTATTGGTCAAAGTGAATGATGCTCAATATAAGATTAGTGTTAGCAATCAATTGAATTAATCCCTGACACCTCAATAATTTAGCAATTTTTATTTCAAGATCATATTCCTAGAGTATGAATATCCACTTCCCTCTTATTTCTCCAAATTCACATTGAATCAACATGAGTTCAATAGTAGGTTCTGGAAAAATACCATTCATATTATTCCTAAAAATATAGTGTCTAAACTTTTTGAATACCTTAACCAAAACACAAATGATTGTTTATCAATTAGGAAATAATTTAACTTAACATTTTTGAAGTTAGTACTTGTAAATGTAATTGGATGATCAAATTTATCAATTTTATGAATGAATACAACTACTATAGTATGTTCATACATAAAAGAATAAATATAAAAATCTTTTTTATAGTTAAGACTTATTAGCACAGGTGCCTTTCCTATTGCTTCCTTGATATCCTTGAAGGCTTTCTTTGTTTCTTCATTTCATTCAACCTTTGCATCTTTCATTAACATGTCATTAAGTGGTTTCACAATCTCTACAAAACCATAAATCAATTCCCTTACAAAATTGATCTTCTTAAGGAAAGACTTTAACTCTTTTATACTATTTGGGGATTCTATTTTAGATATAGCATTTACTCTATATGAATCTATAGAAACTCCATATTTAGTTATCATGTCTTATAAATTTCCCTTTGATTACACAAAATATACTTTTCTTAGATTTAAAATAAAGTTTATAGTTTTGACCACATTCAAATACTTGTTGTAAATGCATTATGTCATCTTCCCTTTTCTTGGAAAACATAGTCAAATCATCCATTTATATAATAATACATTTACCTATGAGACCTTGAATTCCTAAGAATTTGACTCAAGAGAGGATGGTTAGTATCATGTTAGTTCCAAAATGGAAAAAAAAAGAAAGAAACACACTAACTAGCATAATATCTCTAGGCCTAGACACTAGGGGGATCTTAATAACAAACATACATATGAAAAAAATAACTAAAATGCAAATAAACCTTCCTTTACCTTTCTTGAATGCTCAAAATAGCTTGTTGAAGTGGCTTGCTTAACTTATATTTCAACAGATCTTTTTCAATGGAGTGTGTCTACCTTCATCTCCTCTTAGCACCTCTGGATTGTGATGGATTTGGATCAATATTTTGGAATAATAACACTAATTGTATGAAGCTAAGATAGCTTAAAATTTAATAGGCAAGGTCTTCTATTTATAGATTTTGTAAAATGGTTAGAATGAAACTAAACCATCCATCTTAAGATGAATATGTGTGGCTAAGAATCTATTAAATTTTAAAGTCCAAATTAAAAAATTCCCTCATAACTATTTTGGATGTAGGGGCATTAAAGATGCATGGGGGTTCTTAATGAGGCATGGGGTGGCTTAATCATGATATTTTATGCATTTATGGCCTAGGGATGCCTTCCCAAGAAATGATGTAATTTAATTATTTATATATTTAATATTAATTTCTTATAACAAATATTTAGAAAGCCCCATGGAATCCTTAATTAGACTCATGATTTGAATTAATTATCCTAAGCATAATTAGTCACTTTGGTGCAAATTTTGATCGAAATGGTCAAAATGTCTCATTATTGATTGAAAATTTGACTAGATTAAAATTAGGATGAAATGTCATATGTATTGGATTCATTATCCCATTTAGTATGTTTCCAACATAATATAAAAAAGGCACATATCTCATGTAATAAATCTTGTAGAAAAGAGCAATTCAGAGCACCCAGGTGTGAAATTATCATTTTGACTTGAAATTATTTGATCAAAGTTAGATGATTCATAAATTTCATTACTATATTTAATGATACCCTAGTCAAAATCAACATTTTTATATCAATTTCAAATCTTTTAATGTGTTTTAGTGTTTTTAGGCCAAATTGTGCATTTTGGTAGAAATTGGTCAAAAGCCTAATTAGAGGTTATTGGTGGCCAATTTTAGGTATCTATAGTTTTCCACTATTTGGTAAGGTGTTACAATATATAAGCATAGTAAAATATTCTCAAATAATTAATATTTCATGTATGCTTACAACTTCAATGATAATTGATGAACTATATAATGCCCCCTCGAGGGAATAGTTGGCACAAGTAGGTCAACAAATGGTCCCTCAAAAAGAAAGAATTGAAATGAGGGGACCGAAAAAAGGAAAATTATGGGGTGAAAACACAATGAGTTTGAAAAAGTAGTCAAAATAATTGAGAATTCAAGTGGGAAAATGTACAATGGTTTTCCCAAAGGTGGTTATAAGCATTGTACCCTGAGAGTGGCAACATGGTATAATAGCACAATAATTTGCCCAAAGGTGGTTATAATCATTGATAAGATGGAGATACCCTAGTTAGGATATAAAAATAGGATAAAAACATGCCCTTATTTGGTTAAAATAAAGTAAATTTGGTAAGAACACAACGATTTTCCCAAAATGGTTATAATCATTGACAAATGTAGGTGGGAGAGTATACAATGGTTTGCCCAAAGGTGGTTATAAGCACTATACCTTGATAGTGAAAATGTGGTATGATAACACAATAATTATCCAAAAGGTGGTTATAATCATTGATTAGATGTATTTTCCCTAGTTAGGATCAACAAATAGGATAATAACATGTCCCTATTTCATCAAAAGAACGTAAAATTGGTGAGAACACAATGATTTGCCCAAAGGTAGTTATAATCATTGAGAAATGTAGGTGAGATAGTGTACAATGGTTTGCCCAAAGGTAGGTATAAGAATTCTACCTTTATTATGTAAAAAATTATTGTTTGGATGATGATGATGGTAAAGTAACATAGAGGGTAATGATGAATTGGAATAACTTGCTAGTAGGGAGATGTGCATTTGAACTAACAAAGTTTGAAATCCTTTCATGATTAATTACTCCATTTGGGATATGATTGGGATGTTGATGCCAATGAGATGTTGATACCACCCTTATTGATTATACTTATTGAAGTTGATTTTTGTCTTATCACTTAATGGTAAACATCATGATAGATCACCATGAGGACTAGGCTAAAATATGCATAATGACTGACTGCTGAAATCTAATACTCAATAGAAAATAATACACTAATGATAAAAACCATGATGACATTGTAAACATATGAATATGGATGGATTTAGGTATAAATGCATAAGGAATTACCTAATGAATGCACATAGACCAAATCAAGGCAATAATGTTGAAAGCACACAAACAATAAATAAAATAAGCAATGAAATAAATACCAGTTAGTCCTAATGTTAATTAAAACAACACGACATACAAGAAAAATATATCTCATAGAAAACAGGTGATAACTTAGCAAACAAACATGATGGGGGAATAGAATAAAATGAAGGGAGTGGCTGAGTTGTCTCCATATGCACTAGGCAAGTGGATGATGCATACATATCTCCATGGATGATATATCCAACAAAAAAATTAGGCCTAATGTAGTTTGCCCAAGAAATGGGAAGAAAATTATAACTAATAAAGAAATCAAATGGATGTTATATAAAAATAGGAATGGTCTTGAATAATGGTAAGTGCATGGGAGAAAATTCCAAAAAGGATGGGGAAACTAAGTCACAGGTGATTTGTTTATAACTTACTAAGGCTTCCCAAAATCCTTAAGGCAAAAAAGTGGTCAATATTTTTGGTCTTTTCTAAATAATTTTACAAATGTTTTTATGATTTTTGGAGTATCTCAACTTGATCAAGAATGATAAGACACTAAATGGTTTAAGCTAGAAAAATGGCAAGAGTGTTGTTTAGTTTATTCATAAAATACTGAGAGCATGGTTGAGGTTGCTCATAAAATGATGAGAGCATGGATTAGGGTGACTAAGCCAACCTCAAAAAGTATTGATCACTACTTACATAGTCTCAACTTAGGATCTCAATTCACTATAGTTTTGATTTACAATAGAGGTATCTAACTAGTATAGCAGCCAATTCAAATAAACTAGGTGTAGTTGCTAGAAAGGCATAGTATGAGATAGATAATGGCTAGTTGGTATGGTCAAGGAATAATAAACAAGTGTTGCCCTTAGTTTTCACATAGGTGGTTATAAATAGGATACAAAGATATAGGTCAATGATACTAAGTTTCACATAGGTATTTATAATCAGGATAAAGATAATGAGTGAGAATGAAATAAGAAATGAAGGATGCAACTACTAGACATCTATTATACTGCTCTAAAATATGAACTCTATCTATAATGTGGGAAAAAATTCTTGAAACCAAATTTGAATTCTCTTTCTAAAAGCAGTGATGGAACCAAATAGAATGGAGACAAGGTCATAGGGTAGGGTAGGGAAGGAAAAATGAAATCAGTTGATGGAAAATGTATGGTAGAATAGACATGTGATATGAAAAGTGATAGGTTGGTAGGATGAGAGATTGCTAAAAAAGGTATTATACAAAGAAGATTATCAAAATGATAAAACTTGAAATGGTCCTTCTAGATAGTATACCAAGTCATTCAAGAATAATACTACTTAAAGTGGATAATGTTCATCATCTTATCAAGCTCATGGGCATCTGGTGTGGCAAACCTATATGATCCAGTTCTAAAGTTTATTGTAATGATGAAAGGACCAACCCAATTGGGTTTGAACTTACCTTTATTCTTATTTTCAACTGTGCTATTCTTTTGATAATCTTTAAGGACAAGATCACCAAGTTCAAAGTCTTTATGTTTCACATGTTGATTGTAGTCACCTTTAAGTAAATTTTGATAGGTTTTGAGATTATTCACTGCATCCATGTATTTATCATCAACTCTATTTCTTCTAGGTGAGATACTCAATAGTCATTGTCATATAAGACATGCTTAAAACAAATGCATAGAAATAGAAACTCAACCTCAATAAGAAGGATGGATTCTATATTATAAACAAGTGAATATGGAGTGGTTCTTTTTGGTGTATAGTGATTGGTCTGTTATATCTAAAGGTCATGGAATATCTAAAGGTTCTAATTGTAGCTGACATCATTGACAATATTTTTGAGAATGTTGATAATGGTTTTATTTGATGCTTTAGCTTGGCCATTACCTTGAGGTCAATATGTCATAGAAAAATGTTGTGTGATGTTATATTCATCACATAGCTTGTCTATATCCTTTTTCTTGAAGGATCTTCCATTATTGGATATAATGTCAAGTGGATACCATATCAAAAAATGGGGTGGTTGAAGATGAACTTAGAAATTTACTTTTCAGACACATAAGTGAGGAGTATAGATTCAATCCACTTAGTGAAATATTTGATGGTGGTAAGGATATGTTTATGGCCATAGAATGAGGTGGGATTGATCTTCCCAATGAGGTTGAGGCCCCATGTAGCAAATGGCCATGGTGTCAACATTAGTTTTAGAGTCTTTGCTAGGGCATGAATCAAATTAGCATGCCATTGACATTTGTCACACTTCTTTACATATGTAGTTGCATTTATGTCCATAGTGGGCCAATAATAACTAGTAAGTAAGAGATTTTTCAATAGGATAGCCCCACTAGTGTGGGTTCTACATACACCTTCATGAACTTCCTATAAGGCTAGTGTAGATTATATCAAAATTAAATAATGAAATAGAGTTCCATCAAAACTATGATGATAAAAGGTTAATCCAAGTAAGGTATAATGAGTGGTTTGGTGTTTGAAGGCTTTAATTTGTTTTCAAGAGAGGTCAAGTGGTAAAACTTGGTCATGAAGGTAGTGTAAAGGTCTGAGTACTGAATAGATCTATAACCAACAATATCACAAATCATCAGAATGGTTAAAGGCTCATGAGTTGGTGCTAACAAGTTCTTGATAAGGAACCGATACTGGTTAGCTATGTATATTTATCAAATCAAAGATCCAATAGTAACCATAACATATATGGTTCTATTAATCACCCTCGGTATATGATCAAACTAAATGTTGATAATTTTTCATTGGAGAATATTGACCATGGCTTTATATGCAACCAAATTATCATATTTAGTCTAGAAATTGTCCATAACTTGATTGATGATTAACTAGGAATCACCATAAACCCTAAGATGAGATATGTTCCATTATACCACTTAGTGAAGCCCTAAAACAAGTGATTCATTTTTGGCCATGTCGTTGGTACAAGGAAAATGGATCTTGAATGATTTAAATATTAGATCCCCTATGGTGTAATAAATAAAAAGCCTACCCCTGATCCATGTGCCTTGAATGATCCATCGAAATATAGCTTCTAGTGTTTCACCTAAAGAGGTGTATCCATTATGGTCATTATGGATTCATCAATAAATTGGAACATGAGTGGATTTTTATCCACAAGGGGTGTTTTAGCGAGTTGATCTACAAGTACTTACCCCTTAATAGGTTTTTTATTAACATATTCGATGTCAAACTCACCTAGAAGTATGATCCATTTGGCCATGTAGCCTTGTAAAGTTATTTTAGATAGTAGATACTTCATTGTATATAATTTAAAAATAACCATGGTCTTATTATTTAACAGGTAATGGTGGAACTTTTGAGCTACGAAGACCATGGCTATATAGGATTTTTCTATGGGCATATAATTATGTTAATATGAAACTAGTGTATGGCTTAAATATTACATGATATGTTATTCTCCATTGTCATCATGTTGATCCAAAAGTGCCCCCAAGGCATTATCAATAGTTGATATATACAACAAGAATGGATTTCTCAACATAAAAGGCAATGAAATAGGTGGATTCACTAGATAACCTTTGAGTTGTTGAAAAGTTGTTTTGAAGTGATCATCCTAGTGAAATGTGACTCCATTATTTAGAAGATGCATACAAGGATGGAATTTGTTGGCTAATTAAGATATGAAACATCAAATAGATTGGATCTTGCCCTACAAACTATAAATTTTCTTCAAAGTAGTTGGTGGTTTCATCTCTGTTATAGCTTGGACATTGGACAGATTAACTTTAATGCCTTGATGAGACATAATGAAGCCTATAAATTTGATTTATGTGACTCTAAAGAAATATTTCTTAGGATTAAGTCTAACTTTATAATCCCATAATCTTTCAAATATTTTTCATAGCACTACTTGGTGATCAACCCTACTCTTTGATTTTCCATGAATGTCATTGATAGTATTTAACAATACCATGCATCATATCATGAAATATGATGGTCATGGCTCTTTGGTAGGTCACCCTTGAATTATTAAGGCCAAATGACATAACTTGATAATATAATGTTCCCCATGGTGTGGTGAATGTTGTTTTATGTTGGTCTTCTAGTGCTTTCTTGGTTTAGTTGTATCTTGAAAAGCCACCCATTAATGAAAGAATTTCATAACCCATTATGGAGTCGATTATCATGTCAATGTTTTAAAATGGAAATTCATCCTTAGGGTAGGATTTTTTTATATCATGGATTTCAATACAAATTTTGATTCCTCCTAGCTTTTTGCTAATTGCTACAATATTGGATATCCACTTTGAGTAGTCAATGGATTGAATACATCGTACTTCTAAGAGTTTTTCTAACTCTTTCTTTACCAATATAGAAATGTAAGGGTACATCATACATAGCTTTTGTTTTACTAGTTTAGAATCAAGATTGACCACAAGGTGGTACAAAAACAAGGTTGGGTCCAAACCTAGCATGCCAGAATATGCCCATCAAAAAATATATACAAACTCCCTCAAAATGGTTATAATGACTTCATGTTCATTATCTATAGAGGAAGTACCTAGCTTGATCTACTTTGGGTCATTTAGGTAATCAATGTTAAACTCTTTCATATCTTCCACTATAAAAGTTGAACCATCTTTAATGATAGTGGGAAAAGATTTGAATCGATTGGCAATATTAGATTCCTCTACTAGGACCAGTTCTTCAAGATCCCCTTGGCATGATGAATCAGAGTCCCCTAATGGAAGGTTTTCTCATGTAAAAAAAACTAATGGAAGCTCCTTAATGATTTGATCAAAATATTATTAATCTTAAAAACTGAACTCAGACTCATAAACAAGGCCATCATTGGTGGTCTCCTAAGCTATTAATGAAGAAGGTTGAACACCCCCATCTAATGAAAAATGAAATAGGTTTTCACCATTAAATTGGCCTTTATATTTACTTTCACCTTAGACAAAAATCACCTCAAAGATGTTATCACTTTGGGACCTTAATGTTTTAATTATTTTCTTGTGGCTAAGGGTGTTCACCCAATCTCCAAAATATGTTGTGGAATCTAACTTGATTGAAAACCCTAATTTATGGTCCCCTAATGGAACATTGTCTCTAAGGCTAAGAAAATCATAGAAAGCCTTGTCATTTTGAAATTCATAAATCAATATATTGGACTCTTTCTCATCCCAGTCTATCAATTGGGGATAATATAATGGCATAAGGTTAAGATGAATAATTGGGGTAAGGGTACAAAAGGAATTAGGGTTAAATAGGTTGGTTTTAACTAGGTCATCAAAAAGGCTATGATCAAACACTACTTTGCTACTGAAATCTTCATCACTAGCCAATGGTGATGAAACATGAGTAAGGTATATGGAGTCACCCCTAGGTGGTTTAAATCCAAGTTTATAGGGTCTTTTGTATTTGGCCATGTAAATTAGTTTAAGTGTTCCTTGTTAGTCATAGTCTTGATTCTTCATGATCTTATTGGGAATAGCATACTTTACACTCTTATAACAATTAGTTTGGTTGTCCTTGTATAACCATGATTCATTTGCCTCAAGAGGGACTAGTTCTAGGCTAGATGCTGGTATAAATGTGACAAGTGCTTTACCTTTTCTTATTTATTTCTGTTTTGGATGAAGTGGCTTAGCTTTAGGTCTTATAAAGGACTTTGGATTCTATATAAGTTTTTTAATATGAAAGGTTTCATGGGTCACATACTCCCCTAGGCCATTAGGCAAGATAGTAAAATGATTGGATAATTGGCCACTTGATTCATGAAAAATTAATAGTTATAACTCTTAAACTTGGCCTCTATGTGCTTGTAGTGCTCGTATGGATGTAAATCTCTTAGTATACAAAATTTCATCCTTGAATGGGAGAACTTGATACATTGGTGCAATGTTGATGGGACTACATTAATTTTATATAACCAAGGTCTTCCCAAAAGCATATTATATGAAAAATTGAAATCAAACACATGGACAAGTGTATCATGTGTCAAAGGCCCAAAGAAATTGGTAAATAGATGGTACCCTATGTTTCTTTTTCCTTATTTTCATAGACTTTGATGGTTATTATCTTTTATTTAAGATCCAACATTATGTACTTGAGCATATTAATGAGCTTAATACACCCTATAGCTAGACCTAATCCATTGTCTATAAGGACACGTTTCACTTTGTGCCATTTTATACAAAATTCTATGTATAATAGGTTATTATACAATGGGCTAAGGGATGACATATCACTTTAGTTGAAAGTGAATTTTTGGGCTAGAGTTATGTGTCCAGCTAAATCTTTGCATTTATTAGGGGATATGTCACTTGAAATAGTGGATTGGCTCAAGAACTCATTTAAAACATTTTTGTGGATTGTTGACATACACAAAATATAAAATGAAGATTTGTGTGGGCATCTTCTGTAATTGTTCCACAATGCTAAATTTATTCTCTTATTCAATGTTAAATGGCTTACTCTAACGCTGAACAGCTAGTTGGATAATGGCTAAAGTGGTAGATGACTATGGGCTTGGGATGGTAATCTTTGACCTCTGAGTTATAATTTCCCAATAAGGATTGAATATAGGACCATGATTATGAACAAATGGTACTGATGGTGTGGGGATAGATAGGATAATTATCAATTGTTAGTACACTTGTGCATGGTGATGGGGCAAGGATGAGTTATTGGTATAAGGTCCAAAAGTTTGAATACCTATTTGTTAGTTCACTTATGTTTGGTCCTAAGTCAAGGAAGGATTGTCAAAGTGATTGGATTGGTTTTGTATGGTTATAAATAGTCTCATGTAATTAGAATTTGGTCTAGGATTAATGGAGATGGTATTAATGTTACCTCTTACAATATGGCCTACAACTCTATTGTGATCATGTGTAATTGCATGGTAGTTTGTTGGTTATTACCATTCTAACCATGGTTCTATTAATTATTCTATTGTTGTTGATTTTGTTGTTGGTTCTAGTGGTTTGACCTTTGATTTTGATACAATTTATTTTGTTATTACATGAGCTGATGTTATTGTTGTTTTTGTAGTTAGTTGTTATGGTAGGGAAAGGGTTTTTGCTAAATCCAAAGATTATGATTAGAGGTGAAATCACCACCATCTAATATTTTCACCCCATTCTCTAACATATTCTCAATCAAATGCTTGATTTACACACATCTTCATAAATTGTGCCTATTGACTTGATACTATTCATAGAAATCATTTTCATGGTACCAATCAGGATAAAGAATACCTTATAGATAATGCTTTGGTATAGGCCAACTAATCAAATTATCAATAGTGAGTTTGAAAAATATAGAATCAATAGGCTCTCTATGGTCACTAAAGACATGATGAGTAGGTATATTTCTCCTTAGAGGAGGGACTTGCAATGGCAAAGGTCGTTGTATTTGTTGTGTGGGCCTAGGTTGTTGTGCTTGGTGCATTAACTACAGAGGATATCATGTAGGAAAAAGATGAAAAGGTGTCATAGGCTGATTGGATGGTGTTTGCACAATTTAGACATGGTATGAATTAGTTACTCCATTTCCCACAATGTTCTCATTGCATTTAAATTGCTTTGGTCTATCTTGGTTATTGGCCTATGCCAATTCGAATGCTTGCATTTGGAATTGATTTTAATTTTGGCCATTTCCATGATTGGTTCCTTGATTATGATTAGTTGAAGTGAGATTGATGATTTTTTTGTTAACAAGGGCCCAATCAATCAATAAACATTTATCAATGATCTCTTTAAAAGTATGCACACATTGTATTTTTAGATGATAAGCTATCTCACTATGCATATTTTTAGTAAACACAATGGCCAATTATTTATCTAGTAAACTATGGGTGAATTGGATCACAAGGGATCTCCATCACTATAGATAGCTCGTAAAAGTCTCACTAACCTTTTGTTTTACTTATGTTAAGTTGACCAATGAAATCTCATGTTTGAGATTGTAGGAAAAGTGTTGCATAAACGTTTAGGAAAGGTCATCAACATCTGTTACTAAATTCTTGGGTAACTTTAAAAACCAATCCAAGGCTTGTCGTGCTAGATAGTTTGGGAAAAATAATAAAAGGCATATGCCACTATATGCCCCTAGATATCATGTGATAAAGAATTTCGTTAAAAGGGATTTGGGGTCACCTTTCCCCTTATATTTATAGAACTTTTTGGGTTCATATCCTAAAGGAAATGGAAATTTTAAGTAGTCCATGTTAAAAGGATAATAACACACATCATCCAACTTAATTCTTTTATCCTATTCCCAGATTAGATGGCAGATATTACATCCTTCATCTATTATAATTCTTGCTCTAAGAGACTTGTGGGAATATTGGCCTAGGTAAATGGTTGGGAAATCATGAGTGGAACACTTAGACTAGCTTGTAATGGAGATATTTTTTAGGGTATGATGGATTGGTTGGGAAATGGACCAATAATATGCATACATAGATTAGGGTTTGATTATTGGAATTATGCATGTTATGGTCAAATATTATAGATAGGGCTGGTTATGAATGTTTGATGTTGAGGATTTTGTGGTTGGGATTGAGGGATATAACCATATTGTGCCTGATATGGTTGAAAAGGGACATGATACCAACTAATCAAACCAAGACCCTGTTTCTGAATGAGTGACACACTTTAAACAAAAGGCAATTATTTCCTAGTAGGTGCTTGGGAAACATTAGAACATCCTTGTTGCATGATTCCTTACTAGTAATTGAATTCATGTTGAATATTTGGCATCTATCACTGACCAATATTTATATGTTGTTGGTTAGACATAATTTGGTTTTGAGTAGGCTCACTAACCTATGACTAAAGAGGTATGTTTGATATTACCTAACAAGGAGGAACATTAGTTTCCCTTATTTAGATGGCAACATATTTATACTCTATTGTGTTGGTAAAATATATTATGCCTACTATTTTGGAATACCACACATCAACTTTTTAGGAGTAAGATTAATCACATTTTTTTATTGAGGTATGACATTGGTTATTAGCTTTCTACCTAAACTTATCGATTATGTGCTTGAGAAAGCAACTGGTTAGTATTTGGTTGAGTTTGTGACAAAAAAAATCTTACTCCTAGATTTTGAGAACTACTTATGGTGTTAATTAAAGGCACATTTTTTTGGCTAGCTAATTGCATATTAACATTACTTTGGTTTGGATGGGTTTTTGCTTGCACATTATCCACTATGTCTTAGCCACTACTATATGTAGAAGTAAAAAATATGTTTTTGATGGTTGGCTTATGATATAAATTGTCAATCAAAGTATTCTACATGAATGGGTTTATACCTTGATTATCTTGACTAGACAACTCTATTAACACTCTAGTTAAGGGAACTAAATATATGAGAGGCCTACTAGACATGACACTATGGTTAAAATTGCATGCTAGGTTCAAGTAGGTTTTGTATGTTGTCTACATTTGTACAATTTGATCTTCCATGGGGTTATTACATTTGAAAATAATATTAGGGTCCTAATATATCAATTTCAAATCTTTTAATGTGTTTTAGTGGTTTTAGGCCAAATTGTACATTTTGGTATAAATTGGTCAAAATCTTGGTTAGAGGTTATTGGTGACTAGTTTTAGGTGTCTACACATTTACATTTACATATTTATATGATTTAATAGGGTTTTTATTTAAATATTATAGCAAAAAGTCTCTTTGCTTAGTTATCTAAGTCAATTCATGCAATGTGATATTAGCTCTAATTTTATTCATATCTTCTACTATGTTGTAGCCATTCCTAGTAGAAGAACTAGATAAATCATCATTATTTATAGTTTTACTTCCCTTTAGAGGTTATGGATTGTTATATACTTTGGGAATAGGAGGGATATCACTATTTTTTGGTGGACTATAACTTGTCATTGGTTTCTTTTATTCTCTGTTCCTCAATGAATAAGTCTTCTTTAGATACTATTGAAAATCATGAATTTACTCTAGAGTATCTTCAGGTTCATTCTCATCTTGAAATGGAAAATCAAAAGTTTCCACCATAAGAGTTATTTTAAAAGATTTAGATGTCTCTAAATATCTAGATGATCCTACATCACTATCTTTGTTAAGAACAACTTCAAATGCATCTAATTCATCTTGAGATACTTCAAAAGCATTACAAAATTCTATACAGTCTAATTCACCATGTTTTGTAATGTTATGAATGTTGTGATAATTAGCTAGAGCTACATCACAAATTTTTATTTCAAGTATGTTATTATTTGTAAATGATTAAATATTATTATTTTTTTCCTATTGTGAAACCTATTTGTAGGTCTATTATAAATTTTATAAGAATAATTTTTATTGGAATTCTCCCTAGTGTTACCTACCTATTTTTGTAATTGAAGAAAATTAATGCTTAGTTTTTTAACCATTTTCAATATGGATTAATTTTCATTCTTATGTTCCTCTAAATTATGGACTTTAGTACTATTACTAGCTATTAGAATTTTAGCTCATTGATTTTATCGATGGGATTGAATTTTAGAGTTATTTACCAATCCTAGGTTTTGACCAGGATGAGCATGACTTAAATGCAATTGGTTTAAAAATGGAGTTTGATTCAAAGTAGGCATATTTGATTCATATTTTGAATTATATTCAATACAATAAAATTATGGTTAATATTAGGAATATCATATGATAATTGACCTTGGGGTTGCATTTCATCACTAATTTTCATAGCTTCAACATAGGCCAAAGCTAATGTATTTATGACTCCAATAGCTCTTTTCAAAAATATAGAAGTCATTAGATCTAAAGCATCCTTATAAATATCTAAAGATAAATCTTCATTAGGATTATAGGTAGTTATAGTTATGATAAAAATCTTTTTAAATCTAACATTCAAAGCTCTAATTGTTTCATTTGAATCTTTCTTCACCATAGTGAATTGTTGATATAGAACATAGGTACTGATGACCTTTCCAAACTAATCAATGAAATATTTGTTGAAATCATTCTAGTTTATGATGTAATTTTGAATAATATTAATAAACCAATCATATGATGCATCTCTAAAAGTAAAAAGAAACAACCTACAAGAAACATCTTCATGAAAAAACATTTAACAATCTTAAGGTAGCCTTAAAAGACTTAATGTGATATTCAACAATAACGATTCCTATAGGACTAAATGAATGTAAATATTTATCTAAATTTATTGGTAAGTCATGTACCTAACTAGGCACATTGATAGAATATTTACCTAATAAATCCATACCTTGGTGAGGATTGAATACAATAGAAAAAATAGGTGAAGTATGTTGAGATTTAGAAAATCTATGTTTACCTTTATCCACTCTTACTTTCCTATTAATTTCTAGTGAAATAAGAGGTATCCTTATGTTAAACCTTGAACTAGTTCTTATTTTTGGTAGTTCTAGATTGTAAAATCCAAATCTTGTTCAAATAATGGTTCAATTCTTACAAACAAATAGATCTGTATGTTTATATTTCTATGTTAAAGCAAACATTGCACAAATTCATATAAATATATTAGAGAGCAACTATTTTAAACTGTATTAGCTTAAAGATACATCCAAACTTGTGAATATGAGTGATTTTTACACAAAATTACTATCACTGACCTCAAACATGTTAGAGTCACAAATCTTAAGCAACCTTTGTAAAAATTTCACATAAATATTCAAAGAATAACTATCCCTAGCTAAATAAGCCTAAAGACTGGTCTTAAACCATGAATATTAGTGATATTTACACAATTAAGCTAATAAAAACAAAAAATTATGAATGTAAACTTATATTTGAACAAAAATCACTAAAATTAGTTCAAATACTTTAGATTCACAAATCTTAAGCTCAAGGCCATCACAGGCTTCATATAATGTCAAAAACACTTCTCATTTCAAGATTCAAAGAATATTTTCCATGAGTTAATAGATTTGATCTTATTGAGATTTGTGGTGGAGTAGCAATCAATATATTTGACTATTTCACAAAATAATTATGTAATTTATTGTCAAGAATAATTGTGGTCCTAAACGTATATGAAAGATTAATGTTATTTTAGCTAGATCTAATTAATAATGATCAGAATCTAAAGTCTAAAACTATAATCTATCATGAATATTAAAAATGAGAAAGTAAACTATAGTGATTTGATCAAAAAATGATAAAATAGGCAAGGTAAGGTAGAAAGAGAGATGTTTCTACTATTTAGTTTAGACATCTTGATAAATCTCTAATCTCATCAAAGATATGCATCTTCAAAGTAGCATATGACAAGAAATTACCAAAAGTATATATCATATCATATACCAAGTACATGTCTAAGGATATTTGAATACATCTAAATTAGAGATCACATTCACTTTAAATATTTACTTAAATAAAAAATAAAACATTTGCACATCTGCCAGAAAAGTAATTATATTGAAATGAATTTAACAACTTTCAATCAACCTAGCATAAACTTCAAATTAATAACTTTGCATTAATACATTCACATATATATTTCATAAAATTGGTTCAAATATAAACACTAGAACAAATAATTGAGGAGGAAACCATGATAACAAATAAAAAGACAAAATGAGATAATCTTCATAGAATTCTATTGCTTGTATTACTTGCTCCAAAATTTATGAAATAGTTGTGCTCTCAAAACTCCCTCCCTCATTAAAATGATAATACCCTCTTTTATAGGTTGGAAGAATAACATATGGTATATTTTTAGTCATTATCAAATGTGGATCAGATAAGTGTCAAGGATGGTTGCCATCTTACAAATATTTAAATATCAGTGACACTTTTCAAATGTAACTAGCCCATACACCATATGAATTACATTTTTCACATTCTTTTAAAAAATGGTATATTTTTAGATGATTTACATAGTTTTGATAAAAAATAATATTAAAATTCAACTCAATTGAATTTGAGATGCCCTTGTAGCTACTGCCTTTTTCTTTATTTCTAGAATCTTCATGAATTTGTCATATTGTTCATCAATCAACATAAGATTGATGATTGGATATATGAATAACTCCTCTATTTTTCCTAATAGATCTTTGAATATTTCATTTGTCTTGTCCATTCTTTATTTGAAACTCCTATCATCACAAATATTTTCATTTGCTGTCAAGATCAAGTTTAATGTATTCTTTTTATCAACCCTTTTAGTTCCCTTGCTTCTATTAGTGACCTACTAGATGAACTTGGTAGCTCTCTATTATAATTATTCAACAGTTATTAGGCTTGTTTGACTAGGGATGGTTCATGTCTAATCAAACCTTCTAGTAATGATATCATCCTACCATTTAGTTGTTTGAAATCTCTTGAGAGACCTTGAATGCTTTTTGACCAGTTATTTATATCCCTAATTTTCTCTATAATGATTATCATGGCCATATTTAAATGTGATAGTCTGACTACTTTAAGTTCAATGATCTAGTCTTCCATTAGTATCTTGATCAATGTATTTACTTTATTATAAGATATTTGCAATTGATTCACCTATTTTAAAGACATGGTATGTTGTTTATTACCATGGATCTTCCCATAGTCTTTATTTTCTCTTCTAAGTTAAGTGAACCAAAGGCTTAAACCTTTGGTGTATAACCTCCTGACCTTCTTCCATTACCATTTTTTTAGTTACTCTTTGTAATCCAATAGTTGTTAGATAATATCTAAATATTACTAAGGACTGTGTCATATGTTTGATTAGGACCTCTATTTGCAATTGGAATTTTGGTTGGGTTGGAGTAATAAGTTTACTTTCTTCTTCAGTTTTTAGTGTTGTTATCCAAGGCTTTAAATCTTGTTATATATGGATGTCTGTAGTCTCCATTATAGCCCATGGATGATAGGTAGTAGAAATATTTTCCATCCTTTATTCATATATGAACCATTAAAGTATAGTTGGTCCATATATTGGTTATCTTCACTGAATAAGTTAATATCCTTGAAAAGTGGTGTGATGGCCACTTTTGCTTTCATTTTTCTAGGATAATTACAATCTTAGCCTTCGTCTTGGTAGGATCAATGATCACTAAGTCTAATGACTTCTCTTTTCTTTATTTTATCTTGGATTACTATACATTTTCATCTTATACATCTATGTGTATTTCATAATTCATGGACAACATCCTCAATGCATCTTTAAGAGATTCTTGTGAATCTAAAGCTATCATTTAAAAAATTTAGGCAAATCTTGTTCGATTGTTTTAAAATATTCAAGGACTGAGGAGCTTGAATAAAATTCACTTGGTATCCTTTATTCAATCTTATCCTTTGTTTGTATGTTAGATGAGGAAATTTGATAAAGATGAACATATACTAGATGGCATTATCTAGGACCAAGTTGTCATCTATCTTCCATCTTTTAATCTCTCAACAATCTAGATTCAAGCCTTAAATTATGTTCATTTAGCCTTATAGAAACTTGATAATAATTGGTTTCCTTAGTATACATAAATTCATATGCTCCAGTTTCATGTTCATAAGGTAAAACTAGAATGCCTTTACTTTTCGAGTACTTCTTTTTCCTACCATTGGGATCTCACTGTCTTTGGTCATCTATTTAGAAATTAAAAGAAAGCTTGTGTTTTGAAGATACTTAAATTTGTGTCCCATTATCTAAAAATGGTTTTGATAATAGTCACGGGAAACCCATGGAGAATTCATTTCCTTTTTGTCTTGCAGATCCATTTTATTCCATTGAATAGTTGGTATGCCACTTCCTATTTTTCTAACTTAACTAGCATGTTTATTAGCAATTTAAGGGGGTTACTCTGGGTTTCCTCTATTTTTATAATAGTGAAATCAAGATATATCTAGATATCTCGCATTATCTTAATGGACTTCTTGATTAAAGGAGTTATCCTCATCATGGGTACACCATTGATGGCTTGGTTCAAAGTAGGATATACATAGTCACAAATTAATTAGATATGGTCCCTATATGTATAAATATGTAAATTTGAATAATATTGGGAGACATTTTAGGTAACTTTAGGGGTGCACTCTCTATATTTGGGGATTTGAGTTATGGCACATAGGTCATATAAAAATATGATATCATAAAGAACTCATTTATATTCTTTATTTTAATCTTAGAGATCTGTCTACTTAAGGAAATGCCAATGATTTCACCTAAAGGAGGTACTACCACTTCCTCAATAATAAAATACACTTAAGGCACCCATATTGGCTCTACATGTGTAGTATGTAAAAATCATTACAACTTGTTCATCATGGTCATAACCATTATGACTCTTGGTCTGAATTATCTCACAAGGACTTTCTTGTTTGGATCAACAATGACCTTGTTACTAGCTTCTAACCGTTTCACTAGTACATCCTCCATGGTATGTTTATGTTCCCATGCATAAATGGAGGCAAGGTCTATTTGCGGCCTATGTAGTTTATAATAAGATTGAAAGGCAATAGGGGATATTTATGCTATTTTTATCAAACTAGGTTCACAAATGAGCATAACCTTACCAATTCTAGCATGTTTAAAAATAGGACCAAGATGTTGATGCAGTTTAATACCTCTATCTTGGTAGCAACATAATGGAGTCTTATCAATTGAATTTTCATGATTGTCATCATATAGTCTTTTCACTAGGAGTAACTTTTCTTCTTCCTTGGTTAAAAATCCTTATTTTTATTGTCCAAAATAGGCTTGAATAATTGTTATCTATTGTATTTAGTAAATAAACTACAAAATTTGTATCTTTTAATACTCTACCCTTTGAATTTGATGACAAGTATAATTAAATCATTTTATTCAAAGTATGTCCATATGTTGTTATTACTATTATTATGATTAAATTTTCCACTTGTGAATTAAAATATAACACTTTAATGTATCTGGTTGGACTTTTGAACAACTTTAATTAGCACACTCTTTCATCTATCTCAAAATAGGAAATGAATGACCAATTATAGGGATTTTGTATATATCTTAGGGATTTTGGAGGTTTAACTAAGCTTTAATAGTGGAATATGAATTTAAACTATGTGATTTGGTAATATAAATAGTATTTCAATCTTGTATTTATACCTTTACATGCTTGGGTCCACCAAATCTTTTAATCTGACATGTTTGCCTATGTGACATCCCCTTACCACACTATTTATTTAATTTTAAAATCTAACCATTATCACTTTAAAAACATGTCTTCATCATGTTCCCCCTAAAACTTGATCAAATTAGTTTCATCATTCTCCTCAAGAGTTTCCTATACTTAACTTTGTGCTCACCATTGATATTTGGTGTAAGATTTTGAGATTGTGAGACTTGGTAACCTTGAAGGCCTCTTGTATACCCTACTATCAATCTCCATCCATTTAATGCTCTTATACCACATGGTATACTCATTTGAAATCTAGGCTTATTGACTTCATTAACTCAATTTACACCATCAATCTCCATTTAAATGATTGAACATGCATTAATGATCTTTGATCTACATGATCAAACATGTATCATTGATCTACTAAACATATGATCAAACATGAATGATTGATCTAATATACATATGATCAAATATGATCCATTGATCTACTATCTAGGCTTCTAATTCATCATGATTGTGACACATGGCATCCACACATGCCTTTTCAGGATCTTTTGACCTATTGACCTCATTCTCACTATTAAACTCCATCTAGGTGATTGAACACATTATGTAGATCTAGCTTGACTTATTAACCCCATTCTTTAACATGGATCATCAATCATAATTTGTATAAAATAATATGCATCATCGATATTGATCCATGGAAATTTGACTTATTGACTTTAGGTGATCACCTGCATGCCATTGATTTTTGATTTGATTGAGCAAGGTTTCAACACTTGGCAGTCCTACATTCAATATGCACCTAGAAACAATAAAATCAAATCCAAGAATAAGTGATCTAGACATATAAATACTTATCATAAACCTTAGACTAAAGGTTTAATGAATTAATAAACTTGATCAAAACTTAGGTGAAAATTAAACTAAGACAAAGATAGAATAAAGTAACCCATCAAAAATATCAATCTATTTTAATCAGAACTTAGGCTAAAGTAATTTAGACTAAGGTTTCCAACATAATTTAAACCTTGATTCAATTAATCAATTAAGGACCAAATGTTAACATAATGATTTGGATGGGATCATATTAGTTAATCAACTAAGGGTCAAATTAACATTAAAGCATAAACCTATGAACATGTGTTCATTATAATGAAAATCTATTAGTCCTAAAATATGAAAACACATGGGCCAAATGTTAAAAACATTAGATAATATCAAATAAATTTTATGTGTTAGAATTCCAATTTAAGCTAAATCAAAACATGATATTTAGTAATGCATTTTGATCAAGTTGAATACCTAATTTATAACACAATTCTCAAAATTTGAATAAGGGTCCTCATTTTTTATAAATGGGGGTTGTTGTCCTCAACACCATATTTATGGAAGCATCCAAGAATTTGTATTAATCTATGAATTTCCATCATCTACACTCTAATAGGCCCCAAATTAGAAATTTTCACATGGTCTAATGCTTCACTTAATATTATTGTCTGTAATTATGAAACTTTTAAAAAAATTATGCAAGTGTGTATGTGAACTATGAGGAATAGAAATATACCAACAAGTCATAAAACTTCATAGGTGGGTACTATGATAATCCACTAGATGATTATCTCCTACTCATGATGAGGAGTAAATGGTTTCATGTTTTCTTTTATATTTAAATCTTTCCTAAGAGACCAAAGGTTGGTTAGTATGTCATGTATCTCTTAACTTGCCAAAAAAAAATATTTGTAGATGCACTCAAATTGGCATATAAATGAAATAATGGTATTCATCGACCCTCTATTAGGCCCTAAATTTGAAAGTTACAACTATTAAAATGAATCCCTTAATATAATCTTCTCATCTCTAAGTGTAAAATTATAACAAACTTTATGTAAGAATTTAACATAAATCGTGAGGAATAGGGATGAACTATTTGATCCTAAAATTGCATTAAAAAGTCATATAATAACTCCATAGAAGATTCTTTAGCACTTAGGATGAGTGATAAATGATGAAATGTTTTATTTTTTAGTTAAATATTTATTTAGGGACAAAAATTTGGTCTGTAAGATGTGTATCTCTTGATTTTCTAGCCTAATAAATAAACCATATTCATAGACATGTTTACACAAGGATATAAACATAGGAATAACCTTTTAATACCATAATTTAGGCCTTAGATTCAAAATTTTTAAGTGGATATATGCATCCCTTAATAGAATATTCTCATCCCTAAGTGTAGAAATGAAATGTAATCTATGTAGCTGTTAAAGGTGAATTGTGAGGTGTAGGGATGAATCATCATCTCTTAAAGTTACATGGATAAGTAATATAAATACCCATGTAGTATTATATACTATTATGAGTAAGAAATAGTGACATGTTTTCTCTCACATCCAAATTTTTCTTTAGATACCAAAGGTTTTTTTGTAGGTACCATATCGATTGACTCACTAGCCTAATCAATAAAACATACACAAATAGATATAGATGGGTGTAAAAAATTTTCCTATTTATATCATATATTAAACCCAATAATTAAAGTTTTTAAGAAATTAATTGCATACTTTAAGATAATATTCTCATCCCCAAGTGAAAATATGAAATAAAATTTGTGTAGGCATTGCAAGAAAATCATAAGGCATATGGATGAATCATTAGCTCCTATAGTTTCATGTATGGTTCTTATAATCATCACCTAAAGGATTAGATACCACTCATGATGAGTAATAAATGGTAGTAAGTCTTCTCTCATAACCAAATCTCCTTTTAACTACCAAAAGTTAGTCAACAGGTCATGTATCTATAGACTCACCAGCCCAATTCATGAATCATATTTGTAGACACATCTAGATGGGCATATAAATGTATGAGTATAATTATTAATTTATCAATTGGGCCTCAAATTTAAACATTTCCCATGTTTTTATGTATCCCTTAATATAATCTCTTCATCCGTAAGGGAAAAAATGGAATGAAATTTTCATAGCTATTAAAGGCAACATGTGAGGGGTAGTGATGAAATATAGTCTCCTATAATTTCATGGGTGAGTCCTATAATTACCCCTATAGGATTATCTACAACTTAATATGATTCAAAATTGGTAGAATGTTTTCTCTCTAAGCTAAATCTCTTTCTAGGGACCAAAATTTGGTTAGTAGGTAACATATCTCTTGATTCTCAAGCCACATCAAATAATTATCTTCATAAACACATATGGATGGGAATTTAAATGTAGTAATTGGATTAATCTATCCTATTCATACCCTAGAGTTTAAATTTTCATGTGACTAGACACATTCATTAATATAATTTTATCATTCCTAAGGTTAAAAATGGAATTAAGTTTGCATAATAACTACAAGAGAATTGTTAGGGGTAGGGACAAATCTTCAGCTCCTATATTTGCATGTATGAGTAATATGAGCATGTTTAAAGGGTTATATACCAATAGGGATGAGGAATAAATAATGATACATTTTCTCTCATAGATAAATCTATCTTTATGGACCAAAATTTTGTTAGTAGGTCACATATGTCTTGACTCACTAGACCAATAGACATATTTTCTTCACATACATCCAAATGGGTTATAAATTTAGGAATGTCCTTTATCAACATTGTAACATCTTGGAGTCAAAATTTCAAATGGTCCAACATATACCTTAAGATAATCTTCTAGTTCTTAAGGGAAAAAAGGTAATTAGATTTGTAAATATGTCTAGATGGGTGTATAGACCCATGAATGGCCTTTGTCCATAGTCTATAACCTCTCATATTTTAAATTTTCATGTAGGCAAACACATCCTTTAAGAAAATATTCTCATTCTTAAGATGAAAAATGGACGAACTTTGTGTAGGCATTACAATAAAATTATGATGGGTAGAGATAAACCATTATTTTGTATAATTTCATAGGGGAGATATTTTATCACATTTGGGAGGATTATTTACCACTCATGATGAGTAAGAATGGTGATACATTTTCTTTTGCATCTAAAATCTCACTTTAAGGAACAAAATTTGGTCAGTAGAACGTGCATATTTAGAATTGCTAGCAAAATGATGAACCATATTCATGGACACATAAAAATTGGAATATAAACAGATAAATGGGATTTTATTAATTTTTTTCACCTCCTAGATTCTAAATTTTCATGCAAATAGATGTATCCCTTAAGATAATTTTCTCATTCTTAAGGGTAAAAATGGAATGAAATTTGGATAGGCATTACAAATAAACCATGAAGGGTAGAGATGAATTATCAAATCCTATAGTTGCATGGGGGAGTGATTTAATTAATACATAATGTATTTTATACTATATTTAGATGATGGATAAATTCTATAATTTTTTATCTCATAATTAAATTTCACTTTAGGGACCAAAAGCCAGTTAGTAAAAACACATCATTTGATTTAGTAGCCCAATCAATGAACCATCATTGTGGAAATGACTAGATGTGAAGATAAACATATGAGTGACAATTTTACATGATTTTTCACCTCCTAGAGTCAATTTTTACATGTGGCTAGATATATCCATTAAGAACATATTCTCATCCCTACGGGGAAAAAGGGAATGAACTTTGTGCATGCGATATAAAAAAACCATGAGGGGTAGGTAAGAACTATAATCTCATAAAATGGCATAGGGGAGTGATATGATCACCCTCAGAAGGATTATTTTTAGTTAAAAATGAGTAAGAAATTATGTAATTTTTCTCTCACATCCAAAACTCAATATAGGTACAAAAACTTGATTAGTAGAACATACATCTTTTGACTCACTATCTCAATTTATGAATCACCTTAAAAACACATTAAAATAAATATATAAACATAGGAATGTAATTTTTTAAAGTTTTTTCACATATCAAATTCTAAAGTTTCATTTATCTATATGCATCCCTTTATATATTTTTATTT
This sequence comes from Torreya grandis, assembly GCA_037957365.1. NCBI lineage: Eukaryota > Viridiplantae > Streptophyta > Pinopsida > Cupressales > Taxaceae > Torreya > Torreya grandis. The sequence continues at coordinate 199,330 of JARHVA010007409.1, forward strand.
TTACTAAGAGGGGAATGGAATGAAATTTGCATTAGTGTTGTAAGATTTTGAGGGTAGATATGAACTAAAATACACTATAATTTCATGTGGAAGTTATATAATAACCCTAGAGGGATCTATCCCATATATAATAGGAATAAAATTGTCTAATCAATATGTATTATTTTTTAAGATTTTCAATAATATAATATTCTCTACTTAGGAAACTAACACGTGTGTGTCTTCCATGGATTTCACCCTAGTGGGCAAATTTTTAGGAGCAAGACCAGATCTAGAATCTCTTAGAAAAATGGTTAAGAGGAAATGGGTTATTTGAGGAGACGTAGATATTGCACCAATGTTGAATGGTTTCTTGTTGTTTATCTTCAACTGTAAGGAAGAGATGAATATGGTTCTTTGTGGAGGACCATGGTCTTTTGGTAAATGCTCTCTCACTATTAAAAAATGGGAGCCTAACATGGATCTCTCATATTCTTTCTTCTTAACCACTCCCATTTGGGCTAGACTTCCTGGTCTCCCTTTAGAATTTTGGCATGAGGACATTTTTAAAGGTATTGCCAATTCTTTTGGTGAACTTGTGGCATTAGATAATGCTACAGATTCTAGAACCAAACTTCAAAGTGCTAGACTTTATGTTAAAGTGGCAGACCTGAATCATCTCCCAAAAAATGTGGAACTAATATCCAGGCTTGGTTAAAAAAAGTCAAGAAATTGTTTTTGAAGATTTGCCCAACTCTTGCTATGCTTGTAAGAAATAAGGGCATCTAGTTAAAAATTGTCCCTCTAAATGTAAAAATCATCCTAGTAGTGTTTTGGATGGGAAGAAGACCAAGGTCCAAAAAAAGAAAGTATGGAAACCCAAAGAAGATCATAGCCAAGAACAAAAGAATAATGAAGATTCTAAAGCTCCACATGCTGAGGTGGATAAAGAGCCTTCTTTTAAAGATTATAATGCTCCACATGCTTAGGTGGATAAAGAGCCTTTTTTTGAGAAAGTAAACTCTAAGAAAGAAGGACATGGTTTGCATTCAGATATCATAATACCTGAATAAAGAATAGATGATCTGATAGATCTATCCAAATAAATCATGATCTATCAAAGGATAAAAGATCAATGGAGAGATGTAGATGACAAAATTGTGCTAGAGGAAGGTGAATTCTTGGCTCAAGCTAGAAATAAATCAAAAGAGGAAGATCTTTTTTCTCAATCTAGGGAGATCCAGGTGTTATCTCAGGCTGATAATGACTTTCCTTTGGATGAGCCTCCTCCCCTAGAAGTTGTGAAAGAAAATGGAGAAAACTCAAAGTATAAACTAAACCAAAGAAAAAGGGCTGAAAAAAAGATCAATACTAAGGGGGTATAAACTAGAAGTAGCAAAATAGATCAGCAAACTAAGGTGAAACCTCTTGCTTCTATTTTGAATAAATCTGGAAAAAGAGATTAACAACATTCTAAGGTGAAACTGGATGTTTGTTCCCTAGACAAACCTAGAAGAAGATCCACTAAGAAAACCAGAGAGTTAGAAAGTATGCAGAATATTGTTGATGGTATGCAGGCAACTATTCTGGATTTTACCCCTAAAAAATAGATATGAAAATCATTACTTATAATATTAGGGGGCTGAATAGTATTCATAAATTGGATATTGATGTTGTCCCTATAAAACCTGATTTGATGCTGCTCTTCAGTAGGTTTCAGGAATGCTTTTCCTGGTGGTTGCTAATGCTTTATCTTTTTTGATTCTGTTAAAGGGTTTCGAGGTCCCTTCAAAACCTACTTTTACCGTAATCCAAAACACATGAAGTTGGAAGTTCATATAGTACCACTAACCCATATTAAATTTGTTTTTAATGATTTTCATGTAAAAATAAACACAATGAAAAAATGATTGTAAATTAAAATACACTAAATCAATTACACTAAATTTAGTAATTAAAAATGCGAGTTACATTGAATACTAATTATGGATGTATGTCTATGTCAAGGACATAATGCAAAAAAAAAAAAAACATTTCTCATATTATAGTATAAGTCTTAAAAAAACATAGGGATTCACTTAGTTTTGTTGGAGAGATCATGGGGTTACCACCTTTTTAGTGTATAAACATACCCTATTGTAGGGACAATAAGAATATGGAAGTGACACAATCTACCTAAATGTTACTATGATGTAAATTGATTTGTTTTTTACAATATAATCCTAAATTCTTTAAAAAATCTAGATATATACAATGAGTGATAATCTAAAGTGATTCATGTTTAAAAATTTCTAAATAAAAGGTAGGGTAAGTTAGAAAAGAAAGATTTTTTTATAATAACAAAGACCATCAAATCCTATTTAGTTACTTATGACCATAATGCAATTACAACTAAACATCTATGAGATCCTAGTGCTTAGACTCATAATATCATAAGTGTAGTGAGGATTATAGGGTCAATGTAATACACATATCTAAAAAGGATGCTTTAAAATGCTTCCTACAATAAATTACCTTAAACACATATAGTAATAGAGTAGGAAGAAAACAAAGCATACATAAAAAGCTTTATTATCATAGCTAAAAGCATAAATTAACAAGGTACATTTGAAACACTAATGTCAGATTTTAACCTTTGAAGAAATGAGATCATATATAATTAACAAAGATTGAGACACAAAAATACATGAAAATAAAAAAATAGTGAGTTAATTACTAAAATTTTATTTCTCCTTACATTAATCTCACAAAATTATATCTCTAAAATTATGATGAAGGGAGAGAACCCCTATATATAGGCCATTTGAATGCCTTAGTTACAAAAAAGAACTAGAAAATATGACACTAGTCAGTTGATAAAGTATCCCATGTCCTAAAGTTAGATAATATCCTCATTCAAAATAAGGGGACATTTTACAATGTATTTCAAAAGACTTTGGGACATGATTCTTATCTAGAGGGAACCCAATAGATGTCTATTTTGTCCTTGAAGAACTAGGTTGGGATCCCACTAGTGTAGTTGATTATGAAGCTCATGTTGTAGAAGAAGATGGAGTGCTAGTGATAGTTGAGGAAGGATACATTCCAAGAGGGGCTAATGAGGAGGTGGATCTTATGATGGTAATTTGTTTTTGGGCTTTAACTTTCCCTTTCCATGCTTCAGAGCATTTCTAGTAGTCACCACTGATCAATATCAAATTGATGATATACTCCTTCAATAGCTTGGCTATGAGTTTGAACATTGAATTATGTGCTTAAGATAGGTCTTACATATTCATTGATGGCTACAACCTTCTTTATCCTCTAATTGGTAGAGGCTACCAAATATACCATATATTTTCTAAAGGTCACCTCCATGGCCATGGATTATTTTTTTAAGCTCAACACAAAGTTTTTTAGTTGCACCTTTGAGGATTCTTTACTAACAAATGATCCATTCTTGTTAACAAAGTGCGTAATTTCATCATCATTTAGTAGTGTGATGACTCTATCACCTTGTTGTGTGAAAAAGTGGCCCAATGTCTTCATTTCATTAATTCACTAATTTAGGGATTTATTCATACCAATAATATAGGATTGAGAAATGCTCAAGTCCTCTAATGATATTAAATTAAGGTCCTCAAATTTCTTCATACTGATTAACCTCATCAAGTTGATTATTTTATTATCATATCCCTCATATGCAACATCTACCTTGAGTACTTTATTATATATTTAATCTCCCTTTACCTTGTATTGAGCCAAGGTATTTATCATATCAAACATATCTTCCATGTCTCATTTCATTTTTGTTATGGTATACTTTGGTAAGGTGGCCTTATGATACTAATCCAAGTCAGTTTTTATTTATTACACTCCCTTAACCAATTCAACAACCACATCCATAGTTACTTAGATATTAGAGAGGGGGTCATCCTCTTACTATTGATGTTGGCTCTATTTGGCCCTCTTTGTCTTATTAATCTCAAATAAGGTTTACTCTAACTCATACATGATTGTATGGTCTAGGTGAGTGATCATCCTCTTGGTCACCCTCTTCATTTCACTAGCCTCCTTATATAATTTCAATGTGAGTTGTGGGGGGTCAATTATGACCAAATATAGGTTCCTTTTTTTAACCAATTGCATCAACTTAATCCATGTCTTGTTTGAAAAATCACTTGAGGGATCTGATGATTGTGGAAATGGTTAAGTTAGAGTCATCCCTTGGAAGGCAAACATATGAGAGGTCATGAATAATATAAATGTAGATTTAAGGGATGAATAAGCACTAGTTCTAGTTTAAAAACTACCAGATAATAGGGGAAATTATGGGATGATGATAGTGGGATTCTTCTTAGGTAGTTTTGGACTAGGTCTAGGCATAGGCTCAGGCATGAATGGGGTCAAATTTGTCATTATCAAGACCCCAAAGGTGTATTATATGATGAAGGGGGTGACAATGGGTAATAAAATGGTCTTAGGTCTGATTATAGGTTTGGTGAGAGGCCTCTAGGGTAGGAGGTTGACATGGCCTAGATTTGAGTGTAAACTAAATACAATGAGGAGTTGCCTATAAAGGAAAGAAGGAGGTAAGGAAATAAATTCTTGACCTTTAATACTTGGTCCTTCTCTAATAGGAGAAGGCAGAATCAATGGATGAGTTGAAATTATTGGTGTAGGAGTGACTATTGTCTCATCTAAAGGTGTTGCCTATGTAGATGTAGCAACTTGTATTTGGGATAGGATACTAGATGATAATCCTAAGGTGGAAGCCTACACAAATTATTCCCCTAATCCATCTCCTCCCTTATCCAAAGTATGAGACAATGATTAGATTAATATTATACTAAGATGTGGGTCCATTAGACCTTATTATGCAATATTATCAGTATGGAATAGAGATGTTGATAATTTAACCGAAGTATCTTGTTAGTTAGACACATGAAAAAACCATTACACCATCTAGTATTTCTTTCACCCGTGTGATATTCATAGCCTTTAGCCTTTGCTTGAATTTTACATAATTATCTACACGGAGATAGAAGTCTCCATCCTAGGGATCATGTTGGTATATAATGCTGAGAAATCCCCTATGGTTGATGTAGTGACTAAATACCAAGTGCATAGGTTACCATTCCTTATCATTATCCTTATCAAAACTAAAGGTGGATCTCTATTTGGTAGTATCTATTAATGAGTTCCAAATCTTAATTTTAAATTAGTTGATGTTGGTTAATTGAGGGTGAGCTTGTCCCTTATTATTATTTTTAAATATTCCATCTACTTTTATGAGTAGTTGGAGGGAAATCTCTTACTTAGCTATCTTGTCTAGAACTATGGTGTGCAACCTAAATGGGGTTATCACGATTCACTAAAATCTTATTATAGTTAATTCAAGGTAGTAATAGAATCCTAATGTGCTAAGTATTTCCATGATCTCTTTTTATAGCTTGGGCATAGTCCTCTTATCGATGACCCTATATACAATAAAGTATAATTTTTAGGAAATAGCCCACATCTCCTACCTATACCTATAAATTTTAAGCTTTGTGAAGACATGGGGCATATTCCATTTAAAGTTCAGATCCCAATTAGTAAATTGGGGGAAATTTAGAGTGGCATATATGGCATAAATAAAGTACGGTATCATATATAAATGATTTCTTTACTTGGGCATGGTCTTCCTAATTTGGGTATCTAAATTATAGGGAATGATTTCTATAATAGGTGGAGTGGTGGAGTCATCTATGATAATGGATAGGAGTGGAACCCATTTCTCATCCACATGGCTAGTGTCTTCTAATCCATGTAACTTGGTCATTGGGTGATGGGGATCTAATTGATTTTAGACTTACAGATGAACTTCCCCAAAAATTTTACCTTGATTCTCAAGACCTCTTTGATGTTATGTCAATTGAGCCATTAGGTTATGGTTTATTTATTAAAAATAATTTCAAGTTAAGGTAATCCATAACAAGCCTAAAAGGTTAACCCAACTATGAAAGTGATATCATTGGCTGAATTGAATGACTTGATCATATTATCTATACACCTAAACTGAATAAATATTTGGTGGACTAAGTAAACACATGAGAGTACCTCTAGGTTGGATGTAGCCTTATGAAATCCCACAGACTTAAGTGCCAAGATGTTAGACCTCTCTTCTACAACACTAAGATCTTCCTGATCATCATTTTCCTATTACACCATCCTCTCCACATGGTATAATAAATAATTGTAGTATTTTTCCTCTATGGATAATGAAATGGTATTAAAATTAGTGTTTTATAGGACTATGTTTGTCCCATATGAATAGAGGAATGAAACCTATTCTAACTTGGTAGCTCTATAAATTCTTACTTCATCTATGGATTTCAAATTTTGATTGATGAGATCGTATATTGTCTTAATTTAGGATGAATGCACAAATGTCTTTTAATAAATAACATAGAGTGATTCAGAGTTCTACAACATATAGTAATTGAAAGTGAATGCAAAGCCTTGAGATTGTAAGATTTAAACTCTATATTTTTGGAAATTTTTATTGTAAGATACAATCCATAAATGTAAAGTATATTTTACTTGTTTTGACTTAAATTTGGGTGGCTCTTCAATTTTAATTTAATGACTTAGAAAATCCACTTTTGGGAACTCGCCAATCACTACTCTAGGTTTGTCCATGCATCTTCCCATAATAAGATTAACTTTTCCCTCAAGGTGTCTTGAATTCATAACCACCAAAATGAGACTTATCAGCATTTAATTTACACTAACAACTAGTTCTTCATAGATAAATATGTGATTTTTATGTGTCATACTCAACATGAGTTTGCGACTTGGCACTACCTTGAATACCTTAACCTTTTATTTCAAATATCAGGTTACCCAAGTGTGATATATGATATTATTCAAAGAGACACTGTTTAATTGGATTGTGTCTCCTTTTGATGTTTCATGCTTTGACCCCATTTATCCTTGGGTTGACATGCTATTGAGACCCCTAGAAAACATTCATTGGATTGCTGGTTAATTATATCCATGGTAATGGCATTTGACTCTGTGGGATGTGTTGGTATTATTGAATCTAGAAAGAAATTTGATGCCTACTCATCAAACTGTATTATATATATGGAACACATTATTGATTATAACCCTTGCATTTAATGTGTTAAAATTAAAATCCATATTTCATGTGTGATACCCATTGGGTGAAATTGAATTACTACCTAACACTTGGTACCTGGTATACATAAGAACCTTGTTGTTGGTTAAACACCAATGATTAGATAGGTACTTATTAGGGTTTTGGAGTTTTTTATTTTTTATTAATTGATACTTTTTAACCAATAAAAATATGTTATGGGTTAGGAAACATTTATGATTATTGAGATATATTAGTTTGTGCTTATTATGGAAAAACATTTATTGCCTCTTGTTAAAGTGATGTAGTGTTACATGCTTGTTGAGGTGGTATGTTGGTATGTTGTTGGCTTATTTACCCCTATTGTGTACTCAAGAAAGTAGTTAGTTAAGGAGTGGAGGTAACTTGTTTATTTATGGAAATAGGTGTGTATATACCCTATTATTGTAATCCACTCATGGAATTATTTATAGGAATTCATTATGTGTTTCTTAGTGAAAAATTAGACCCATTTTATTTTAAATTAGAATTGAAATGTGTGTTATCCATAAATTTTTGAGTGAGTTCTTTCATTTGAGTGTTAATATATTCTATAAAAATGGGGACATTAAGCATGTCACCAACCAACATTCTTTGGATAAATGGGTATATGTTTTCATTTGCATAGTCTAAAACATCTATTTATTTCCCTATTGATAGAGATATCTCAATAAGTGGTGTGTTAGAAATAGCCATCATATTAATATTGTGAGTTATGTTGATATAATTTTGGTATGCTTGTTTTACCTATTTCATTTAATCATCCATAGGATTCCTTTTGCAAGTGTAATTTAGTTTTACTACAACATTTTAACTAAATTTTTATTATAACTAGTTGATGTGTATTCAAACTGGTGGTTTCAAGGCACATTACTAGGATTTATAATTAAACTACTTAGACTTTCATGTGGAAATTCTATAAAAAATTATGTTCCTAATTTGATGGCTCATATGATAATTTCATCTTTTTTGTCTAATAAATGATGATAAAAAACTATGGATTGTAACTTCTCTATGTTTATTTCATAACATAGTATGGATCTTGTTATTGGCTTTGTTTCATGTTAGGTGTCACTTGAATAATACACTATGCCATTTTCCCTTGATCTTGGCCTACATAAGAAGGTGTAGTCACCAAATATTGTGTTAGTGGGTCTAACCTTTGTTTTAGATATGTAATATTATAATATGGATAGGGATCCATCTCATAGGCTACATCAACACCATATGGATCTTGAGAAAAAGGGTCACTAGTCATAAAGTTATCATAGTCTGGATTATACATAGTCTCGCTATGAGTGTAATGAGCCATGTTCAGATCTATGGCTAGGTCTTGTGAAAAAAAATTGTCTAAAAGGTAACAAATAATTGAGGTTTGAAAAAAATAATATTTAACTCTATAAAAGAGGCCCAAAGGTTAAAACAACTAAAATAGGCAAAGGCAAAATCAAAGATAGAACAAACTTTAAAACAAGATAAACAAATGATACTAATTTATCCAAAGGTGGTTATAATCAGTGGCAAGGGTAACATAAAATCTCAAAAATAATATATGATTAAGGTACTAATTTAATCAAATGTGTTTATAATTAGTGAAAAAGTATCTAGACAAGTTAGAATAATTTAAAGCTATGTCAAAAGGATAACAATAATTTGTCCAAAGGTGGTTATAATTATTTAACATGAAAAATAATGCTAAATTTATAAATAAAGAAGTCAAATAAGAACTTGAAAATAAACTAAACTAAATAAAATGGCTTGGATGAGACTTGGTAAAATAACTAAGAAATAATATAATGCTAAGGTAATTGGCTTGGATGACACTTGGTAGTTGGCTCAAAAAGACTTGATACTTAATTCGCAAGAGAATATTTGAATAATGAAATTAGGACATTTTCAAAATTAGCATAACAAACTTCAAACAATGCACATGGCAACAACTTGTCTAAAAACGGATGCTCAAACAAGGCATAAAACAACAAATAATTATTATGTCTAGGTAATGGGTCTTTTAGATCAAATGTGAAATCAACCCAAGTAACATAATCTAAACACAAAAGGTAGACTAACTAAGCCCAAATTAGATGAGGCTTTAGTTTAAACCTAATTATTTTAGGATTTGTACTTTGAAAATTGAGTTTTAAATTTAATGAAAATAGACTCATATGTTCTAAGGCAAATGGAATAGACCAAGATGGGAAACATAACCACGTGTTTGAAATAATAGGTATAAAAATGGATTTAGAACTTAGTTTCAAATACAACTATTTTAGAATAATTTAGGTAGCGTATCAATGCTCCTTACAATAAATGATAAATAAGGGTTTTGGACTTTGAAAATTTGAGGAAAATGTTTGAGTCAAAATAGGCAATGTAATGACACCCTATTTAAAAAATTAACACATAAATAGTTTTGGAATAAAAATATATGGCAAAAGTGTGACACAAAATAGGTAGAGTAATACCTCTTAAGCTAAAGTGGTGTGAAAATAATGTTATAGTTTTGGACTTATTTTGAATTGATAATACAAACAAAAAAATTTAGTCTTAAACACACATGTAAATAAAAAAATATAAATAACACTATTGGCTCATATTATCCCTAAAATTGACATAAGTGTGCATAGCTTCTACCAAATTTTTCATCTATATACCAATGCTTAGAAGGAATTAAGTGTTAATCCAAAAATTAAAAAATAGGTATAGGTAGATTTTTTAAGCCCCTTCTATCTCTCAATCATTGGTACATGGCATGAACATAAAGTGAGGATCACTCAAAATTTTGTAAGATATTCCATGATAAGTGGGATTGACTAAAATATATAAGTTTCAAAACACATTAAATGGTACCAAGTGGGGATAACATAATAACACATCAAATCAATTGGGTTAAAATTCACTTACTTACTCTACAAAGGTCTATTCCTTTGCATGGTGACTTCATTTGTATACTACATAATGAATTTTTATGTTTAGTGTGAATTGACTCAAGTTTTTGTTAGGATAATGGATATCCAATCAATCCCCTTGAAATCCTAGTATCACATGACCAATTTATATAATATTTCATGGAGTGGAGTTGGAATGATGTTAGGATATGAAACCTAATGTTAATGTATCCCTAAAAAACTTTTGAGGAGGAAAAAAACTCCTACCCACAAGCCAAATGCAAGAAAATAAATTCAAAATAATTTAAAGGTTATTTTTGGATCACCCAAGTCACTCAAAGCTTGGGAAGAACATATATGACATTATTTATGATAATAATAAACAAAAAAGGCAATAAAATAAGTTTTTTTAGTCATTTGAGTTTTGTTAGGGGATGAAGGGAGAACATACATGCAATAGTTTTTGGTTATGCCACAAATAAAGAATTTAATCTAGAAAATTTTAAACTATCTAATAAATAAGGAACAAAAAAAAGAGAAAAATATTTTAAGATCTCAAACTAAATTTTATGTTATTTTTAATAGTACCAACTCAAATTTGACTGAAATTTTGAGCCCTCATCCTTATTTTCACTTATAAAATTTTTGAATATACCAAATGAGAAGTTTGATTAGGTTGATTTTAAACACTAAACAGAAGTGCATGTGAGATTTATAAGTATTAGGGTGTTTTATTACGTTTAGGCCAAAAATAAAAAAAATAAATAATATTCCATTTTTAGCTCTCAAGTTTTTGAAAACATAGAGTGAATTTACCATTTATGTAATAGAGTGAAGCCACCATTTTAAGTGAAGCCAACATTTCTATGAGAACATAGACATAGACACATACTAGAATTTGGTGAAGTCTTCATTAAATATGGTGAATCTAATGCTTATTTTTGGTGAAGTCACTTATTATAGGTTAAAAATAGGTAAAGTCACTAAAACCAAATGGAACTTTACCTAACAATGTCATTGTTTAGCAGGGTCAAAGCCACCATTTCTAGATAAAGATTACACTATTTATTAGGTTAAATCCACCATTTCAAATATAATATTTATACATAAATAAATATGGAAAAAATATCACAAAAATGGTGAAGTCACTATTACATAGGGTGAAGCCACTGATTCCAAGAAAAATAGATTGATGGAATTTTTAAGCACAAAACTCTATACTTGAAGAATTAAATGCTTTTGTTAGAAAAATTAAAGGTTTAAAATCATTATCCTTATCCATATGGGATGCATGGTCCCACTATGAATACCAATATGTATCTTATGGATCCGAAGGGCATGCAAAAATTGATTAGTCCTTTTTTAGTCAAAATGATAAAAATCCATGCATAACAATACACTAGAACTAAACACTCTTACCCAAGAACTAGGGGAAGTATACCCTAATTAAAAATATCACAAAATATAGATAAAAATATAACAATTAATTTACCTCCTTGGTTGAATTTGATGTCCACTTGATGGCATAAGGATGTTCATGCTTAGTATATGACACTAAAGGCTATTGTTAGTGATTCTCCATGATGGTATCACTTTTATAATGGTCAATTGTGTCTTTGATTTGCTATTGTATTATATTGGTGTGAATTTTTTCATAAAATGGACATTATAATAGTACTCTCAATGGCTTCTTGAAGACATTATTTCAAAATAACCTTACACAAAAAAAATTGCTAGTATATGGTGTGAGAACTTATACTTATAGCTCTAAGAATTAACTCTAACCCTAAGGAGATTATGTTAACTTATAAATTTGGTTGAGTCTAAAATAACCTGGGCTTAATTAGGCTAACCCTAGGTTGGGTCAAAACACTCATTAAATATTTATACCTTAGTTCTAGTTATTTATGAGCCATGACAACTAACTTTAGATATTTTGAGTTTGTGACTCAAATTTTAGGAATTAATAAATCAATTTATATCTCCTTTGACCTTTGAATTAATATTTGTATAACAATTCCTTTTTTGATAAATGAAATGTATTAAATTAAATTAGAATTTTTTACTTATCCAAGTTAATGAGTTAGTGTTTTAAAAACTACCCGTTAACTATATATGTTAGTTCATTACCTTAGAGGTCCCTTAAATAAAAAGTATTGTTACCCAAGATCTCTTATATATGGTAAGTTCTAATCCATAAGGGGTTAAATTTTTTCATGATATCATTCTTTTCATGGGTTTTGTCTCTCGATACTTTTTAATTTACTCTTTTGTCAAATAACCTTTTGACCAAGTCTTAATGTTTATTGAAATTAAGCAAGATTTCATTCCTTGAATCCTCCATTTATATTATATCCAATAGTTAAGACTCCACTTTCTCACTTGGTTCTGTGTATTCTTTCATAAAATGATATGTTAGCAATTTGAGGATAATTGAAAATACCAGTTATCATCCATATACTAATAGGTAATGTGAAGCTTTGAGGGCCTAATTGTACCTTTTTTGAGCTACTCATATTACATATTTCAGTAGATGATGCCACTCTATACGTTTGTCTGTAGCTAAATTTTTGATACCATCAATTAGATTCTTATTTATTGATTTTTCCAACCTATTTCCTTGTGAGTAATGATTGGAAGATAACCTAATGCTGATTTAGTTGTCATGGGCCTATTTAATGAACTTAGCTAATATGAATTTTGGCCCATTATCAAAAACTAAGGAAATGGATGTACCAAACTTAGTTGTGATATTTTATTCAAGAAAATTTATTACATCATGTACTCTAGAAAGTTTTCTAGCTACTTCTTTAGTCCATTTGGTATAAATATTTATGATTGTGAGCACAAATTTTTGGTTGGATAAAGAATTTAGATTGATGAGACTGATGAAATATAATCCCTACTAAATAAATGGCCTTTTTGAACAACAAGTTTTTATGGGATTACTGTGTGTATTTCTCTCTTTACCAAGACCTGACATGCATGACATGTTCTTATATGGACATGTGCATCTTTAAATATTATTGGCCAATAGTATCCCATTCTAAGAATATTATGTGTTATGGTGTTTCTATATGGATAACCACTACATATATTTTGTTTTAGGTAGTCTAAGATCTCTTGAACTTATTTTTGTAATACGTATTTTAGGTAGATACCTTCATAATTTCTTCTACAAAGACTCCATTTTTTAATCATGTAGTGGGCATATTTGAGACTCAAGGATCTCTTTTGTTCTCTACTGAGTTTTAAGGGACAAGTATTAGTGATTATATATTGAATTATATTAGTATACCAATCTCCTCTTGATACCTATGTCTCAAAAACCTCCTTAATGGGTATGTATGGGTTAGGCTCAATCATAACCTGACTGATGTCTTGTCCTCTAAAAATTTTGGTAGGATTTTTTTAATGTCAAACTCCTATAATTTTTACATCCATTTTCCTCTATTATCTCCTAATTAATTTTATCCCAAATTGAGCTTAACAATAGGGTCTAGTACAATAGCAATAATCTTATTTCTCAAGATGTAATGCCTAAATTTATTTACCACTTTGATGAGATAAAAGACAAGCTTGTATATCATGGAGTAATTGATCTATGATTCCTTTAAATACATGCTCATAAATTCAATAGGATTCTCACTTTCATCCTTATTTTGTTTGAACACATAAAAAAAAGTGTGCTCTGAAGCAAACAAATATAAGGAAAAGTCTTTATTAAAGTTTGGGACTATGAACACTAGAGCTTGAGATATGGTATCCTTGATTTCTTGAAAATATTTTTAAGACTCTAGTCTCTATTAAAATTTATCATATTTATTAATCATTACATTTAGAGGTATAATAATTTTTTTAAAACCTGAGATAACATTTCTCACCAAAGTTATCTTTCCAAAGAAAGACTTGAGATCTTTCTTGCTATTTGGGAACACAATCTTGGAAATATCTTGAACTTGACTCAGATCATTGGTGATCCATTCCTTGGTGATGATGTGTCCCAAATTTTTTCCTTCAATAAAACCAAATATTCTCTTTTTGGGGGTTAATGAGATTTTAAACCTTATGCATCTTTCAAAAATTGACCTTAGATGGCCTACACGATCAATTTTATTCTTTGAGAAAATAATGAAGTAATCCATAAAAATGACTATGAATTTACCTATTATACATTTAAATGCATGGTTCATGTCCCAAAAAAATTTATTTCCTAAATTAATTAGGCTAAAAGGTATCCTCTTATATTTATAATTACCCCACTTTGTGGTAAATGTAGTCTCCACCCTATCTTCAAATTCTACCAATACCTAGGTATATCCCAAAAAATTATTCAAGAAGGACATCATTTTAAAATTAATTACTATCTATATCACCTCATACAAGGAAGTTAGAGGGTATTTGTGTTTCTCTAAATCCTTATTCAAATTCCTAAATTCAACACATAATCTGATCTCTCCAATCTTTTTCCTAATTGGAACCAAGTTAGAATCCCAAGTTGAGTGTCTGATAGGTAAACTATCTCAGTGTCTAAATAAAATTTTACTTCCTTTTAGATGAGTTTTTATAGTATGGGATTGACTATCTTCTATCTTTTCCTAAATGGATTATGGTATGGATTTAGTAGGATTTTTGGGTGATGACTCTAGGATTGAAAACCTTGAAGTTTTCATAGGTCTATGAAATCACATATTTATACTAAATGAGAATATATTTGACTCTTTGTCTTTATTCTTGGGTGAAATTGAGACCAATGTTGACATAGCATAGATCAATCTCATCCCTCAAGTTCTCCTTGTTAGACTCAAATTCATTAACTTTGGGCTACCTCTGCTACTGGGGTTGGGGATCCATATCAACCACTCTTTCTAAATAAATCATCCTTAAATGAAGATTATTTTATTTGAGATGAATAAATTATTATAATCCTAATTCATATTGGCATAAATAACTAATTTCCTTATCATCAATGATTTGAGATGAATTTTTTTCTAAATTGGTCAACAATCAGGCAATCTATTGATCATCATTAAACACTTGGAAATTTTATACATTGTTAGGAACTGATGGGTAAGGTATGAGTTCAATAAAAAAAACATCTATACTTTCAACTTATATAATGGTTCTAAATTGGTAGCTAAAATAGGTAATGAGTAAATAACCTAGTTCTATTCTATAGTAAAAACTACTAAATTAAATGCCTCAAATGAATCAATCAAATCTTAGGATTAGTGTTAGTATCTCTTAAGATATAATAATTTTCATTGGTATTTATTTTTGATCTGATTAATCACTAGATCTGAATTTCCATATATTATAAGCTTCTTGACATCATTTTTAGAGTGAATTATAGCCTCAAAATTAGTGCTTCATATTGTACTCTACTACTGGGGCATGAAAATTACAACCTATAAGATGATAGGTACTTCTTACCTATTGGGTCAACCAATTTGTTACCAATGCCTAATCCTTTCTTGGATCTTACTATTTCAAAATGGAGAGTCCACAATTGGGAAAGTCCCTATATTCTAGCCTTTACACCTCATACTTTGTGGTAAAGGGATAAATCTCGATATTAGGAGAATTATAACTTACTCCATTATTAGAATTGTATTTCATGACGGGATAATTCAATCTTGACTCTTGACCAATTTGAATTTAATTTATAATACCTCTCTAGGGAAATAGAATATGAGATAATTTTATTTCTACATATGCATTAGTGTCTTTGACCAATCTTTGCATAGTAGTAATCCATATCCCTCTAGGATATCTACCACAAGGATGTATATAATCATATACACATGTAGCTCATATACAACATGAATGTGCATGTTGTTCATCTCTCCAACCATAGACACAAATATTTTATCTAACTATGAAACTATCCTCTTAGATGGGCTTGGAGTTAATCCTAAATTTTGACAAATAGAAGTTGGCATTACAATAGCCAAATCTCTAGAATCAACTAAATAATTATGCATATTTTTACCAAATTCCCTAATAGTTAACAATAAAAAAGAAACTTCTAGCTTACTTTTGTATATGGCATTTGTATGAGCAAATTTTGACTTCTCTACAATAGACTTCCATGTAATGGACCTCCATAGGAGTTATTTATCTTTATTAATTTGAGACAATTAATGAAGAGTGATATTTACTTTTATCTTCTTCATATCCTCAATGATGTTATATCCTCTTTCGCTCTATTCTTCCTTATTCAAGGGTTGATCATTCCCTTTTGTGGAAGGTGGATTCTTATTAGCCTTCAGATTTGGGAGAATAGTCATATTTTGTGGATTAGACATAGTGAAGGGTTTCTTATTCCTCAAATTATAAATTCTTATCTAATATTTATGGAAAGTATGTAACTCATTTGAGTTGTCCTCTGGCACATTTTTATCTTCACTTAGGAAAGGAAACTTATGATTTTAAAAGACTATAATTATGCTTGAGGAAATCATATCATGGGGGAAATCTAGTAGATTATTCATTAAATCTTTCCTCACCCTCTCTCTTTGGAAGATTTCAAATGCTACATAGAAGTCAATGCTGGTTATCTAGGTTACACCCTATCTAAGAAGGGGATTACTCAAGTCCTCTTACTAAAATTTAGTCCAACATGGGACTAACCCTAGATTGTGGGTTACCTCAACTTGGGTCAAACATCAAGAGAAGTTTGGATTCATTTTTATGTCTATCACCTAAACTAGACCTAAGCTAACTCTTGTTTGGAAAAAGGGGAGGCATTGACAATAATTAATAAAAGCATGTAAAAATGAGGTGATGCACTAAATTTTTTGATCCTTATACTTGTACTAAACACACTATAGGATAATTTTAAGACTACTAAACCTCACTTCATTCACTTTGTAATTAGCTTCCATATAAGTATTTCAAAACAAGTCATTGATTAGCTATCAACCTAGTATGGGGGGGGGCAGTTTTCCGCTTCCACACTAACCAAAAAAATATTTATGCACTTAGAATGACATATGGGAACTAAAAAAACACTACATGAAGGTGAGAAACCTCATATATAGGAAAAGAAACATATATTCACTTAGCCATATCAATGAACTCATAAGACACACTTTAACTTAGCTTTAAAAATGAAGGAATTTAGTCTTTATTGCATCAAACAAGTGTTATAATACAAAGCTTGGTAGATTCTAGTCATGCCAAAGAGAGGGATCAATTTAAAGGCTTAGAATCCTATTTATATAGTATAATGATAATGATTGAGATGGGGAACATACATGGGATAATGAAATAAGGAGTCATTAATGATCAAGAAATGTGGTGGTAGTTTAGTGATTCTTTTCTATATGCATGCCTTCTTTTAATCAGGACTAATTCTTTGTCAATAAGCTAACCTTCATTTTATATAATAATCTTCAAGATTTATCATTGGCTAAGATATCCATTAGAGGATAAGATTTTGTTTTGCATGATGAGTCATGATTATGTCTATTGGAGAAAATATCTTTATGGTCTTGAATAGAATCAATGCTCCAACTACTTCTCTAACCACTATCTCTCTTTGTCTTGATCCTCCATACCATCTCAAATTGATTCATGATGTAAGGGAAAACTCCTCATACCCTTGGGCCTAATAGGGTTGTTTCCATGTCTGATTTTAGTAGTTGTTTGTTCCAACTATGATCATATCAAAAGATGAGACACCCTTTCATTAATCACATATTTAGCCCATTTAATTATTTAACCATAGATTTCTTCTATAGATTGAAAACTAATCTCCTTTATTGGTTTTCCTATAGCTATTATATCAATGTAGATCTATAGATCACATATCTTCATTATTGATCTCTATGTAAGGTCTAAAATAGACCTATCTTGACTTTGGACCCTATAGAAGCTGAGAACTCATTATATGCATAGATCCTTCTTTAAAAAGCAAAGATTACAATCATGAAATAATACTACAACCCCAAAGGATAGACCATGTATATTGTAAATATTTAAACTAGAGGTTCATGGTATTGAAACCTTATTATTGACAACCCCTAACTATATAATTATGTCTATTCAATAGTGTTCAACTGAGCTGCAATGGTAACATCTGCCCTCTAAAACCTTTCCCTAGTTTGACCTAAAACTATATTTTGACCTTTAAATGAAAAATCCCATATTTGAATTTTAATTATAGCCATTGATATTAATTTGACCCTTCGAGATTATAACACCTTTAACATTCATTTTTGACCATCGATCTTGATCTGGGCTTCCCATATTGTGTCAACTATTAGTTCATTATTTCCTCTATAGGATCCGACTAACTCTTTGACCTCTTATACAATATATATCTACTTTGGTATGATTAAATCCATAATATTGATCTTGTAAAAATTTAACTTATTTCTAAGACTTTACATCTTCTCATTAGCCTTTGAGATCCATTGACTTGTTGATTCATCACATACCAATAGATATTTTTTATATGATTACATGCTCACCATTTATTTGCCTAGACCAACTAACCTTATTAGTTTCTACACATTATTAATATCTATTAGGACACCTGAGATCTTGTTGCTTGTCATCTTCTTTCTTATGCTAACTTTTTGACTTGATGCTCACCATTGATCTTTACTTTATGATCAAATACACACTATTAGATATTTAAAACCCACTGACACTATTAAATTGCTCATTAATCATTGGATCTTGACCTTAGCTCCCAAAATTTGGACATTTATCACTATCACATTAAACTTTGGTACATTTGAATTCTAATGGCTACTTCATAAAGCTTAAAATTGATGTCCCTATGCTAGTTTCATCTACAAGTCTAAATTTAAAGCTTTATAACTTGACATAGAAAACTCATCAAGTTATGAAATTTGTAAAGGATGATCTAGGCATGAATAATTCCATGTCTGTTTGGTCTTTTGTTTGTGAGAGTATTCTTGAGTAGACTTATTAAATGCATAATCAATCTAACCTGTTCATTTCTATGTGACATTCTCATGATGGTTTGGTTCTTTCAGGATTGTGCTTGAACTTTCAAGACTCAAAATGATTTTTTGAGAGCTTGTACAACTTGATTTATTTCCATTAATGGCATTATCACCATGAGAACTTGTTGATCCTTAAAATTTGACAAACTATACTTTAAATTTACTTAAAGTGTTTCAAAATCTTTAAAAGATACATGTGATCTTTGAACCACTCATTCTATCTATAAATTTGTTTAACTCATCCATTCATGTAGAAGCTTGGCATGTGGGTCAACATGTCAAACATTTTTGGTAACTCACAAGGAAGCATGCCTACTATCCTTGATACGTAGATCATTTGTCTTGGCTAGTCCATTGGGAATGAATGCTCTTCTCTAGTTTAACATATTGATCTAAAGCTAAAATTGGGAAACCAACCCTTGGATAACTCCTCTTGAAACAAATAAGGACCAAAAGGGAAAAAAAAAGTACCCAAGGCACTTATTGAAGTGAAACATGAAACAAAATGCAGACTAGTCTAACAAAGCAAGGACCACTAACCTAATGTGTTAGGATATCACCTGGAGGAAAATAGATAATTAATTATTTATAAGGAACCTAACTAACTAAGACAAATCATGATCCACCTAGATCAAAATTAAAATTCATAGACTCACCTCTATGATGAGATGGAGAATGATATATCACATGTTCCCTTGCAAGCTTGGTGGTTGAGGAAGCAAGACTTTTGTTTACCAACTCCTTTGGCATACTCATCTATGAAATGGTAGGGGAAAAATAACCACTAATATAATATTAATCACTTGGTAGATCATCCTCTTTACTAATCTCCAACTAAAATTGGTGTATTAAAGAACACCCTTTTGTAATGGCAATCCTACTAGCAACCCCTAGCTTGGATTTAAGATCCATTCCTTCATAATACAATTGACTAAGTTGAGCACCAAATAAACTTATATTACCTTTTGGAAGAATATCCATGTTTGGAGGCTCACCAAGGAGATGATACCCCATTCTAAAGATCTAAAATAGGTCCATGTCGATAATGAACTCTTGAAGTGGTAATATTGAAGTACCACTCACTCCATGCTCTTTAATTTTCTTAACAAGGCTACTCTTTTTTTTTAATCAGATAATAGTCCTCTTAGAGAAGAGTATATACTACTCTTAAACCTTTAAATAAGTACTGAAATGAGCTCTTTGGATGATTAGTAACCTCTACCTCTTTATTTTCAACACAATATGTTAGATTTACCTCCTCATCCTTGAAGGTGTAAATGCTTATTTCATATCCAAGTGGGGTAACAATATCAATCTCCTCTTCATAAACACTTGCATCCTCCTCAGCACATTCCTCTTGAAACTTATTTGAATCAGCAATTTTCTCTTCTAGTTCCCACATGACATGTTCCTCTTCTTGAGTGTCAACGGTAGAAATTCAAGATGGCTCCACTTCTAATATAATTTTAATTATTTAAGTAGCCTCTTCATAGAGGAAGCTCATGAAGCTTGGAACCTTGAACTATTTGACCTCTTCTACCTCCTTTACTTGATCAGATGGACTAGGCATAATAGGATCTCATGACCAAATATAGGCATCACATAATTTGAGTGCATAGCCCATGAAGGTTTATAATTTTGATATGGATGGGCTAAATGAGGAATGGTAGGTGAATTGGGCAAAGGGATAACTATTTCATGAGGAGGTAGGAATCTTGGGACTTTCAATGGAATTGGTGTAGGATTTGGTAGTGAGGATGGGTCTTGAGGCATAGAAGGAATTGGTGTGAAAATTGGTAACTCTATAGACTACTCTTTTGGGGAGGAATCCATGAAATTGGGAATTTTCATTAGATTATATTCTTCTTAATGTACTTTTTATTGTACTTGTATCTTAGCCTTTATCTCAAATTTATCTTTTAATTAATCTATCCTTGCACCTTGAAAGATTACAACATGTTTAACCTTGTCCATTAGTGTCCTAATTATGAGATCCTCTTATAAATCTAACAATTACTAATTTTTAGTAATGAATTCAACATGGAGTTAATTATTTTCCATTTAAAAGAATGGCATAGGATTACCTTGGGATGACTTCAAGAGAGATGAGATATATGTGACACCTCCTTGACCCAACTATTTATCTTCATCAGTCATGTCATCCTCTTTCTTTTGCACACTATTCTAGATTTATTTCCATAATGTAAATTACTTAGACTCCTAAGGAAGGGATGGTGGGGATTGAATGTCCTTAGATTTACTTGACCACATGATTTGGTTCCAAGATGGGAATTTGGGTTCATGGTTTTCCTATATAGTGTGTATTGTGGCTTTAGGAATGAAAAGAGGTATGTGAAGTTAAGGTTATGTTGCCTTTTTAGCTACCAATGTCTATTACAAATGTTTATTTTTATCTTCAATTTTACTATCAAGGGAGGATTAAAAAATAAACGTCGATTGCTCATGATGGCTAGCTCTTTTAACATAAACTTTCCTTTCCTCCTAGACTCTCTCTTAGATAGATTTCCATGAGGGTAAGGTTAAGAGGAGTTTGGGTGAAATATTATGACCCTAAAACATATTTTTTGAGGGCTCATGAGTGGCAATTGGAATTTCAACATGAGGTTGACATGGGGTGAATGAAGGAAGACAAGATGGGTGATGGGGTGTTTGATTTTCTTCATGGGTTATTAGCTTCTCAATATTCGAGATGAGTCCATCTATGTCAAGCATGCCACCATTATTTCAAGGATAACTTCTCCTAATGAAAGAGATTCACTCCTCTTTTTCTTGTTACATTAAATTCTTAACCTTTGTAATGACATGTTTTGTAATTTCTTATCCATACAATTTCAATGTATCAATGTTTATCATATTCTTCTCCTGGTCTAATAGAGATTTTTGAGGATACATATATAATAGTTTGTGGTATTGTTAGGCTATTAAATAATGTCATGTATCTACCATGACTGATTAGGAGGGTAACCATGATGTAGAGGGGGTAGATGAGATTCATATAAGGCTTGATGATCTTGGTAATAAAGGGGATCATTATAGCTTTGATAGAACTTTTGGTAAAGATTATTTGGCTCATATGGATCATATTATAATTGTTGATAAGGAGGTGAATGATAGGGGTATTCACCATATCTATTCATATCAACTTCATATGTCAAATGAGATGCAAAACTAATCAAAATCATTAATGAGACACACCTAGGCTACTTATAACTAGAAGCTTTGATTCAGAGTCACCATTGGTGCTAACTTGATTTCTTCCAAAATATAATTAGATGAAATACAGAACAACAATATTTACACTATTTTTAATCTTGTTCCCATCAAGTTTGCTATAAATTTTGGTTATCTAGGTTACACCCTAGCTGAGAAGGGGATTGTTAAGGTCCTCCTACTCAAAATTAGTCCAACATGGGACTAAACTTAGGATGTGGGTAACCTAAACTTGGGTTAAACCTCTAGAGAATGTTGAATTAATTTTTATGTATATCAATTAAACTAGACCTAACTTAACTCTTTCTTGGAAAAGGGGGAGATATTTATAATAATTCATAAAAGAATTTAAAAATAAGGGGATACACCAAATGTTTTTATCCTTATAATTGCACTCGACACACTATAATATAGTTTCAAGACCTATAAACCTCACTTCATTTAATCTTTTATCAGCTTACACACAATTATTTTACAACATAACATTGAATAAATATCAACTTAGTATGGGAGGGTAGTTATCCACTTCCACACTGACCAACAAACTATTTATGCACTTAGAATGACCTATGGGAACTACCAAAACATTACATGAAGGTGAGAAAAATTAGAAAGAGGCAAGGAAACATACATTCACTTAGTCACATTAATGAAATCATAAAACACACCTCATATTAAATTGAAAAATGAAGGAATTTAGTCTTTATTGCATCAAAGATATTTATGGTTCTAAATAGAATCAACACTCTAACTACTTCTTCAACCACTAGCTCTCTTTGTTCTGATCTTCTATGACATCTCCACTTACTTCATGCTATAAGGACAAAGTGATCATACCCTTGGGCCTCACAAGGACATCACCATGTCTAATTGTAATGATTATTGATCATATATATGATCATATCAAAATATGAGACACCCTTTCATTAATCACATATATACCCCATTTCAATATTTGAGCATAGATCTCTTTTATAGATTGAAAACCTATCTCCTTTATTGGTTTTCTTATAGTTTGTATATCAATACAGACCTATATATCACATATCTTCCTTCTTGATCTCTATGTTAGGTCTAAAATAGACCTATCCTACCTCTAGACCCTATGGAGGCTGAGAACTCATTATATGCATAGATCCTTCTTTAAAGAGAAAAGATTATAGTCATGAAACAATACTACAACCCTAAAAAATGGAACCTATATGTTTAAAATATTTGAACTATAGGTTCATGGTGTTAACACCTTATTGTTGACAACCCCTAACTATATAACTATGTTTGCTCAATGTCATCCAACTAAGCTCTAATGGTGGCATTTTCCCTTTCAAAACTTCCCTGGTTTGACTTGAAACTATATTTTGACCTTTAATTAAAACTCTGATATTTGAATTTCAATTCTAGCCATTAATCCTAATCTAAGACTTTGAGATTATATCACCTTTAACCTTCATTGTTAACTAACAATCTTGATCTAGGTTTCTTATATAATGCCAACTGTTGGCTCTTCATTTGCTCCACAGGATCCTACTAACTCTTTGACCTCTCACACACAATAGATCTAATCTAGCATGATTAAATGAATACCATTTATATTCTACCAATTTCATAAACTTGTGACACTTGGTATTTTCTCATTATCTTTTGAGATACATTGACTTGTTGACTCATCTCTCACCATTAGATCTTCTTTATACAATTGCATGTTCACTATTGATCTACCTAGACCCATTGACCTTATCAATTATCACGTACAATTATATCTCTATTTGAAAACCAAATATATTTCCACTTGTCATATTATCAATTATGATGACGTTTTAACTTGATGTTCCACATTGATCTTTAATGTATGATTAAATGTACATCATTAGATCTTTGGGACCCACTAACACTATCAAATTGCCTGCTTACCATTGGATCTTGACTTAGCTCTTGATATTTCGATACTTTTCACTCTCACATTAAACCTTCAGATATTTGAATTCTATTGGATACTTCATGAAGCTTAAAATTGACATCCATGTGTATGTTTCACTCTGAAAGTCTAACTTTGAAGCTTTATAACTTGAGATAGACAACTCATCAAGGTATGAAATTTGTAGAGGATGATCTAGGCATGAATAAATTCATGTCCATGTGGTCTTTTGTCCCTGAGAGGATTCTTGAGTAGATTTATTAAATGTACAACTAACTTACTATATCCATTTATGCATGACATTTGATGATGGTCTGGTTGTCTAAGATCACCAGATTCACACTTTAAGCTTGCTTAAAATATTTCAAAAGATTATGAACAACTTTTTCTCTTCATTTAAAGTATATCTATTCTTTCTTCCATATGATCAGTATTCAAAGGGACCCTACTTATCTTCAATCCTAAACTTATAAAATTTTGGTATGCAGGCCAAACTAGCTAACAGTCAACACAGTCAATCTCACCATGTTGCGATGTACTATTAACCCTACACTAATTAGGTAGAGTTGTCTCCACTATGTTGATATTTAGAAAATTATTATCTTTATACTCTCCCACATTATTTTTAGGCTTATTTAAGGTCCTATTATATCTTGTAAATCCAAAAAATTTATTTTTATTCTAACTAGTAGCATTTCCTATCTTCCTTTGCATGCCTAAGAAGTTATTATTTAGCTTTTAAACCATGCTATTTATTAAATCCAATTTTTCTTTGGTAGAATATACACCTTGGGAAACTAGGTATTGGATGGGAGTGAATTTTGACTCTACTAATGACCATTCGTTTGTGTAGGGTTGTTTAAGTATCCATAATTCTAATTTGGTATATGATATATCATAGGAGGTAGTGTATATGACTGATTCTAGCTGAATGTCTAAGGATTTAGCTATCTATTAATGTTGATTGTTTCTTCATAACCTAATGCTAGAGTGTTAATAGAAATAACTCTTTGTATAAATACTATAGTAATTATATATAGGGTGCTCTTGTAAATTTGAGTGATAGAGCCTATAGTGGTTTATATTTATGCTTAGAAAAGTGTACATATTCTAGCACCTAACATTAAAATAATGGATCAACTTATTGAACTCCATCTTCATATTGGTGAAATGCTGATACACCACACTCAGATGATTAACCTATCTAAATTAGGCAAGAAAAGTTATTTGACATGAATTCTAATAAGCAATCAAATTCTACTAAAATTTAATGAACCAATAATATGCAATAACCTATAATGTGAACATGAAAATTTTGCATGCAACATGTTCATTAGTGACATTCATCAAACCTTAAAGTAGCTTTGAAAGACTTGATATGAGCCTTTATCATCCTTCCTCTTGAAGGGGAGAAAGAAGATAGTTACTTCTCTAAATTCCTTAGTAAATTATGTATATCTCTTGGGAATGAAATAATATGTATAAAAAACCAAGGATGAGCCATAGGATGAATAATGGGATGGGGGTTTATTAATAGGGAATGTGTCCTAATTTAGGGTATTATGAGAATAATTGGTAAAGACTTTGGCCTTCATTAGATTAATAAGGGTGAAACTAGAAGAATAGTTTGGACTTTGAATTTATAATTAGTTAATATTTTAAGTGTGTATAATGTAACTCATATGCAGGCAACAACCTTTTCTAGGTAAGGGCACATAATGAATCCGACCCTCCTTATAACACCAATTTTCTCTATTGATGTGGATTTTATGCACACCATATATTTAATGAGGTAACCTATAATGTTTTAAGATCTTAATAGAGATAAACTCCACTCTAGGTCACAAGTTACATGTATGGATTGAATAACCAGGTGTTGGAATAATAGGATTAGGATGCAGGTTGTTAACTAGGTATGAGTGGATGAGTGAAACCTAAAAGAAACTAAATCCTAGTTGATTTAGATGGATATATTTTATTATAGAGTGGGTAGACCTAAAGAAATCCAAAAAGGGGGAAAGATAGAGGAGGAAATAAATTTCTATGATCTCAAGAGGGATTACTTCTAGGTTGGTTTCTTTGTGGATAAGTGTCTAAAACTAATGCTTGTAGCTAGTAGCTATTTCACACACACATGCAAACATAGTTAAGAAGTCAAAGGAAAAGACGATTTAGTAAACTCTAATATGTCAAATAAATTTCAATCATAGTTAAATTTTATATTGCACACCCTTATTCATAATATTATGGCTCAAATCAAAGAGGTATCTAAGGTAACAATTGCTCACTCCTAGAAAAATATATCATGGGAGACACTTCTACACACTTAGATAAATGAAATAGTCAATCTAATTAGATAGAAATAATGATATATGTTAATTATATAATAGCTATTGTGCACCTTATATCATCATACACTAGTAATAATAATAAATATTTATTCATATATTTTGTACATTTTGAATTATTGAATCAACTAGCTAAGAGAATAAACATAACTAATTACACAAAATTGAAAGAGAAAGACATCAACATAGATGTATGACCATTAAAATATTTATTCATTTATTGAAAAACAATTCCAATAGGTCCCCTCTCTATTTGAAAATGAGATGATTACAATATAAATAGATTTGGGGAAGGTTCACCTCATCCTCCAAGACCATGCAAAACACTAAAATTACATGCTAATGATAATAAAAAATGATAGTTCTAATTGATGCAAATTATACATGCATATTTAAACTAGTCAAAACTATGTCTTTCAAATAAGAATCATTCTTACAAAACCATGTAATGTGTGAATGTTTACAATATTGTTCACTCAATTGTTACATTCTTATTTCCATTTTCCAATATACATGGAAAATACATATAAAAATAACCTAAGAAAAGTAAGGTCTATTAGATGTTGAGGCCTCCATGGTTGAACTCATAGTCATCAGAGGGACTATACTAGAAGGTGGAGTTTAACTATATGATCCAATCATAGCCTATTTCTTCACTTTTAGTTCTTAATAATGCTTGTATCTAATGCTATGTTACAACCTAATTATATCCATATTTAAAGGAGGGGGGTTATGTAATTTGGTGATTTTTGCCAATAAATGTGTATGCTCAGTCTTGGTGTCTCTAAACTCCACCCAAAATATTTTTACCTCTATAAATTTATTCCTAACAAATCCTAACTCTTATTTAATCTCCTCTAGTGTGCACCCTTGAAAACTTTGCTTAAAATTGGTGGATTTTTACTAGAATAGTTGGTCAAAATTGGCTCTACTTATTAGTTTACCTAAGGGATTTAGAGCCTGAGATAGTTTTATCTCATCCAAAAATTATAAGACATATTTTTTATGTTTTGATAATTTTAGAGTCAAGGTTTACATGATTGATACCGAGTCTTAGACTTTCAATGTCCTAATGGCCACTATATTGAGAACATTGGTTGCTTCTAGTGGTGTCATCAAATAAAAGTGGCCAAAAACCTTATTGGTGGTGTATAATAAAATGAAATTCAGATTATTCTCATCATATTTTAAATAATTAAGTAATTTAGAATTTTCAATAATGTGAAGAGATAATTTTTCTCTCATCAAACTGGTACTATCCAAGATATTGTATAATCACATCATGTTTAATTTCCATAGGAACTTGTACTATATGCTTTTGCTCTTATACCTACTCCAATTATTGTTGTAGCTCTTGATTGGATTGTTTAGTGCCTACATGAAGTTCTAAAAAAGCTTATATTTTTTCTAAAAAATAAGCTTTAAAATATTTATTGTATGGATACTTTCCAAGTCTCTTATTCTTTATATTTGATAGTGAGAACAATATTACCTTTCTTAAAAAACCAAGCCTCTACTAGATTTATCCTCTATTTTCTTCTTCCTATCCATTTGGATAGTTTTCATTTATTTATCAAAAATGGAGATCATAGTTGTAATATTTATTATTATTATTATCAAATTTAATCTTTGTGAACCTTGGGTCTCTAAGTCTGTAGCTCATTGTGGAATCACCAACCATGAAGAGTTAATTGGACAAGTGTCCTTAATAGTGGTCACTATTTTGACTTGATATTTTACCCTTGTGGAGGAGTTATTGAAGCTCCCCCACTCCTAGTCACAATATGGGAATAACCCCAAGCTATGGATAACCTATGATGGGGTTAAACCTTTGGAGAAGGATAACTTCCTTCTGGTGAATCACCTAAACTAATGTTTTCACTAAGAAAAGGGTTAGAAATGGGGAAAGGGATCCTAAGAAACCTAAAAGGTGATGTACCAAATAAAAATGGGAAACTCCCATAAGATTGAACCCACACTAGATCTATATAAGATAATGTTAGCTCACACAACCTCACAAACTAGTTGATTGCATAAGTATTTCATAGACTAGGTTTAGGAAGAACACTAATCCACACTTGAAATACCTTTCAAATAGTCTAAAGGATTCAATGAAGGAGTAAAATGGATAATTAATATTCTCCTTCATTATGCCATCATGAACAACTCACTCAACATAGATCAATGGCAAGAGATAGGTAAATAAAGTCCTTTATTACATCAAGAGGTAGTTCTTACAAATTCTTGATAGGGTTTATCATATAAAGATGATCATATTTTTAAATATCTTAGAGATTCACCTACTCTTCAATATCAAATATTCCTTATGAGAGTCTAGAATTAAAGAGAGAGAGAGCTTACAAATGAAAAGAATGGGTGATATAGAGAAAGGGAGAAGAGAGAAGAGGGATCATGTTAACCAAAAATAATAAATGAGTTTCCCCCTTTCAATGAATTCCCTACCATACTTAATCCAATCCAAACTAGCCTTTCATCAATAAGTTAACTTGCATTTTCTCCAATTAGTCTTCAAGCTCTTCTCATTGGCTGAGAAATGCACTAGAAGATAAGAGTCTATTTTGAAGATGATGGGTCATGATCCTTTCCAAAAAGAAAGATAATTAATATCTAAATAAAATTTAATGCTTCAATGTGATCTCCAATCCCCAAATCCCTTTGTTTTTATCTTTTAAACCATCTCCCACTTGCTTTCATTATGAGGATAAAGTCCTCATACATTAAATCTGACATAACCATGCTTATGTCTAATTTGAGTGGTGGTAAGCACCTACTTTGTAGAGAATGTGGCCATTGTTATAGATAAGACATTTCTTCATAATGATATATCTTCACCATTTTAATATTTGAGCATAGGTTTTACTATAGATTAAAAACCAATCTCATTTATTGGTTTTCATATAGCTATAATATCGATGAAAACCTATAGGATATATACTACCATTTCGAAAACTCTTAGTCCATATTTGATATATATAGTAAGCCCTAAAAGACCTATTTTCTCTTCTAAGCATTTTTGAAGACTAATAACTCATTATATGTACATATCTTCTTTAAATAAATAGTAGGCATAGTCATAGAATAATATTGTGACCCCAAAAGATAGACCCCATATGTTTTAAATATTTAAACCAAAGGTTAAGAGTGTGATTTAATGGAAACATAACTTCCTCATAACTATCCTGACTATACGACTATGTCTCATGTTTAATGGTGCTTGACTAAGCTATAATGGTGACATATTCCCTTTGAAACATTTCTTTAGTTCAACCTAGGTCACATGTTCGATCTCTACTTGAAGTCTCATGTATTTAGCTTTTAATATCAACCATCAATATTTATCTAGGATTCCAAAATTGTGCCATCTATAAGTTATTAATTCATTCTTAGGTTCTTATTATTATCTCTTTGACTCCTTGACCTCATGCACACTGTAGATCTCCCTTTGTATGGCTTGAATTCATACTATTGATTTACCTGACAATTCTTATGGTCACAATAGTTGGTAGATTCTCATTCATATTTGATATCCACTAACTTGTTGACATATTGCTCACTATTTATCTAATTTAGTATAATTAAATGTGCTCTATTTATCTATTTGGTCCCACTAACCTTGTCAGTTGATGCACATAATTAGATATAATTTTGGGCACATGATATCTTCCCACTTTTTAGCCACATGTTCATCTTAGGATATGATAATATTTTGACTTGATGCTCATTACTGATCTTTGATGCATGATAAAATACACTACATTGGATCTTTGGGACACACTAACATTATTGATCACCCACTCACCATTAGATTTGATCTTAGCTTCCAAGATTTGCACACTTGTCAATCACATGTTCATCCTTGGAACATTTAAATTGAAATGGTTATTAGTTGTATGCTTAATTTGACATCCCCATGCATGTCTTAATATACAAGTTTAACTTTCAAGGATTATATATTAATATAAAAAACTCATCAAGACACTAAATTTGCATAACATAATAAATTCATGAATAGCTTCATCTCCACATGATATTTTGGCCTAAGAGGCTTTCTAAGCATACTTATAAAATGCACAAGAAAACTAGTCTTTTCATTTCTCTGTGATGTGTGATGATGGTCTAGCTCCTTCAGATCACCAAATTCACACTTTAAGCCTATTTAAAGTGTTTTAAAAGATTACAAATGGCAATTGATCTTCTCTTGAAGTCTATATACTCCTACTACTATATCATTCTTTAACTAGGACTCTAATTAACTATTTAACCCATATCTAGTTAAGGCTTATTATGTGGGCCAAATTTGGCTAACATATTTTGTGACTCAATTGGGAAGCATGCCTGATATGATTGAGAACCTAGACTAGTTACCTTATCTGATCCATTAGGCATGGAGTCATAAGCTGATCTGAATTGAGTAAGGTTTTCCCTTTCTTGAAAACCCTCTCTTGAAGAAACAAGGACAAAAATAAATAAAATAAAACAAAGTTACCAAGGCACTTATTAAATGGAGACACATAATAGAAGGGAAACTAACCTAAACAAAGAAATGGAAGCTATCTTAATAAACAAATGTGCACACATGAACTTAGAGAAAAGCATTAAATCTATTCTAATATATACAATATTGTATAATAATTTACAAGCACTTCCCTCCTAGGTTATATGGGAAACTTTTAGTATAATTCAGTTCTAACAAACCAAGATGAAAAATACCTTAATTTGGAGGTACCAAAAATGGGGAACCAATCATCTTGATGGACAATCCTTTAGATGCACTCTCTAATGGATGAAATGAAACAAACATGTCTCTAGTGTAGACATACTAGTCTAAGTTTTTCAAGCTTGGTTCATGTTGAACTACATGAACACTTTCTTGATGTTTTTCATTGCCCTTAAGAAATACTTTCATGAAGACTTCATTTAGGATCTTGGGATCAATTATACTTGGTTTTAAAATACCATATTCTTCCACCTTGTCCTTGTACAAATTAGGACTAATTATGCTTAGAGTAGTATGTTCATAATGTTTTAGAGGAAGGACTTGTCTCTTAGCCTCTTTAAACTCTTTATTTATGGCATTTAACCATTTATATAACTCTTTAGGCTCTTTATTGGTATGTTCATCAAATTGCATCACTTGAGAACTTGACATGTATCCTTCATCGGCCTCACTCAAGATTTCATCTTGTTATTCAACTACAAATGAGAGTTGATTTTACCATTCAAGGTCCAAAATATCACACCTATCTTTTTCAAACTTTGATCTACATCCTTTTTATCCAACATATCAAGGCTATCCTCAACTGACACCTCATCTTGAAGTGGATGAACCTCATGCACCTTGTTCTAATCCTCTTCTTTGTCTATATAGGATGGACCTTCAATAGTCCATTTAAGGTATGCTCCATGTTTAGCTTGAGGATTATCTTCTTTAATAATTTTTGTAACATTAAGCTTCTCTATTTCACTCAAGAAATCTAAGAACAAATGCTTCCATTGATCTTCTAAATAACTTGATCTACCCTTGACCTCCATAATAGGTTAGTGAAGGTTATCCTCTTGCTTTTCATCAATCTCCTACAACTTGAAATCTAAAACATGCTCTTCCCTATAAAGTGAGATGCCCAATCATGATTTCCTCATCATAGACACTTGAATTGCCTTCTTATGGCTCACTTATGACTACAAGATTCTCCTCTATCCTTTTTAAATTAGGATCTTTCTCTAAGAGGGGGATGGTGGGACAGTGAATAATTTTACCTTACTTATAGCTTAGGAGAGTGTCCTTCAAGCTAGGTACCTTACAGGGTCTCTTTGGTGACTCTTGAGGAACTAACTCAACTAACATCTTCTCCTCCTTATTTATTATTTTATAAATATATATCCATGATGGAAATGAGTAGGGAACAAGCACCTTTTCTTCCTTTTATATGGTTATATGAGAGGGTAGTCTCACAAGTGAGGACATGACATAGCTATGGTCGAATGCGTTGGAAAAGATCGATGGTAGAATGGCTTCATGTTACTAAGTGGGAATGGGCATAGGGGTAAGAGAGGTAAAAATAATTAGATCAAGTTTGACATACTCTTTCTCCCACTTCTAAAACACTTTTTCAATGGACAATACCCACCCTTTCAATTATTTCTTCTCAGTCTACAGATAGTCACCTTCCTCAATTAGTGCCCACACATTCTAGAACTCTTTCAATAAGATCTTTATCATATACATGGAATCAATGGGGAATTATTATCCAATATTAACCCCCTCATTTATTTTCATGATTGTTATGCCTTGGTCTAGTATTTCCTCTTTAAGTTTTGATAAGGATGGACAATGACAAGGTTGACTAGGGGGTTGATTAAGAACTCTTTAAGGTTGAGCTTGAGGCTCTTGGAGGGAAGAGGACACACAACATTGATCTAAATAAGACTATTGGTATTCATAAGATACCAACACACTATCTACATTCTAAATAGTGTTTGTCATCATTACTATATCCTTATTCCTAGAATATGACCATTGTTCACCCTCACAAACTAACCATCTATTTTTGACCAATTGAGGAGCACTCTATTGATGCACATTTTATGCATACCATAACCTTAATGAGGTAGCCTCTAACATTTTATGATCTCAATGGTGGTAAAATCCACTCTAGTGCATAAGTTACAAGTATGCAGTCTTTGACAACCTATTGGTGGAATAATGGGTAGGGTACATAGGTTGTTAACAAGGTTTTTTGGATGGAGGTGTGGATTTGTAATAGAGTGAGTTCCTACATGAGTTATATGGGTGACTAGTTTTTATTGTAGAGTGGGTGGATTTGAATAGAAATTAAAATGAGGAAGGTAAGGTAGGGTGAAAAAGAAGACTCTATGGTCCTTAGGAATTACTCCATTTGCTGGTTTTTGAATAGACCTATGCTTTCTCAAACCAATATCCATTACTAAAAAAAATCACACATATGCAATTAGACATGACTAAGAAGTCTAAGGTAATAGAGATGTAGTAAGTTCACAAACCTAAAAAAAAGTTTACTCCTTTTCAGATAACTACTGCACACCCTTGATCTAAAGATTATGGTTCAGGTAAGTGAATTATCTGAGGTAGTTGTTGCATGCACATAAAAAACTACACCAAAGAAAGCATAAATACACATTTAAAAATATGGTTCACATAACTTAAATCACTTTATTTATATATTTACTTATCTCTTAATATCTATTTCACATAATAAGATCGACACATCAATCAAGAAATAGGGAATCCACTCATAACTATAACACAGTAAAGATTTATTGGATCACACAACCATAGAAATAATAATCAATTACACAGAATTAGAAAGAAAATACTCAAGACACTTTTTTGATGATCAAAATTTATTAATGCTCTATATTCCAAAATTTTATAACCCTTTCCCCACTAAGTGGGGTTATAATTATATAAACATGGGGAAGGGGGTGCTTCATCCTCCAAGTTCATGCAAGTGATTACAAGTGTCAGTTTGCCCATAATCATCTAGGAGATAAAAATAAATAATTAAATTTTCAAAGTCATGAAATGTGTAAATTCACATAAAATACAAAGATAATTCAAAACTAAATACATAGACAACTACAAAATTGTATATGCATGAGATTTAGCCTATAAAGGCTTGCTCATCTAAAGTGTCACATGCATTTTGATGGGAGTGGAAGTGGAAGTGGCCATTGAAGTTGTAGTTACACCTCTAGAAGCTTGCCTTTTATTCACCTTATTATCCTCATAAACATTTTTGGCTACTATATGATACTTTCCTATGATGTCCAAATTTAGTAGTAAAGGCTAATGAATTATATTTGTCTATCCAAAGATCTTGGCATGCTCATCCTTGGTTGTTTAAAATTTATTCCTAAAGATATCCACTTCACTGACCTTATTTTGATCCTTATTTAATTCCAATTCTATTTATTTAATTGATAAACCTTGCAATCTCTATTTGAATTGATTAGCTTCCCTCTAGATAAGCTTATCAAAATTGAGCCTACTAACTAGCTTATGAATAGAGTATTTTACCTTTGATAACTTTAGCTCATGAAAAATCTATAGGACTTAACCCTCAAATGATTGGTATTTGGGGACTAAAGCCCCAAAATTTTGTGACCAATATTTTTCCTCTTCCTGCCTAATGACTATTAGGTTCAAGGCATTGGATGCCTCTAGTGTAGTCATTAAATCAAGATGTCTATAGAGTAAGTTACCTATGTAGGCCACTAGAATTAATGGTGATATATCTCTCAGGGAGTTGTAAAATAGATTAGTTTGTCTCACATGTGGGGTTATATTATCCTTCATAAACTCCATAGCTTCCAATGTGTTATAATATTTTGAGGCTACATCCTAGACTTTAGCCTCAATTTTAGTCAATATGCATACCATTTTGGATTTTTCTTTGATATTTTCCACTTCCCTCTCCAACACCTAAACTTTTGCTTCTTTCTCTTTATGATCTAGCTCTCTACCATGGTGAATGGCAACCATAACATCCTTATGCACATAGGTTGGGTCTACTATATTTTATTCATATAAGGGTTACCCTAGCTACCTATTTTGCTTTTTAATATGGGAGAAAACCTCTTGCATTTAATCTAAGATGATTTGGGTTCACATGTCATTTTATAGATACAAATGAGAAGGTCAAACAATGTAGAGATAGATGGGTGTTCTGTGATCTTAAAGTTTGGTATTTGGGAAGCCTTACTCCTCAAGTCCAATACCTATGTAAGAATGTCAAGTTGAGATACATCAAATGTTTTAGTAATAACCTCTACTTAAATTTCCTATTAGATTTCCTACTACTTCCTAGAGACCTTGTTGAGGACATCTAAGAGGGAAGGCCATATTATTTTAGACCAATCCACCCTTCCAAACTAGGGGAGTGGATGGACTATGATTATTTGAGGCTTGGATTTCTTACCCTATCCAGTGGTTATCACACTAGTCTCCTCTATATAAGTGGTGGTTGGAAGTGGAAGGGTGATTTGGGTGGATTGAACATTGATTTGAGAGGTGTCCAAAGATATTTTCACCTTCTTAGACACATTATTTTTCTTGAGGTATCTAATTATGGAGGTGCCAATAAGAATATGAGGTATTGGTGGGGTGAATGGGATGGAAGTGGAGATAGAAGGACCAATAGTGGTAGTGGAGGTGGAAGGAATGGATGAAGGGACTTCCATAGAGACACCCTGATAAAAAATGCATATAGAAAACAAATAAAAACTTTCAAAATATTGAGTACCTTA
This sequence comes from Torreya grandis, assembly GCA_037957365.1. Classification (NCBI taxonomy): domain Eukaryota; kingdom Viridiplantae; phylum Streptophyta; class Pinopsida; order Cupressales; family Taxaceae; genus Torreya; species Torreya grandis. Next base: position 235,140 of record JARHVA010007409.1, read on the forward strand.
AAGGGAGAGATCCATTGGTTATTCTTGAAGAATTATAGCCTTGGCTATTTCTAGCGTGTATCCCTCATAAAATTCAAACTCAATGTATTTAATCACCACATCTCCCCTATTCAGTTCTAAACATGGAGGCTAAGTGGATAAGCCCTATAATGCCTTTGTTGTGGGACTACATGTGGGAGTCCTAGGCTTTATTTTGTAGACCAAAAGAGTCTTTGCCTAAGTGGGAGAGTAAAAATTTGATAATTCCATAGTAGTTGTAACCCTAATAGATTTAATAATTGGCCCTTAGGTAGAACTTATAGTATACTCCTCCCATGTCCTTCCTCATTAGAGTTGAGACTTATGGTGTCTCCTTCCTATTCTCCCCTAGTTTTACTAAGCTTGGGCATCCTAGGCATTCCTTTATTTCCTTTAACTTTGAAGGGGATAGTTACTAGGAGGAGTCAACCTAGTCCTTTAGTTTCTTTAAGGACCTACCTCTCCAAAAATATGAATGTTTCCACCCCCTAAAAAGTGCCATCCTACTATCTAATTTCTTAGTGGAAATAAAAGGCACACATTGAATCATCCTCAAATGATCCTTTAATAATCCAAAAAGTTGAGCTTATTACAAAACCTCCTCATCTGAATAAGCATTCAGAAAAACAAAATCATAGTCATAGGGTTGGTCACTATATGGGATGTTAAACCCATGGATATGTTTCTAGATCCATGCATGGGGATCCTAGTCCCTGTGTAGAAGTTTAGGAAAAGGATAGCTCTTACATTTGTCACCTATGTTTCCAAGATGCTTTTTCATTATATATTTCATTCTGCCAATGGTGATCAAATGGCCAAAATATAAGGCTTTCTTTTTTCTTGCCAAATATTCCTCTACACTCTTCCATAATTAGAAGGTAATATCTTGTTTAGATAACTTATATGGAATAAACCTTGGTAGACATATGGGGTCAACCTTATTACCCCATAGCATGATAATAGTAAAATCAAGGTAGATAAATAAATCTCCCTTTCTAGCTAGGTTATTTACTATATTATACCTAATCTGAGGCATAGGTAATCCATGAATAGCTTGCCAAATCTAACGATAAACATCCTTGGAGATTCTAACCATATGTTTTTTAATAGAAATAGATATGCATAAACTAATAGTAATCACAAATATTTTTATTTATGTAGTTCATGGCTAGAGACCATAATGTACTAAGGTCTCTGTAACATGTTCCCATTATGGCATCTAATAGATAAAACATCATGAAGAAACCCCTAGTGGGTGTAGGATGCTTGTCTTTATGGATAATCTGCTCCCTTATCCATTAGCTTGTGATCTCACTGAGGGCATAAGCAACATCATGTATGAGAACATATAAAATAATAGTACTCAATCTAAATTGACAAGATGGATGCTAAGCATATTGTATAATCTATTGAGGAGTGTCGTATTGATGTGGATTCCCATCTTAAATCTATTAATTAGGATAGCCCCTTTTAGATTATTTTCTTTCCAAGTGACACTTTGGTCTAGGAGGAGCCACGATGATATCACCTTTTACAATAAGGTATCTATATTAAATTACACTAGTGTTTTCTTATTGAAGTAGACATCATAGATGTTCAATGATAAATACCTCTAAAAATATACCCTTGAGATGCAAGTAACCACTCTAGTGATGTTTGAGTGATGAAATAACATGTCTTGTGATATTTTTATATTGAAGAATAAATCTCGCAAGAGGTTTATATAGGGTATCACTCTTGGTTTTGTAGTAGTAAAGTGTAATCTTTGTCATCTATAAGCTAATAATGCCTTCATAAATAATCAGTCTACCAAAGTCATATCATTTCCAATGAAAAAAATTCCACTAAATCAATAACATCCCACAACGTTGAGTAATTCTTGTAATTGTATCCAAACAAGGTGGCATCAAAGACTATATCAGTGACTTTTGTTGGATCTTTGATCAAGTATGGATATGGTATATTAGCACCTAAGAATGTTTTGGATGTAGATGCAATAGTTGTATACTTCACGCTTCTATCTTACTCAATGTGTTACATGCTATATATACCTATATGGCAATGCAAATTACTTAGGTCTAACTTGATTGTTGTTCACTATATACTCTCAAGGTAGAAACTAGGGCTTTTTCTTACTAAAAGATAATATAAGACTTTAAATATAAGATATTTCAAATGCAAATGACAACTTTCATTTATAGTGGATTTCTTATATAGAATCTAACATTGAATACCATTTTGTGTGACATAAATTTGCAATGTTTACTTTAGGATTTCATTTCACATATAGTTCAAATTTATTAATTTATGTTGGTGGAGACCTTTAAAAGATCAATAAGAAGTATTTTTATATTATATTGGCTAAGTATAATGAGACTTAGTACTAAAATGCTTTTAGGATGTACACTAAAAAATGATTTTGGACCCATATTTGTAGACTAATTCTTTTAGGGAATTTGTTTTGAATAAAGTGTTTGCGATAGTCTCTCTGAAAGATTCATCTAAGCAAAAGTCCTAAATTAATTCTTCTGGAGGGATATTTCAATGGCCTATAGGGCACTTTAAATTTCCCCAAAGGGTAATTTTAATCTAAAGGGTTGACTTCATAGGGTATTTTGTTTATGAAAATATTCCCAAAGGGTCTAATTTGCAAATTTTGAAAGGCACTTATGAAATTCCTAAAGGGTATTCTTGTATGGCTAAGGGTCATTTCAAAAATCCTGAAGGGTATAATTCTTCCAAATAAAATGTCTAAAGGATTTGGCTAAGGAAAAAAAGGTTCAAGACAAAAGTCCTGAAGAGCAAGTGACCACTTCAAAAGGGTTGAAAGGTCACTTTCAAATTATCTAAAGGGTTAGTTTAGGAAGTTTGAAGGGTATGTGCCATTGGGGGAATTAATTTAGGCTTTTTACATCAGACAAAATGTCTGAAATAAAATTTTTGAAGGGCATGGTCTGTGGCAAAGGTACAAGAAAAAATTCTTGAAGTAATGTCCATGGCAAAAAGTTCATTCATGAAGGCTGAAGGGCACTTTGTAGGGAAAAAAGGTTAAAAGACATATCTCAAAGGATAATTCCTATAGGGTATAATGTTCAAAAAGAAAGTTCTAAATGGTAAATCACATAAAACTTGAAGGGTATGTTCCCTAAAATAAGTGGTCAAAAGGGTGTAAGTGGTTGATTTTGGGGAGGCTAAAGGGCTAGTTTGAAGGGTTCCAAAGGGTAGGTGGAAGGAAACCAAAGGTTCTATTTTAGGGGAAAAGTTCTCTTGAAGGGTCTAGTATAAAAAGGTTGAAGGGTGCTTCTGAAATTCCTTGAAGGGTACACTAATAAAACTAAGGGTCATTTAAAAAATCATAAAGGGTAATTTTGGATCAAAGGTATAATCCATCAAGGAATTCATTTTAAGGAATGTATATGTAGTCCAAAATTCCTTAAGGCAAAGAGTCTGTAGGCTGAATTCTTTTAGGAGAATTATTTCAGACAAAAAGTCTACAAAAAATTATCTAAAAAAAATAAGGCTTCTCAAACAATAATCTTGAAGGAAAATAGGGCCAAAAATTTCCTAAGACATAACATCTAAAAATATAATTTTTCATGAAGGCTGAAAAAATTAACCTAAAGACTTTAAAGTCAAAGAATTCATCTACAATACATAAATTAGTCTCATAAACACAATGCCAATATTGTCCAACCAAAAAAGCTAAATGTCTTAGATTCCAAAATTTTGCATAAACATATGAAAAATGAATCCCCATTAAGAACACATTTTGAAAAAAAGTGGGTCCCCATTTCCTTCTAGGGAAAAAAGGGGGGTGTTGGGTACAAAAAATGGTGACTTATAGGGGGAATAATCTTGAGTATTCATGAACCTAGAACTCCAGTCCATAATATTTAGATCAATATTTGAGTATGTCATAAAAAAATATGCTCAAATCATAAACATCAAAGAGAGTCTTGAGTCAATTCACATAACATACTTTCCTTCTAAATCCCTAGATCTCTGTGCGTGAGAGTGTTATTGATTTAGCCCCTGTTGTGATGAGTTTTCTAAAAAGTTTTGATGTAGCTAAAGGTTTCATTCTATTATCTATTAAATATAATTAAATCAAGGGAAGTTTAGGCATTAATCAAATGCTATCTAGGCATCCATAACCCATAAAAAGATACCTTAATTTCCTTTTTCACTCCCTCCATGGTCTATTCACAATCATAATGCATGGTACATTGAATTTATTTCATCATGTGATCTCTTTTAATTTTTTATTTTAATTTTATTTTACTCTTTTGAACTCATTCATTCTTTTCTTTCTCTCTCTTTTATTTTCTTAAGTTTATATTAGTGGAAAAGAGAGAGGAGGAAACCCCAGTGAGCTAGTATAATTAGAAAACAAATCAATACTAGAACATCCATTACAGCCAAATCTAGACCCACAATCATCACTTCCAATAATTTTTTAACATTATGAGTGCATTTTATCTAGTAAAATAAGAAAAATTTCTTAAATTTGTATGAAGTATCCCATGAACAACTTCTATATGCTTAATAAAAGTATTTAATTATGACATAATATAAACTAATCATATGATCACTTCCCTTCATTCTAAATCCTTAAGACACAAAAATACATATAATCTATAAACTAGCCCAAAAATGTATCAAAATTACCTTTCCCCCTCTTTACAAGTCTCACACTTGGTTGTTTTGGATTTTAGTTTTGGTAATAGCTAGAGTAAACACAACTTAAAACACCAAAGAAGAAAACAAAGATGACTAATCTAGAAAGCAAGAAAATACTCTATAACGCACTGAAATCTAACATAAGAAAACTAAAGTACTAAAATATAGCATAAATAAACCAGAAAGCATTGAAAATATATTCTAGAAATCATGGAAATTTAATCTAATCATATGTATAAACTTATCTAAATCCTCTCAATCTATAATATCCACAGATGGAACAACTCTAAAGTAATGTTTCAGGAACCATCCATTAACTAGATATGTAAGCTCATTGCCCTAGAGATATTTTTAAAAAACATGTTATTGCCAATGATTTATAAAATATGATATGGTTCAATCCATAATGTATAAAACTTGTCATGTTGTCTTTTATTTTCATGGTATTTATCCCATAATAACACTAGATCTAAAATTTTGAATGCTTTGACTTTTGCTCTTTTATCAAGCCACCTTTTAACAACATTTTTATATTTGTTAAATGTTTACAAAGCTTCAATCCTTGAATCATCCATTTCTATTATATCTAACAATCAAGATTCTATGTTTTAATTTGGTTCCATGTAATCATGTATGAGCTAATAAGTGGGTAGTTTCAATGTGATGGGAAAAACTAGTCTACATCCATACACCAATAGGTAAGGTGAAGCTTTTAGGATTTGCTTGTATTTCATGTGGTCTACCCAAATAGCATACTTTAGTAGATTGTGTTAGTCTTTAAGCTTGTCCCTTATTGACTTTTGATGACCTTAATCATATTTTTATTCATTGACTAAGGTAATCTATTCCCCTGAGGGTAGTGGTTAGAAGCTAACCTAATTATTATCTAATTATCATGTGCCCACTCCATGAACTCTATTGATATAAATTTTGGTCCATTATCACATACCAAAGAGATGGGTGTGATGAATCTAGTCATAATGTACTCCTCTAAAAAGTGAATCACATCTTGTGCTCTATTATTCTTTGTGGTAACTAATTTCATCCATCTAGTAGAATAATTTATAGCTATAAGCAAAAATTTATGGCCTGTTAAGGAGTTTGGGTTAATTACACCAATAAAATCTAAACCTCATTGTGCAAAGGGATTTCCTTTGATGATTGGATATAGAGGCATTATCACATGTACTTCTCTTTTTGTTAACACTTAGCATTCATGGTAATTCCTAATGTGCATATGAGCATCCTTGAAAATAATTAGCTAATAGTATCTATAGAGTAAAAATACCCTACGTTTCATTCTGATTTTTAGTGGTGCATGATCCAGATCACTATCCCCGCATAATTTATTTTGAGATGGAAAAGTTTTGAAATAGAGCACAGGCTCTATTTTCCTTTTGATTCATTTTTGTCTAAGTGTCAAAATCAAGTGAAAGCTGACAAGTGTCATCATCTAAGGCACCTTTCATATTTTATATGAGTTGGTCAGAATGTGCCATGTATCTCATAGAGACTCAATGGAACATGCCAAGTGTCAGCATCTACAATTTCATATTGGCACCCACATTTCATCTCTTTTTAGTGAAAGGTTTTAACAAGCTAAGTATCAGGATCAAGTAGAAAGTGCCAAGTGGTAGTCGTAGAAGGTCTCAATTTTGCTTTTCTAAAAGTGATGAAAGATGCCACGTACCCCAGAAAAATAGAGTGAAAGCTACCACATGTCATGATTTGAATTATCTTCATTTTTTCTTCACTAATATATAAAAAACTATCGTGGGTCTTAAGTGTTATTTCTAAAGCACGTGGAAGCCACCAAGTGTCACTGTCCTTGTAAGTATGAAATGAGACCCATTTATTTCTATGGTATAAATAGAGTAAATTAGAGACTGCCATGTGTCATATTTCACAAATTTTTAAAAAGGTAGCTAAGAAAAACAGAGATTGCCATGTGTCCTTTAATGAAGCAATAGAGATTGACACTTGTCCCTGTGTCCCTTTTAAAGTTACTTAGGTAAGAAATGTTGTGGGTCTTATTTTTATTTTAAGCTATTGAATTTTTGAGGAAGCAGATTGCGACAAGTGTCAAAGGTGGAACACTCCTGAGCAAAGACACAAAAGAGTATAAGTTATGCAAAAAGTGCCACGTATCTTTGATAGGTGCTATGGAACATGCCAAGTGTCATCCTTCGGTGTCTCCTAAAGTAATAAGAAGGTTTTCAAGAAATTGGCTAAAAGTTACCTAGCATTTAAGAGAAGAGAGCATCCTGTAATCTATTTCAGCCAATGAATTGCTAGAAGATAACGCATTTTAGAATCTATAAAATATCTTCTGTTAGACACTTCCAGTCTGCTTAGATATTAGTTGGGCCATTAGATTGGGATTAAACAGATGATCTGGAGTGAATCTAAGGCTATAAATAAGGGTGTAGAGATCACTAGAGAGGGGGATTAGATATCAAAGAGAATTTTAAGAGAGAATTATTGTAAAGAATTTAGACATTCTAGAGCTGTGACTAGTAATATCATTTTTTTTATTCTATCTTCTTAAGTTGGAAGTTTTATGTAACTATGCATGTTTATGTGCCTCTTATGTGACTGGAGAATTAATGAGAAGACTGAATCCTATGCCTTTGTTGATATTTTCTATGCCATTTGCAAAAGTAGTCTAGGCTATGTTGTCAAGAGTTTAGACTTTCTAGAGCTGTGAATAGGAATGTCATTTGCCTTTGTCTCATTTTCTTGAGTTGAAAAGTTTATATAACTGTGCATGTTTCTATCCCTCTTATGTGACTGGAAAATTCAAATAAGAAGATTGAACCTTGTGCCTTTGTTGACATTTTTTATATCACTACAAAAGTAATCTATGCTATGAGCCTTTGTTTCTATTGTTTCCATCTTTTACATTCATCATGCACTTGTTTGCTCTTAAATGTAAATGAAGCTTACATATAGTCTCACTATGCTTAGGATTAAGGTCGAATTGCATTTAGGTGCATCACCATAGTTAGAGTTTATTTCTTTCATTTGTGTTTCTATTAAAATTCTTGTCCCTTTTCCCAGTATACACTCGATATAAAGAATAACCAGCTTCTCAAAAATTTGGAGGTTATTTCAAGTTGTAAGTCCCACATCTTGAAACTTCCCATTGTTGGTGTTTAGAACAAGCATAATTTTAAATCATTAATAATTTTTGGCACGCTCGGTGGGACCAATCTTTAAGTTTCTTTCAAGATCATATGAACTAGAGAGATACAAGGAGTCATAGTTATGGACCAGTAAGCAGATCACAATCTGCTACAAATCTAGGTATTCTTTTGCCACCTTTGGTAACTAGTCCAAGAAGAAGAGTCAACTAGTTTGTACCAATACCAAGAGCAAATATGGGAGCCCCTATACCCCCAAGAAATTATGAAAGTTGGAACACTAATAGTCCCTTGATTCTCCCAATACCACTAGCCACTTGGGACCCTATCCTAGTGAATGCCCTAAAAGCTCTACCCAAATTTAGTGGGCAAGACTTTAAAACACCTGAGGAACATCTTCAACATGTATTAGATGTTTGTGCTATACATGTCACACAACAAAATGTGGCCATAAGATTATTATTAGCTTATTTTAAAGGGAAGGCTATAGAATGGTATCAATCTTTGACCCCAAATACCATATCTAGATGGGATCAGCTCAGAGATATTTTATTTAAAATATTTGAAGAGAAGGGTGATAAGTCATCTTTATTACATCAATTAATTACCATTCAAAGGGCACCATAATAAGCCATGAATGACTTTAATTCTAGATTTCAAAAGACTTAGGAAAGAATCCTTGTTATAGTTAGACTATTACCAAGTATGGCTATAGGATTTTATCTTAAGGCTTTGAATTTAGATATATTTGTTATGATTCAGTCACTTGGAGGACACACTTTGCCTAAGGCTTATGACTATGTGGTCAGAGCTAAGAATAATTTTATAGATACTAGAAAGTTACCCCCAAGGCCTCCCATGCCCATGTTCCCACAAATTTCCTTACCATTACCTCAAGAATCCCCTAAATCTATAGCTCCACTTGTGTCTATGTACACCTATCCTCAAACACCTGCTAAAGAAATTGCCCCCACTCAGTCATCTGAGCTAGATGATATCAAGAATACATTGAGGACATTTTATAATGAGCTAATTGATGTAAAAAGACATCAGAATACTTTCCCTAGGCATCCATATCAAGGCTATCAAGGAAAAAGATTTTCATCTTAGCCAAACCAATATCAAGGTCCTCCAAGGAAAAATAACCCTTAGCTAGCAAACCAATTAGTTACAGTCCCTACACCCTCACAAACTATTCCTCCCAATTCAAATAGGGAGATTGTTCCAAGGCAAAATAACTATGTGGATAACACTAATGCCTGGTGTTTCCCTTGCAATAATGCTCATACACCTAGAGATTGTCCTATGGGTAATCTACAACAAAAGGTGGTAGAGCAAAGAAGAATGGATGGTTAGTTTGTAAGTTCCAATGACAATCAAACCTATCAATCTTCTGATATGTAGAATTCAATCTTAATGGCTTAGATGCAAGGGATGTCTTTACAACAAGAGGAAGAAATAACCTCAGAATATGCTTTGTTCTCATGGGTTGAAGATGAAGAATTAGTATTTTGAATGAAGCTTCTATTTCCAAGAAACCAGTGGTGCAATTAGACTACTGTACTAGATTAAAGAGAATAATACTAGAATAGCTTGAAGTTGTAAACAATGAAGTTATGAAGAATCCTTCATTTCAATGTCATCAACACACAACTGTTAGACAAGAAATGCTTCAGCCAGTGTAAAATCAAGATGTTCCTGAACAAGCATAAAGAAAGACAAGATATCCTAATCTTCCAAGAATTAAAAATTTTAGACCAATGAATGTGGTGGATAAACTGAAGATGACCCCAACACAAGTATCAATTTGGGACATATTAGCTATTCCTAAACAAAGGACACTGTTACAAGAAGCTCTTCAAAATCAAGCAATGCCCAAATATACTGAAGGACCTTCTAATAAAAGAAAGCTCAAAGACACAGTTCATCCATAGATAACAACCTTAGTGAACAATGCATCAGAGGTAAGCAAATCCAAACTAGATTCCTTCTATTTTACTAAGGTGATTGGAATAAGCATAATCAAGAAAAAGAAAATAAATAGTTGTTAACTATGACGCATAGTGACCCATATGAAAATTATAATTCTACTAGTTTGGGCACTTATGTTATTTTTGATGAGGACCATGAAATCCCAAACTTTTTAAGTGAAGAAACACCAATTACTCAAGGATTTGAAAAAGTTTTAGAAATTTGGACTTTAAATTTTGATGGGGCTAGAAGTAAAAATTGTACTAGAGTAGGAATTTGTCTTACTGCTCCAAATGGTGAAAAAATTTTAAGGGCTATCCATTTTCAATTTGTTTGCACTAATAATGATGCTGAGTATGAATCTTTAGTACATGGGCTCCTATTAGCCAAGAAAAAGGGAATAAAGAATCTAATAGTAAAAGGAGATTTAGAATTAGTAGTAAAGCAAATTAGAGAAAAGGCAATAGCAAAGAATGTTAGGATGAAATTCTATAAGCATAGAATTTGGGACATAATATAATATTTTGAAGCTTTTAATATTGAATTAGTCTCCAGGGTTCAAAATTTTGAAGCTGATAGGATGGCACAGATTGGTTCGCAGTTTGATCTAGTAACTGGCCTATTAGTTAACAATGGGTCAATAAAGGTTATAGTAAGGCCAAATATCCCAGATAATGATGAGAATTGGCAAGTGTTTGAGAATGATTTTCAAGTACTCTCATTCTTCCAACAATCAAGGTAATTTGCCAATCAATTGCAACCAAAGATTGAAGAGGCATATGTGGATCAAATTATATAATTAAAGAATAATAAGCTTCCCAAAGCTTTAATCACTTTAGAAAGCTTTTTTGATCCAAAAGATGTAACCCTAGAGAAGAAAAGTTTCCAAGAAAACAAAGTAGATTATTATAAAATAGAGGTGAGTGAAGGAAAAAATTTAAAAGTTGGAAATTTTACAACTCAAGAAGAAAAGGAAAGGCTAATTGAATTATGAAAAAAATATGATAGAGTCATAGCCTAGAGCTATGAAGATCTTCATGGATATAATAGAGACATCATTCAGCACATAATAGAACTGACTGAAGGATCTAAGCCTATCAGACAAAAATAGAGGCCAGTGAATCCAAGGATTGAGCCTCTAATGGTGGATGAGATGTTGAAACTTTTAGATTCTAAAGTAATTTTTCCAATCAAACACTCAACCTGGGTATCAAATCTGATACCAGTTAGGAAAAATATTGGTGATATAAGACTTTGTGTAGATTTCAAAGATCTAAACAAAGCATCTTTGAAGGATCATTATCCCTTGCCATCCATGGAACAATTCTACAAATTGTGGCTGGATCAGAGAGATTCTCTTTGTTAGATGGTTTTTATGGATACAATCGAATTTGGCTGGCTAAAGAAGACCAATACAAGGCTACTTTTACTACCAAATGGGGAACATTTACATATGCTAAGATGTCATTTGGCCTATCAAATGCTGGTGCCACTTTTTAGAGAGCTATGGATGTTGCATTTGAGGAACTGATAAATAAAATCATCTTGATTTATCTTGATGATCTTACTATTTTTTAAAAGAATGCTACTGATCATTTTGATCATTTAGAAGCTATGTTTAAAAAATGTCAAGAATTTGGAATATCCTTGAATCCTAAGAAATTTATCTTTGTTGTCCCTCAAGGCAAATTATTGGGACATATAATATCTAAAGAAGGAGTTTCCATAGACCCAAAAAGAGTGGCAGCTATAATGAACTTACCTCTTCCAGTAAATAAGAAAGCAATTCAATCTTTCTTGGGAAAGATAAATTTCATCAGTTAGTTCATATCTAACTTTGCAGGCTTAGTAAGACTAGTGACACTTTTGCTGAAAAAAGACCTAATTTTAAAGTGGACTACGAAAGGAAGGCAAGCCTTTGAAGAGGTTAAGAAAGCTATCTCAACATTTCCAGTACTTAGAAACCCAAATTTTTCTAAGCCTTTTGTAATGTATGTATATGGAGGAGAGCTCAGTATTGTTGCTGTTCTAACATAGAAGGATGATAAACATGAGGGAGAGCATCCAATAGCCTTTTTCTCAAGGATTCTTAGGGAATATGAAACCAGATATAACTTTGTGGAAAAACAAGCATATGCTATGGTAAAATATCTCAAAAAGTTTAGGCATATAGTATTAGGAAGTAAAATTTTGATACTTGTAGCACATCCAAGTGTCAGAGAATACATCATGGAGGGGAAAATTTCTAAAAAAAGAGCAAACTAGATAAATAAGATCCTTGAATATGATGTAGAAGTCAAACCCACTAAATTAGTTAGAGGTAGGGGTTTGTGTCAATATATGACTCAAGAGCTTGAAAAGATGATATTTGAAGAGACAAATTCAGGAACAGAAGAAGAAATTGTATTGAGAATACAAGAAGTTGATCAGGAATCCTGGGTTACAAATAGGATTCATTTTATTAAAAATGGGATTTAATCAAGAGAACTCCCTCAAAATAAGAGAAGATACTATAGGATGCAAGGAGTTCATTTTGTTTTTAATTGAGTAGGTTCTTTTAAGAAGAAATTCTAATGGAAAATTGTTAAGATGTGTAGAAAAAAATGAGGCTAAGAAAATATTACATGAAATGCATCATGGAGTATCAGGTGGACATTTTTTTGCAAAGACCACAGCTATAAAAATAAGTGAAACAGGTTATTTTTGGCCTACTTTATTTACAGATTGTTATTATCTAGTTTAAAATTTTAAATCTTGTCAATATTATGTGGGAATGAGAAGGAATGCAACAATGCCTCTTAGTCCTATAATTGTGGATGAACCTTTTTCCCAATGGGGTCTTGACTTCATTGGAATGATAAAGCTTGTATCTAGTATGGGTCACAAATGGATCTTGATAGCCACAGATTATTTCACCAAATGGATTGAGGCAGTGCCACTCAAGGAAGCAACAAAAAATGTGATCCTAAATTTTGTAGGGAGTATCACTACTCATTTTGGGGCTCTTCACACCATAATTTCAGATAATGCTAAAGCATTTTTAGGGTCCAAAGTATCTAACTTTGCATTAAAGCATGGAATATATCTAAAAACTTTTAATTATTACCCTCAAGGTAATGGTTTGATAGAATCAACTAATAAGAACCTGATTAGACTCATCAAAAGAATAGGGGCTGATCATCACAAGGAATCGCATAAAGTGCTTAATTTAACACTGTGGGCTGATAGAATTATGCCTAAATAGGTGATCAAAATGTCCCCATATGAAATGGTACATGGGAAACCTACTGTAATTCCCCTAAACTTGGAGATTCCTACTCTCTAGCTGATCAAATAGATTGAAATTAAAGAAAATGGCCCCATGCAGGTCAAATTAGCAGAACTTCTAGAAGTTCAAGAAAAGAGGGATACAAGACATGATTCATTGATAAAGCATCAAATCATAATTAAAGACTATTTTGATAAAAGGACTTCAAATACCCATTTTGAAACAGGCTCAATTGTTTTGAAATGGGATGTAAGAGCCACCAAACCAGGTCAACACGCTAAGTTTGAAGCATTATGGACTGGTCCTCACAAAATTCAAGTGTGTAAATAGAAAAATTTGTTTGAACTAAAAATGATGGAAGGTGAACCTGAAGAGACTTCTGTAAATGGAATCTATTTGAAACATTTTAGTTAAAACTATGTTTTCTAGTAATTTCAGATCATGTGAGAGTTGTAGATTCTTTTTGAGCAGGCTCGAAAGTCCTTAGGGTCACCAATAACTATAGAGTAAAAAATACTCTATGTTTCATTCTAATTTTCAATAGTGCATGATCCATATCACTGTCCTCGCATAATTTGGTTTGAGATGGTGAAGTTTTGATATAGAGCATGGGCTCTATTTTCCTTTTGATTCATTTTTATCTAAGTGTCAAAATCAAGCAGAAGTTGACAAGTGTCATCATCTGAGGCACCTTTAATATTTTATATGAGTTAGTTAGAATGTGCCACATATCTCATAGTAACTTAGTAGAACGTGCCAAGTGTCAACATTTGTGGTTTCATATCGGAACCCGTATTTCATCTCTTTTCAATGAAAGGTTTTAACAAGCTAAGTATTAGGATCAAGTAGAAATCACTAAGTGGCAGTCACAGAAGACCTCAATTTTGCTTTTCTAAAAGTGATGAAGGATGCCACGTACCCCAACAAAAGAGAGCAGAAGCCACCATGTGTCATGATCTGAATTATCTTCAGTTTTGCTTCACTAATATATCAAAAACTATGGTGGGTCTTAAGTGTTGTTTTTGAAGTAAGCAGAAGCTGCCAGGTGTCATTGTCCATGTAAATATGTAATGAGACCCATTTGTTTCTATGGTATAAATAGATTAAATTAGAGACTACCATGTGTCATCTTCTACAAGTTTCTAAAAAGGTAGCTAAGTAAAGCAGATATTGCCATGTGTCCTTTAATGAAGTAGCAGAGATTGACACCTATCCTTGTGTCCCTTTTAAAGTTACTCAAGTAAGAAATGATGTGGGTCTTATTTCTCTTTTAAGCTATTGAAGTTTTGAGGAAGTAGATTGTGACAAGTGTCAAAGGATAAACACTCCTGAGCAATGACACAAAAGAGTATAAGTTACATAAAAAGTGCCACGTGTCTTTGATAGGTGCTGTAGAACACACCAAGTGTCATCCTCTGATGTCTCCTAAAGTAATAAGAAGGTTTTCAAGAAATTGGCTAAGTGTTACCTAGTGTTTAAGAGAAGGGAGTGTCCTGTAATCTATTTTAGCCAATGAATTGCTAGAAGACAAAGCATTTTAGAATCTATAAAATATCTTCTGTTAAACACTTCCAGTTTGGTTAGATTTTAGTTGGGCCATTAGATTGGGAACAAACAAACAATCTGGAGTGAATCCAAGGCTATAAAGAAGGGTGTAGAGATCACCACAAAGGGGGATCATATATCAGAGAGAATTTTAAGAGAGAATTATTGTAAAGAGTTTAGACTTTCTAGAGCTGTGACTAGTAATATCATTTGTTTTTGTTCTATCTTCTTAAGTTGGAAGGTTTATGTAACTGTGTGTGTTTCTGTGCCTCCTATGTGACTGTAGAATTAATGAGAAGGTTGAATCCTATGCCTTTGTTTATATTTTCTATGTCATTTGCAAAAGTGGTCTAGGTTGTGTTGTCAAGAGTTTAGACTTTCTAGAGCTGTGAATAGGAATGTCATTTGCCTTTGTCTCATTTTCTTGAGTTGAAAGGTTTATATAACTATGCATGTTTCTATGCCTCTTATGTGACTAGAAAATTCAAACAAGAAGATTGAACCCTATGCCTTTGTTGACATTTTCTGTATCACTGCAAAAGTAGTCTATGCTGTGAGCCTTTGTTTCTATTGTTTCCATCTTTCACATTGATCTTGCACTTGTTTCCTCTTAAATGTAACTGAATCTTACATATAGTCTCACTATGCTCAGGATTAAGGTTGAATTACATTCAGGTGGATCACCATAGTTAGAGTTTATTTCTTGCATTTCTTTTTTTTTTTAAATTCCTATCCCTTTTCCCAATATACACTCGTTATAAAGAAGAACCAGCTTGTCAAAAATTTAGATGTTATTTCAAGTCACAAGTCCCACATCTTGAAACTTCCCATTGTTGGTGTTTAAAACAAGTGCAATTTTAAATCATCAATAGTATCCTAAACTCAAAATTTTATGGGTTATGGTATTCCTAGCAGGGTGACCACTGCCTATCTTTTGATGTGAGTTTTTTAGAATTTATCTAGCCTCCTTTGCAAACACACATCTAAGATAAATTACTTCATAGTTTCTTATATATAAGATTCCTTTATTGATCATGAAATGAGTAGCTCTAACCTTCAAGGCTCTCCTTCTTTCCATACTAAGCTCTAGGGGGTAAGTTCCTATAATTAAATACTGAATTATATCAATGTACCATTCCCCTTTAGAAACTTTTGTTATACATACATATTCAATGGTGATTCAAGGATTTAACTCAATCATGCACTAAAAATGACTTGTCCTCTGATGATCATTATAGGCCTAATCTCTATGTCAAACTCTTAGAGCTTAGCCATCCATTTGCCTTGACATTCTCCCAACTCATTCTATGATAATGTAAAATGGTGATGGTTTTATTCCTCAAGATATAATGTCAAAATTTATTTACTACCTTGACCAAAGTGAAAATATTATTTTAGATCATCTAATACTTGAGCTTTATATCCTTTAGATTTGTGCTCATGAAGGCAATCAGATGCTTAGTTTTATCCTTCTTTTATGTGATAATGACAACAATAGTGTGTTCTAAGGTAAATGAGTACTGATATAAATCCTTTGTGAAGTTTGGACTAATCAATATTAGAGCTTGAGATATGGCATATTTTATATCTTGGAAGGAATTTTTAACTTCAACTATCCTTTCCATTTTAGCATCCTACTTTAGCATAACATTTAGGAGCTTGATTATTTTTGTGAACCCTGAGATAAACTTATTGATGAAGTTGATTTTACTAAAAAATGACTTAAGTTCCTTCTTACTATCTAGTTTTTTATCTTTGAGATTGCCTTGATTCTTTCTAGATCAATGGTGATCCCATATTT
The DNA here is from genome assembly GCA_037957365.1 of Torreya grandis. Lineage (NCBI taxonomy): Eukaryota > Viridiplantae > Streptophyta > Pinopsida > Cupressales > Taxaceae > Torreya > Torreya grandis. The sequence goes on from JARHVA010007409.1 coordinate 251,566, forward strand.
TATGATAACTTGTGCTAAGAGTTTTCCCTTAGTAACTCTGAATATACTCTTATTTGGATTTAAAGAAATCCCAAACTTATTTCATCATTCAAATATAGTCTATAGGTGAGTTATGTGATCCTATATATTATTTAAAAACACTATGAGGTAATCTATATAGATAATTACACATTTTCCTATTAGTCCCCTAAAGGCATGATCCATGGTGTGTTAAAAGGTAGATCCTATATTAATCAGGCCAATAAACATCATCTTGTATGTGTAAGTACCCCATTTCATGGTAAACACCATCTTCATCTTATCCTTAGGCTGCACTAGTACTTGGTTATATCCTAAAAATCCTTCGAAAAAGGAAATCATTTCAAAACCACTCACTATTTATATTACCTCATCCAGAGAAGATAACGGATAATTGTCCTTCTCAGAAGCCCTATTCAAATTTTTGAAGTCTACACATAATATAATCTTACCATTCTTTTTAATCAAGACCAAATTAGCCGCCCATGTAGAATGTCAAATTGGGAAAATTGTTTTATCACTTAATAACTTCTCTACTTCCTTCTGAATAAGAGGATATAGAATAGGGTTCACTAGCCTTTGCCTCTATTTGAATAGTTTATGGTCTTTATTCAAGGAATTGTATGAGTTATGACATGTGGGTCATATACCTTAAGGTTTTCATATGTCTAGGTGATAACATCCTTATAATAAACAATCAAATATTCAAATCACTTCCTTTCCTCCATAGTGTAATTGAGTCCAATATTCACATAATGTGGGTTATGGTCATCTCCCAAATTTTATTTCTTGAATTTCAATTTATCGACCTTAGGTTGATTGAGTTTCTATGACTGAGGATCTAAGTCAAATTATCTTTCTAATGAGACTAATCTAGCTAGAATTCAATTTTCTTTAAGTTGGAGAATACCTTCTTTATCTATTTCTTCTTGATAAAAATGGTCAATGTCCTTGTCATCAATGATTTGGGATTTGAAATCCCCTAAATTAGTTAAGAGTTAGATAATATACTGATCATCATTGAGGACTTGAAAATTCTCTACATTATCTAGGATGGAGGGATAGAGAACTAACTCAATGGAAAATATTTTTACCTTAGATTCCTATAATGGCTTGAGATTGGTAGTGGTTATATCTAGTGAATTAGTAGCCTGATTTTTTTTCTCAGGAGTGCTATTATGTTGAAATCTTCAAAGATTTTAATTAAATCCCACACTTTATGCTTATACCTCTTTAAATAAGATAATTTTCACTAGTATTTATTTTTTATCTAGTGAGCTACCTGTTTTAAATCCCTAAATACTTTTATCTATTTTACATTATTCTTTAGTTATATTGTGTCCCTAATATTAGAGCCTCATACTCATCCCTATTGTTCATACAAAAAAACTACAATCCATAGGTGACCAAGAACTTCTTACCTTGATGATCAATTAGTTCAATTCCCACACTTGATCCTTATTTTGACATGGATCCATCAAAATGCATTGTCCATATCTAATTTGAACCTTTAGGTTCTAGGTTATATGATGTAGTGTGAGTGGTAAAAGTATAAATGCCCAATGAGAAAGAATCATACTTCACCTCTTCATTCTTGACACTATATTTCATGATGGGCTATTTCATTCTTGGCTCTCTATCAATTTTGATCTAATATATAAATCCTTTCCATGGCATCCAAATGTGTGACAAGTCTATGAAAAGATACCTATTAAGCATTTTGGACCAGTCTCTACTCAATAATAATTCATAGACCTTTGATATGTCCACTACTAGGATATTGATAGTCATCTATACTCTTGGTTTTGATGTTACTTGAATGTGTACATCATTCATTTATCTCATTACTAGTACTACCATTTTATCTAGCTAAGAGACTGACCTCTTTGAAGGGTTGGGATTGAGACCAATATTTTTACATATAAAAGTGGGAATAACCATTCTAGATGCTTGAGAATCAACTAAATAGTTACGAATATTCTTACTGAATGCTCTAATGGTTAGTAGGAATGGTGGTACTTTAGGATTACTCTTGTAAGTGATGTTGGAATTAAAAACCTTTGCTTTATTTGTATCTACTCAAGTTTTTTCCAGAAGGGCCTTTTTAGTATTGGATTTCCATAATAGTTCTTTTTACTCGATGATCTAGGCTAACTCATGGAGAGTTATATTTTCCTTAATCTTATTCATGTCTTCTAAGATGTTATATCCCCCTTTATTCAATTTTTCTTTGTTCAACAGTTGATCATTCCCTTTTAGAGGGGGTAGATTGTTGTTCACTTTGGGATTTAAGAGAATCAATATGGTATTTAGAGGAGTCAAGGTGGTAGGTGGCGATTTGGTCCTTAATTTATACGTACCTCTCTAAAACTAATGGAAAGCATGAACTTCATTTATATTATCTTTGATTTCATTATCATATTCTCTTGAGAAGGGAAATTCATGAGTCTTGAAGAACATGGCTATGCTAGAAGATCTAGCATCCTGATGAGATTCTAGTGGATTATTCATCTGATCCTACCTATTTACTTCCCTATGAAATATCTTGAACACTATACAAAACTCAATGTAATCAATCTCACCATGTTGGGGCATGTTATGTATCCTAAACCAATTGGGGAGAGTTATTTTAGTGATGTTGATTTTTGGTAGTCTCTTAGGCTATTCCATATTATTTTTAGGCTTATTAAATGGCTTGTTATATCTTTGGAACCCAATGTTCTAGTTTCCAATCAGAACATTTGTATTGCCCATATTTTGTTGCATATTCAAAAAAACATTAATCAATTTATATACCATATTATAAATAGAATCTAATTCAGATTTTGTGAAACTCACAACTTATTAAATAGCCATGGGAAGTGTAGTTACATGCTAGTTCTATTGGTAATTTTTTCCTATCACATGATTGTTCGAATAACCAAAATTCAACTACATCATTTGTGTCAATAGAGGTAGTGTGTGTAATTGATTATGATTGTATTCCATAACATTCTACTTCACATGTGGTATTGGATTAAGTACCAAGAATCCATTACTAATATTAGGTGCACTAGGTGTCTATGGGTTGAGTTGTCTATCAGTGTTAATGACCTCTTCGAATGCTAATGTGAAATTATTGGTAGCAAGTTCTCTTCTTAATAACACCATAGTAATGGGATATAAGATATTTTGTACATCTCTAGTGCTAATGCCAATTTTGGTTTATACCATAGGGTCAACTAGTTGTACATCTTCTACCTTATTACATTGAAAGAATAGATGGGCTCATTAGGATCCCTTTTCATACTAGTGAAGTGTTTATATACTAAGTCAAGATTAGTGACTTGCCCAAACTATCTAAGAAAATCCATTTGACATCCTCCCAATTAGTGATGTAATTTTTCATTACATTTAAATACCAATCATAAGTAGTATCCATTAAATTAAAAGGGAATAACCAACATGCAACATCCTCATCAACTACATTCATTAACCTTAAAGTAGTTTTAATAGATTTAATATGCTCTTCTATGGTCCTTGGTCCTGAAAGAGAAAAGGATGGTAGATATTTTTTGGGGTTTGGAGGTAAACCATATATGTCCCCTAAAAGATAGAAATGATCGATCCAACTAACTAGGGCTATTGTTGAGCCATTGGTTGATTAATAATAAAAGTGTTCATTATGGGTAAAGGGTTCCCTAGTAGAGGTGGATTGTTATAAACAAAAGATATTGGCATATCTATAGGTAGTTTATGTCTTTCCAAGGGTGATACCAATAAATCAACATAGGAATTGGATTTGGTCACTCTCTTGGGTGACTCTAGTGTAACTCTATGCAAGGACTAACCTATATTATTGGCAAGAAATTTAGGGCCCTCCTTCTAGTGATAGTGAAACTATTTATGTACGTTTTATACCACAAACTTAATGAGGTATCCTCTAATGTTTTAGGATCTCAATGGAGTTAAAATCCACTCTAGGTCATGATTTATAGGTATGCAGTCTTTGACAACCTATTTATGGAATAATAAGTAGGGTATATAGGTTGTTAACAAGGTTTTTTGGATGGAGGTGTGGCTTTCTAGTAGAGTGATTTCCTACATGATTTGGATGGGTAGATGGTTTTTAATATATAATGGGTAGATATCAATAATAAATTAAAAAAATTAAAGGTAAGATAGGGAAGAAAAGAAGACTTTGTGGTCCTTGGGAATTACTCCACTGGTTGGTTTCTAAATAGACCTATGCTTTCTCAAACCAATATCTATTTCTAGAAACAATAACACAGACATAGTTAGACAAGGATAAGAAGTATAAGGAAATAGAGATGTATAAATTTCACTCACCTCAAACAAAGGTTGATCCTTTTAGAGTAGTTACTACACACCCTTGATTAGGGAATTATGGCTCAGGAATTATCTGAGGTAGTTATTGCATGCACACAAAAAAATACACCAAAGAAAGCATAAATACACATTCAAAAATATGATTCAAATAAATTGAATCACTTTATTGATATATTTAATTATATTTTAATGTCTATTGCACATCTTAAGATCAATATATCAATCATGAAATCAAGAATCTACTTGTAGCTATAACACACTAAAGATTTATTGAATCACACAACCATAGAAATAAATATAAATTACATAGAATTAGAAAGAAAATACTCAAGACACTTTGTTGATGATCAAAATTGCTCACTTCTCTATATTCTAATTTTTTTAAACCCTTTTCCTATTGAGTGGGGTTATAATTATATAGACTTGGGGAAGAGGTCACCTCATCCTCCAATTTCATGTAAGTGGTTACAAGTGTTAGTTTGAACATGTAGTTACATAACCATCTAGGAGATAAAAATAAATAAATTGACTTTTCAAAGTCATGTAATGTGTGCACGTACACAAAATATAGAGTTAATTCATTACAATTATCTGATCACAAAAAGAAATAAATAAATAAACTGCTACAAAATTTTATATGCATGAGATTTGGCCTATCAAGGCTTGCTCATCAAGTGCCACATGCATTTTGGTGGGAGTGGGAGTGGAAGTGGCTATTAAAGTTATATTTTCAACTCTATAAGCTTGCCTTTTCTTCACCTTATTATCCTCATAGACCTTTTTAGCTGCTACATGGTACTTTTGTATGATGTCCAAATTTATCAGTGAAGGCCAATGAATTCTCTTTGTCTATCCAAGGATATTAGAATGCTCATCCTTGGTTGTTTGAAACTTATTCACAAATATCTCCACATTGGTGACCTTCATTTAAGCCATGCTCAATTTTTATTCAATTTATTCAATTGATAAACCTTGTAAGCTATGTTTGAATTCATCAACTACCCTATAGATAAGCTTATCAAAATTGAGCCTACTAACCAACTTACCAGTGGAGTCTTTCACTTGTGATAACATTATCTCATGAAAAATATGAAGGACCTAAGCCTCATGTGCTTGGTATTTTATAACTAAATCCCCAATGTTTTGTAACCAATATTTTGCCTCTTCCTACCTATAACTACTAGGTTTAAGGAATTAGATGCATCTAGTATAGCCATTAAATCGAGATGTCTATAGAATAAGTTGCCTATGTAGGCCACTCGAATCTTTAAGTTGGTGCTATCATCTCTCAAGAATTTTTACAATAGATTAGTTTGGCTCACATGAGGGGACATCACAGCCTTCATGAACTCCCTAGCTTCTAATGTGTTGTAACATTTTAAGGTTGCATCCTAGACCTCAACCTTAATTTTAGTGAGTATGTGTACCATTTTGGATTTTTCTTTGAGATATTCCACTTCCATCTCCAACACCTACACCTCTAATTGTAGCTCTTGCCAAGCTAGCTCTATACCATGGTGTATGGTAACCACAACATCCTTTCGTGCCTAGGCTAGGTATATTAAATTTTATTTATATAAGGGTTACCCTAGTTTCTTTTTATACCTTTTAGTAAGGGAGAACACATCTTTCCTTTCCTCTAAGATGATTCAAGATCCCTTATCATCTTCTAGTTTCCTCTTCATGACCCTTTGGATGTTGCCAATGGGAGGGTCAAACAATGTGGATATAGATGGGAGTTCTATGATATTAATGTTTGGTAGTTTAGAAGCCTTACTCTTCAAGTCGAGTGCCCATATAGGAATTTCAAGCCGAGGTACATTAGAGGTTGTCGTAACAACCTCTACTTCTATTTCCTATTGGGATTTGTACTACTTCCTAGAGGCCTTGGTGAGGACAATTGGGAGGGAAGGCCATATGATTTTAGATCAATCTACTGCTCTAAACTAGGGGAGTGGATGGACTATAATTATTTGAGGCTTGGATTTCCTCCCCTAGATAGTGGCTTTCATAGTGATCTCCTCTATTGAAGTGGTGGTTGGAAGTGGAAGGGTGATTTGAGTGAATTTAATGTGGATTTGAGAGGGGGTCAAATCTATTTTCACCTTCTTAGACAACTTTTTTTATTTAGGTCTCTAACTATGGAGGTGTCATTAGGAATATGAGGGATTAGTGGGGTGAATGGGATAGAAGTAGAGATGGAAGGAGAAATAGTTGTAGTGGAGGTAGAAGGAATGGATGAAGGGACTTCCATAGAGACACCCTAATAAAAAATGTGTATAAAAGACAAAGGAACACTATAAAAATATTGAGTACCTTGAAGGGAGAGATCCACTAGTTCTTCTTAGAGGATTATATCCTTGGTTATTTCTAGCTTAGCTTCCTCATCAAATTCATCTTCAATGTATTTAATCACTGCACCTCCCCTGGTTAGTTATAAATGTGGAGGCTAAATGGATGAGCCATGTAATGCCTCTATTATGGGACTACCCATGGGAGTCCTAAGCTTTCTTCTATAGACCAAAGGAGTCTTTACTTGAGTGGGAGAATAAAAAGGTGATGATGCCCTAGGAGATACTACCCTAATAGATGTAAAAATTGGCCCTTGGGTATAGCTTATAGTGGGATCTTCTCCATGGCCTTTCTCATCAAAGTCAAGACTAATGGAGTCTCTTACCTACACTCCCCTAGTCATGATGGGATTAAGTATCCTAGGGTCTTCCTTCATTACCTTAAAATTTAGAGGGGGACCTTGTTGGGAGGAGGTATCCTAGTCCTTTGGTTACTTTGAGGATCCACCTCTCTAAAAATATAAATTATTCCACCCTTTAAAAAGTGCCCTCCTACTATCTAATTCTTTGGTGGAAATAGAAGGCTCACCTTGGATCATCCTCAAGTGATCCTCCTATAATCTATCAAGTTGGGCTCATTTGAATACCTCCTCATCTGACTAATCATTTAAAAATACAAAATCATAGCCACATGCCTAATTATTATATGGGATGTTAAACCCATAGATATGTTTCTATATTTTCCCATCGGGATCCCAGTCCCTGTGTGGAAGTTCAAGAAAATGATAGCTCTTACATTTACCACCTACATCTCCAAGATGATTTCTCATTGTATATGTCATTATAACAATGGTAATTAGATGGTTGAAATATAAGGATTTATTTTTTCTTGCTAGATGTTCCTCTACACTCTTCCATAGTTAGAAGGCAATCTCTTGTTCGGTTAACTTATTTAGAACAAACATTGGTAGACATAGGGGTTTAACCTTGCTACCCCATACCATGATAATAGTAAAATTAGGGTAGAGGAAGAAATATCTCTTTCAAGCTAGGTTATTTACTATATTATGGCCAATTTAAGTCATAGGTGAACCATGAATAGATTACTAAATTTGAGGATAAACATCCTCAGAGATTCTCACCATGTGTCGTGTATAGCAATAGATATGCATAAATTGATAGTAATCACAATTTTTTTTCTTTACATAGTCTGTGGCTTGAGACCACAATGCACCAAGGTCTCTATAGCATGTTCACATGATGTCATATAATAGATATGACACCATGAATAAATCCATAGTGGGTGTAAGACATTTGTCTTTGTGGACAATTTTCTCCCTCAACCATAGGCTTATGATCTCATCGAGGGCCTAAGTAATGCCATGTGTGAGTAACATATATAATAACATTACCCAATCCCAATTGATAAAATGGATATTAGGTATATCATAAAATCTATTGAGGAGAACCATGCTGATGTTGATGCACATCCTAAACTTGTTAATTTGGATAGCCTCTTTTAGCTTCTTTATTTCTCAGGTGATACTTTGGTTTGGGAGGAGCTACGATGATAGCACTTTTTCTAATGAGGTATCTATATTGAATTTCAATAGTGTGTGATTATTAAAGTAGACATCATGGATGTTAAATGATATATACCTATAAAAATATGCACCCAAAATGAAATCAACCACTATATTGTTGTTTGAGTGATACATGAATGCATCTTGTGATATTATGGGAGTGAAGATTAAGTCCCACAAGAGGTCTATACAGGGCACCACTTTTGGTTTTGTATTAGAAAATTGTAGTATTTATCATTTATAAGCTAATAATTCCTTCAAAAAAATGGTCTACCGATGTCATATCATATTCTAATGAAAAATTTCCCATCTAATCAATAACATCCCATAACATAGAGTAATTCATGTACTTACCTCCAAACATAGTGGCATTGAAGATTATATCAGTGAATTTTGTTGAATATTAGGTCAAGTATAGAGATGGTGGATTAGTACCTCAAAATTTTTTATAAGTAGATTTCTGGGTTGTATGTTTCATGTTTCTCTCTTACTTAATGTGTTGTGTGTTATATATACATGTATTCTAATGCAACTCAGCTCTAGCTTGATTGTTGTTCACTATATAATCTTAAAGTAAAAACTAGGGATCTTTCATTTTGTAATATAGTAGAAGACTTTGAATACAAGTTAGCTCAAATGTAAATGATAGCTTTTAGTCATAGCAGATTGCCCATGTATAATCTAGTATTGAATACTAGTTCATATGACATAAATGTGCAATGTTTAGTTTAGGCTTTTGTTTCATGTATAATTCAAATTTGTTAGTCTAGGTTGGTGGGGACCTTTAAAATATAAATATGAACTATTTTTGTTGTATATTGGATAAGTATAATGAGACTTAGTACTAAAATGATTTTAGGATGTACATTGAAAATTGATTTTGGGCTCATATTTTTGGACTAATTCTTTCAAGTAATTTGTTTCATAGAAAGTGTCCATGATAGTCTCTTCAAAGGATTCAAAAAATTAAAATTCCTAAAGTAATTATTTTGGAGGGTTATTTAAAATCTATGGAGGGCACTTTCAATTTCCCCAAAGGGTAATTTTGATATAAAGGGTTCACTTTTAGGGCATTTTATCCATGATAAAAGTCTCGAAGGGTATACTTTGCAAATGCTAAAGGGCACTTCTAAAATTCTTGAAGGGTATTCTCATATGGTTAAGGGTCATTTCAAAAATCCTAAAGGGTATAATTATTCTAAATAGAATGTTCAAAGGATTTGGCTAAGGAATAAAGGTCCAAGATAAAATTCTCATAAGGCAAGTGGGCACTTTAAAAGGGCTAAAACGTCACTTTCAAATTATCTAAAGGATTAGTTAAGGAATTTCTAAGGGCATGTGCCCTTGGGGGAACTGATTTAGGCTTTTTCATCAGAAAAAATATCTATAACATAAAATTTGAAGGGCATGGTCTAGGCCAAAGGTTTAGGAAAAAAGTCTCGAAGTAATGTCCATGGATAAAATTTCATTCATGAAGGCTGAAGGGCACTTTTTAAGTGTAAAAAAGGTCCAAAGATATATCTTAGAGGATAAGTAAAATAGGGTAAAGGGTTTGAAAAGAAATTTCTAAAGGTTATGCTTCAAAAAACCCAAAGGGTATGTGCCCTAAAGGAAGTGTTCAAAATGGGGTAAGTGGTTGACTCAAGGGAGCGTAAAGGGCTAGTTTGAAGGGTTTTGAAGGGTAGGTGGAAGGAAATCAAAGGGTTGACTTTGGGGAATTTTTTTTCCCAAAGGGTCTACTTTACAAAGGCCAAAGGGCACTTCTAAAATTCCCAAAGGGTACTCTTATATGGATAAGGGTCACTTAAAAAATACTTAAGGGTAATTTTTGATAGGGTCAAAGGGATAATCCACCAAGGAAATCATTTTAGGGAAAGTGTATGTGGTCTAAAAAGAATTATTTTTTACTAGAGAGAGAGAGAGAGCTTACAAATGGAAATAATGTGTGGTATAGAGAAAGGGAGAAGAGAGAAGAGGGAGCATGTTAAACAAAAATAATCAATAAGCTACCCCCTTTCAATAAATGCCCCACCATAGTTAATCTTATCTGTACTAGCCTTTCATCAATAAGTTAACCTATAATTTCTCTAATTAGTCTTCAAGATCTTATCATTGGCTAATAAATGCACTAGAAGACAAGAGTCTATTTTGAAGATGATGGGTCATGATCCTTTCCATGATTGAATATCCTTAAGATCTAAACAATATTGAATGCTTCACTATGCTCTCTAATCCCTAAATCCCTTTATTTTTCTCTTCCATGTCATCTCCCACTTTCTTTCATTATGAAGACAAAGTCCTCATACCTTGAATCTAATAAATCCATGCTTATGTCTAATTTGAGTGGTGGTAATTACTTTCTTTATCATCAATGTTACCATTTTGATAGATGCAACATTTTTCCATAACCATATATCTACCCCATTTCAATATCTGAGCACATGTTTAACTATAAATTGAAAACCAATCTCATTTATTGGTTTTCATATAGCTATAATATCAATGAAAACCTATAGGTTGTATAGTCATATTTCAATAACTTCTAATGCATATTTGATCTCTATATTAGGCCCTAAAAGACCTATTTTTGCCTCTAAGCATTTATGGAAACCAAGAACACATTGTATGTATAGATATTATTTAAATAAATAATGGAAAAAATCATATAATAATACTAAAAGCCCATAAGATGGACCTTGTAAGTTTTAAAACTTTGAACTAGAGGTCAAGACTATGCTTCAATGGTAACAAAAAATAATCATAACCATCTTGACTATATGATTGTGTCTCATGTTTAATGGTGATTTATTGAGATCTAATGGTGATATATGCTCTTTGAAACATTAATTTAGTTCCACATAGGTCACATTTTTTACCTCTACTCAAAGTCTCATGTCTTCAAATTTTAATATCATCCATTGATCTTGATCTATGATTCCCAAATTATGACATCTATCAGTTCTTCATTCATTCTCAAGATATTTCTATTAGTTTTTTGACTCCTTAACCTCATGCCCACCATATATCTCCCTTTTCATGGCTTGAAATTCATACCATTTATTTACTTGATTATTTCCATGGTCATGACACTTGGTAACTTCTTATTCATCTTTGAGATATGCTAATATTTTGACTTCTTGCTCATCATCAATTTGGTTTGGTATGATTAAATCCACTCCATTGATCTATTTATTCCCACTCACCTTATTAGTTGAAACACATTATTATATCTACTTTTTGGCACCTAAAATCTTACCACTTCTTATCCATAGATTCATCTTAAGATCTGATAACCTTTTGACTTGATGTTCATCATTTATCTTCAATGCATGATCAAATGCACTTTGTTAGATCTTTAAGACCCATTTAAATTACTGATTGCTAGCTCCTCATTATATTTGATCTTAACTTCTAAGACTTCTATATTTTTTAGCCATGAATTGATCTTTGGAACATTTGAATTTAAATGGCTATTTTCCATAACTTTAACTTGACGTCCCCATGAACATCTTACTCTACAAGTCTAACTTTAAAGTCTTATATCTTGAGATAAAAATCTCATCAATATACCAAATTTTTATAGCATGATCTAGGCATGAATAAATTTATATCTACATGATATTTTAGCCTGAGAGGCTTTCTAAGTCTACTTATAAAATGCACAAGTAAACTAGTCTATCATTTCATTGTGACATGCAATGATGGTTTGGCTCTTTAAGATCACCAAATTCACACTTTAAGCCTACTTAAAGTTTTTCAAAATCTTGAAAATGGAAAGTGATATTATCTTGAATTTTGTCTACTCCTACTATTGGATCATTCTTCAACTAGGAATCTACTCAACTGTTTAATCCACATCCAATCTAGGATTTTTATTTGGGCCACATTCAGCCAATAGTCACTATAAAAATGTCCTCTAAAGACCAAATTAATGCCTCTACCTATAATGGGTTTGGTAATGATGTAAATATGATCTTGTGCTATTCTACATCACCAAACTGAGGCATTACAGGATAATATATGTAGGCTTCTTATTCTTAGTTTTTGTAGATGGTAAAATAGAAGTAGCCTAGGTACTAGTGGATGAAGGGATGGGTAATCCCAACTAAGCAGAAGAGACATGAAATTTATCACTTGAAAGGGTTACCATAATAATCTTAAAATGAACCTTTTTAGACCTAGGAGAAATAAAGTTAATTGTAATTGGAGTAGTAACTAGGGAAGTAGAAATCATAAGAGATGAAGAAACAACCGTAATACTAGAAATAATAGGATCTATAGGAACAACATGACTGACAATAACAATGGGAATAGTGGAAGCCATGAGAAATATAATAAACCTAGGAACTGAGGAAATAATGGAACCCAAAGGAAGTGAATTAGTAGTGGCTAGGTCATGATTTTCAAATAATCCTTTGAAGACTTAATTTTTTTATTTGTTTTTAGTTATTCATCATCAACCTCATTTGATGGTGCTTCCATAGTTTAACTTGAGGATACTTTTTTGATAGAAGAAAGTCCTTATGGGATCTTATTTTCCTCTTGCAATAGATCATTATCTTTCCAAGGAAGGGAGAAGTCTCGTAAGTGTTCCAAGGTGTAATATTTCCACTTGTATTAATAGGAACTAAATAAGGAATGGGGAGATATGTGTCCTTAGAGTCATAGTCATCAATTTAAATTGATTCTTGTTTTCCTCCCAAAGAATTTGTAGTAGTAGGTATTTTCCCCAACTCTTTATCTTTCTTGATATCCTTCATTACAATTGGTCGAGTATTTTGGGAATGCCCTTCTTGTAAGGAACATGACATAACAGGTGGTTTTTCCACACCCTAATCCTACTTCATAGCTATCATCATAATGGGTGGTGGTTGGGAGGATGTTCTTTGGTCCAAAGGTTATTGGGTAAGCTAGGAGGTCTAGTAGTCTATGGTTACCCATCCACTAGGGGTGGAAACCTATTATCCACTTATATAATTGTGATGGAGGAATATTTTTGTATATCTCATAGATGATCTTCTATTAACCCAACCACTCTTGCCCTTTACAGTACCTCAACATCATCCTTTGCATTCAAGAAAACAAAATCATGCCCATAAGGTTCATACTAGTAAGGGATGCCTAGGCCTAAGATATGATTTTTGATAAGGGCATGAGGATACCAATATATGTGTGGAAAATATTCCAATGAGTAGAATTATCTAGTTTTTCTAACTTCTTTGAAATGCTTTCTATGGGTGTAACACATCTAGACAATCATTAGGGAGTCCTATGGGATACAACCTTGTGTTTCTTCTTCATGACTTTATATATGCTCTACCATAGATGATAGGTTATTTCTTACTCTAAAATTTTTTTTATGACATATTTAAGGATATATAAAGGTGATACCTTGTGTCCTACCACCATCATTATAATATAGTTTGGGTATAGTCAATAATCTCCCTTAACTAGAGTGTGTTCTTGATGTTTTATGATACTCAACTCATGTGTTCTTTATGAATTTTCCTCCACACTTGGGTGTATATATTATTATATATTTAGATAATATTCCTAATCTATGAATAGATCTGTAATAATGAATAGAATTCACATAACCAATTCTTGATGCAATCAGGGGATGGGCTCCGTAGTGCTCCATTATGAACATAAATGATGGCCATGATTGTATCCAACATATATGACATCATGTAGAAGTGGTCACCCATGGGTCATGTATCCTTATTAAATATTTATTCTTTCATCTTGGTGTTAATTATCTCTCCCAAGGTGAAAATAATCTATGATGTCATCAATAGGTCCAATAATAGAACCTATTCTAGGTAGAGGAAATGAATGTTATTTTAACCATAAAATATATTTAGTGAGGCCATACTAATATGGATTCCCATCCTAAAATTGGTTATTGGCATGGGATCCTTATTCTTGAGGGTGACCACTTCTCCTAGATCAATCCATTTCTTAATGTATTTTCTATTGTGCTTGTATACTTCCACAATTCAATTATTTGTCCATCAAATGTGGCATCTATGATGGGTAGTCATATGTATCTTTTGAAATCATCCATTGAGGTGTAAGTGAAAATTATATTATGGTATAGGTGGTGTAAAAATCCTCCAAGCACCTTTTCCATGAAGAACAAATACCGAAGATGGTCGATATATGGAATCACTTCAAGCTTAGCAAATGAAAAGTGTAATTGGAACTTTAGTATTAGTAAGTTAATTACCATTTGATTCTTCTCAATTGTTATATTTTAATCATGTGAGTGGGTGCCTACATTCTCTATTACATCCCATAAAGCTATATAGTTAGTAAATTCATCATTAAAAAACTATTGAGTTGAATATGATGTATGTGTATTCCATGGAGTCCTTAATAGATAATTTTAATGGTGGAAATACTCCTCTAAACACCTTAGATGATGATTCCATTGTTAATCTATGTGTTCTCATAAAAGTTTACTATTTTCTCTTTTATTATAAGTAATTCACAACTGAACATATATATATATATATATATATATATATATATATATATATATATATATATATATATATATAGGGCATCAAATTATCTTTGGAGTTAAAATTAATTCAATTTGATTATAAATCTATAGGCATTATGTCTCTTCTGAGTTTACTCATATAACTTTTGAGTATAATATTTTAGTTTTATTTCATGCAACATTAATGTCCAACATCTCTAAACTTGTTCTACTAATTTAATTCATACTTTTCCACTTTAATTTGGTGGGTATGCCACATACACTTTATATATGTTTAGATAAATTCCATGATGTAACCTTAGACATGTGTCACCCTATCATTAATTCCACATAAACATAGGTGTGCCATGTGGCATGCCTTCAAAAGTCAGGTGTCAAAACTTTTATTAGACTAGATTAGATAATTCTTATGATGCGTCAAATATGTGAAACATGAATAAAAATTTATGGGGAAAAAATTTGTGAACAAAAATGATGAAAACACCTCATGAACAAAAGTTCTAAACAAAAATTTTAAATATCAATCTTATGAACAAAATTTTTGAAGGCAAAATCTTGTAAACAAAAGTTCTAAATGAAAGTTTCAAATACCTAAAAGCCACACTTGAAATAAATTCCTAAATTCTAAAATATGTAGTGTAAAAATAACTAAATATTATAATTATGATGAACAAAAGTTCCAACAAACATTTCCGATGAAAATCAAAAATATTTGAAGAATAAAACTATCAAGGTACGTGACTTATGAAAACCAAGAGCTGTGAACACATCATGCAAATACAAAAGATCTATACAAAGTTTATAAAGATAGTTTATAAAAAATTTTATGAATACAAAGTTTATAAACTAGAGTTAGAAAGAAAAAAATTGAAAAATACACAATATGCAAAGTGGAAAATATGCTAATTTTGAATGCAAAAAACTTGTGTATATGAAGAACTCCTGAAGACCATTAATACATTAGTCTAAATAACTTATGAAATAAAAACCAAGATAACAAGGGAATGCTAATTACATTAACACACATTAAAAATAATCCATGTGTAGAATAAGAAAATTTTTAAGTTTAAATATTATCTAGGTGCACATATGAATGCCAATGAAAAAATATTAAAAAAAAAAACCTAGGCTTTTGAGACTACTTTGGGTCCCTAATTGAAAAATTAAGAATGGGGTGTGTTGAATATAACAATATTGTAAAACCAA